>CM039132.1:26668704-26850889 GCA_022036555.1 Microstegium vimineum
TTGGTTGCAAATGCTACATCTTGAAGAAAGGCACAAGACTTGGAAAGTTTGACAAGAAATGTGATGAAGGGTTCTTACTTAGTTACTCAACCACAAGCAAAGCCTATAGAGTATGGAATTCGGCTAGTGGTGTGCTTGAGGAAGTTCATGATGTTGAATTTGATGAAACCAATGGGTCACAAGTTGAAAATGAGAATCTAGATGATGTGAGTGGATATCAATTGGAAAATTCTATGAAGAGCATGGATATTGGTGATATTTGGCCAAGACAAGTGATTGACATTGAAGATGACAAAGATCAAGTGCCCAACTCACCTAATGTGCAACCTAGTGGTTCTCAAATGCAAGATCAACAAGTTGCTAGTTCATCTCAACTAAGCTCAAGCAATCAAGTTCCTACTCTCCAACCAACCAACATTGCAAGAGATCATCCCATTGATCAAATTGTTGGCGACACTACAAGTGGTGTGCAAACAAGATCAAGATTGGCATCCCTTTGTGAGCATTATTTTTTTGTATCATCCATTGAGCCAACCAAGATTGAGGAAGCCTTACAGGATATTGATTGGGTCAATGCAATGCACGAAGAGCTCAACAATTTCACTAGAAACCATGTTTGAGAACTAGTTGAAAGACCCAAGAACTACAATGTGATTGATACAAGATGAGTATTTAGAAACAAGCAAGATCAAGATGGTATAGTTGTGAGAAACAAAACAAGATTGGTAGCTCAAGGATATACTCAAGTTGAGGGTCTTGACTTTGGAGAAACTTATACACCGGTTTCAAGATTAGAGGCAATTAGAATCCTATTGGCTTATGCATGTGCACACAACACATCAAACTATACCAAATGGATGTGAAGAGTGCTTTCTTGAATGGATATACTAATGAGCTAGTATATGTTGAGCAACCTCCTAGTTTTGAAGATAACAAGAAGCCCAACCATGTGTACAAGTTGAGGAAGGCCTTGTATGGCTTGAAGCAAGCACCTAGAGCATGGTATGAAAGTTTGAGGGATTTTTTCTATCAAAAGGGTTCATCATGGGAAAGGTTGACATTACTCTCTTCACCGAGAAGCTTGGCAAGGACCTATTTGTGTTGCAAATCTATGTGGATGATATCATATTCGGTTCAACCATACAAGAATTTTGTGAAGAGTTTGGCAAGATGATGGAAAATGAGTTTGAAATGTCAATGATTGGTGAATTTAGCTACTTCCTTGGTCTTCAAATCAAGCAATTGAAGAATTACACTTTTGTGAGTCAAGGCAAGTACATCAGGATATGATGAAGAAGTTTGGCTTAGAAGATTCAAAATGCATTAGCACACCAATGGGCACTAATGGACACTTGGATAGTGATGCTAGTGGCAACATGGTGGATCAAAAGTTGTATCGGTCTATGATTGTAAGCTTACTCTATGTGACTGCTTCTAGGCCGTATGTCATGTTTAGTGTATGCATGTGTGCAAGATTCCAAGCCTCTCCAAGAGAAAGTCACTTGAAAGCTACAAAGAGAATATTGAGGTACTTGAAGCATACACAAGATGTTGGATTGTGGTATCCCAAGGGGTCTAACTTTGAGTTGATTGGATATTCGAACTCCGACTATGCAGGATGCAAGGTTGATAGAAAGAGCACATCGGGCACATGTCAATTGCTAGGCATGTCACTTGTATCTTGGTCATCAAAGGAGCAAAATAGTGTTGCACTCTCTACCGCAGAAGCCGAATACATAAGTGCGGAAAGTTGTTGTGCTCAATTTCTTTGGATGAAAGCAACTTTGAATGACTTTGGAATCAAATTCAAGCAAGTGTCATTGCTATGTGACAATAAAAGTGTGGTAAAGCTAACCAACAACACTACAAGAAAATCTCACATCCATGACACTCCACTTTTGTATTGGAAAATCCCAAAAACGTCATGGACACATTTTTGTGACAAGTTTATGACGAAATTCTATTTGTCATCTTTGTCGCGTCATAGATATAAAATAGTGATGATTTTAAAACTTTCGTCATAGATATCGTTTCATCAATGATGATTTTTGCACCGTCACAGATCTGTTTCAGCCGGCGTTCAAAGTACACGTGTATGCTGCATAGGTCAACATGTGTCAAGCTGTGAGGTCGCCATGTGGTAACCTATGAGTTCGCCACGTGTTTCTCTCTGTGTTTGCCACGTGTCCCACTTAGGGATTGCCACGTGTCACGCTGCGAGGAATGCCATGTGTCACGCAGTGAGGTTGCCACGTGTCATGCAGTGAGGTTGCCACGTGTCGCGCAATGAGTTCGACACGTGTTTGTGTTGGACATGTGTGTCACTTAGGGACTGCCACGTGTCGCATTGTGAGGTTGCCACGTGTTAGGCTATGAGTTCGACACGTGTTTCTCTATGAGTTCGACACGTGGTTCACTACGGCGCTAACACGTGCAACACTGTGTTGTTGCCACGTGTTAGCTGGAGATTTTGCCACGTGTATCTCTGTGAGGTGGACATGTGGTTTTCACATAATGACGGTTTTCGTCATAAAAAATGACAGATTTGTCACTGATTTTGTCCACATTCATGCCCACTCATAGCAAATCATTCCAGAACAGTTCACAAGAACGAACTGATTCATACAACACAAACATTATTCCACAAATTGGTTCATACATCACAAATTCAATGTTTATAATACAACGAAGTTCCCAAACACATGGGAACCCCAAGTTGAAACTCAGTCATTATTGTTTTACCACCCAAACAACCTCAATCCAATAATACACAAGTTCACAAGCGACGACGACAATCAACAAAGTCCACAAGCACTGCAAGAGGAGCCTAGTAGGAAGGAACAAATGAGTTAAGTACCTCTATTACCTGAGTTGAGGTTCAAGATGGCCTTAAGGATCTGATCGTTGGCTTCCTGTTTCTTCTTGAACTCCTCCATCTCTTGCTGGGTCCTGAGCACCTGTTCTTGGGTCTTCGACAATGTTTCTTCTATTTCTTGACCTTTCTTCTTCAGGGTGTCCACTTCTCGTTCAAGAAGATTAGCTCGTGCCTTCTCTTCGTTTAGTTGTTCCCGAAGTTGCACTTCTCTTGTAGCTGATACAGCTGATTTTGACCCTGGAGTTTCAAGACCAACATTCTTCAGGAATGTAGAAGCAGCACTGGTTTGAGACAGGACCTTGGAAACAACTTCAGTACTAGATCTTGGAGTCTCTAAACCTTGAGCAGGTTTAGCTAACATAGTTTCCATGGTAGCCTACAGTACAGAGATGCAAAAATGATAAGTTCATTATACAAAATCTAAGTTACAAGCAAAGATATGTAAATCATCAGAGAATACATATTTCAAGAAAATGTATGGAAATTATCAGATAAAAGTGTGTGTCTGTGAGGACTACAACTAAATTTACATTAACTTGTCATGACACTTTAAAGAGGTGAACATCCTATCCAATAACTTCCCATTGTAGCAAGGATATAACCACAAATATGAAAATCATCATACAACTTGAGCTGAATTTACATTAAATTGCCCATACACATTTAGTGTTTTAAGTAGCACACAACCAATGTGTTAATCTCATCCAACAACCAATTATGAATATAAATTGACATGTACTAATCAACATATCCAGCAATGATGTGTACAGACTTACCACTGTCTCCTTGACTTGATCAGTCATACCCTTCGTCTTGCTGGTATGTAATACCTTGAATATCTCCACTGCATCGTCTAAAGTGACATTTCTTTTCTCATGCTTTATTTAGTTTCAGAAAGTTCATAAAAATTAGCTTTCATGTCGACAAACAGAAACAGAAAATGTGTAATGTCAGTTTCTGAGCACTTACATATTCGTACAACTGCGAGACATAGCTGCAAGATCCCATGGACTGATGGTGCTTGACCTTGGAATGATTGTCCTTGTTCTTCGCAGCTACTTCCTGAAAGGAAGACTTGTAAGTTGCAGCCAAAATAGAAAGAACAGAGAAGTTGTGATGTGACACAATGTACCTTCGCTCTTGGGCTAGACCACTTGGCCGTGAGTTCTTGCCACTGTTCATCAGTCATTGTCGGAAGAGGAGATGTAGTAGGTACTTGATCAGCTGGCATACCAGTGAAGTACTTCTTCTTCAACATATATCTAGTATGGCGTACCCTAGATTGGAGTAGGTTGGTACAGGCTTTCTTTGTTGGGTCATCTTTACCATCAACTTCCAACCTTGTCTGTAAAAGTCCAACGACCATGAGATTTAGCTATTACCAACTGACGGGGTGATTGGTTGTTAGGAACCGATGGGAGCCATGTTCCTCTCAAAAAACAAGGCAACTATCATACTTAGTTATAAAAAAGGTCTAGTACAACAGATTTGCCTCAGATAGAACTGCCTTTTGTGTAAGTGCTTCGACTTGGAGCTTAAGGAGGATTAGGCTTAAGTGTGGCTAAGAAACATCATGACCGGCATGGAGCCATGTGAGACATCCATACAAGCCATCAAATCCTCATAAGTCATGGAGCTTGGCATGGATGTCTCACACGGCTTGATGCCACCCATGAAAAACACCTCCAGTTTCTCAAAAGGCCAAGGTCATCATCTAGCCAACCCATCAATATACCTAGCAAAGTTCATCATCATTGGCATAACACAAACAGGAAGAAACAAATGCCTCAGGCCCTCAGCTAACATGTCCCAAACAACATGACTAAATGCTAATCATCATTGGTGACAGCAAGTAACAATACAAGCTCGCACAAGATCATGGTAGCCATGGAACCGTCGGACACGTCCATACCCAAGTGACTTGGGTATGGACGTCTCCCACGATTTGATGACAAACATGAGAGTAACATAAAAGTCCACCATAGATTATTAGTCATTTGCATCATTGACGACAAGGGGGAGATCAATAAACCTTGCAAAGCTCATCATCATTGGCATAACCAAAAAAGGAACAAACAAATTGCCTCAGCTAACATGTCCCAACCAACGGGACTATATGCTAATCATCATTGGTGGCGACAAGTAACAATACAACCTTCCATAAGATCATGGTAGCCATGGAACCATGGGACACGTCAATACCTAAGTGACTTAGGTATGGACGTGTCTCATGATTTGATGACAAACATGAGAGTAACATAAAAGTTCACCTCAAATTAGTAGTCATTTGCATCATTAACATTAAGGGGGAGCAGGTGGTGCAAGAAAATAGTCATTGTAACATAGCAAGTGCTCATTTTCTGAAATTCAACATGTATGGCCTCAACTTAGCTTATCAATTGTGCTGACTAGTTCAGCTTTCTCCATAAAACACAACCATACAACTGCAGTACCACAATTCATCTGTGGTGCTACCACTGTATGGCTAAGTTTCATGGCGAAAGATCAAACTGTATCAGCAACACTGAAATGGATACAAAGACATCACATGCTAGTTTGAAAATAGGTAGGCCTCAGTTATAGAATTTGGTGCCTAAATTCAATAAAAGTTGTTCATTGGTGGCTACACAAATATGAATTAACCCCAAATGAACTCAACACAAATACCAATCCAAATACAAGACAGCCATGGAATCCATCTGTCCATCCATTCTCTAGAACCAGCCTATAGGAGTTGCAAGAGAATGGATAAGAGTTCATAATCTTTGTCCACATGGGCTTCATAACAGCCATGAAAAAATTGAAAAAAACATTTTCATAAGAGTTCATAAATAAGAGTGCATAAGAGTGCCACTGTAATATATTGTTGTTTGCATCATTGGCCATACCCAGAGATCAAGCTATATCAACAACATAGAAACGGGTACAAGGACATCACAGGCTAGATTCAAAATAGCTAGGCCTCAGCTATACAATTTGATGCTTAAATTCAATAAAAATTAGTCATTGCTGGCTACATAGGTATGAGTTAACTCCAAACGGAATTTTTCTTGCTGTTTTCAGGATTGTCATCAAATCCATGAATTCTCTACCAGCAGCCTAAAGAAGTTGCAAGAGAAAGGATGGTTCGGATGGATTTAATGGTAATCCTGAAAATAGCAAGAAAAACAACATATTTTATCATAGGCAACTCATATTTTTAATAACCTTGCATCATAGGCCAGTTGTCATCTGTTGACACCGTTTTTTCGACACGTGTCAAATGGACTGAGGTTTGACTGGTCAGTGGCCGTTCTCCATCGGCATCGGGAAAATTTTGAGCCGATATTGCCGATGGAAGAGTGTTGCGGGAAGACCAATGTCACACCCAATTTTAAGGATAAAATTGAATATGAATAACTCATGTGTGCCCAGAGATCAATCACACACATAAGCCGACAAATCTTTAAATAGTACCATCACTGAGTGTTTATTACATAACGAATAATATTTAAATAACATAACAGCGGAATAAAGGCAACTCTCGCGACGAAGCTCCACTTCACAGGGAACGCCGACTGGTTGACCACTAGCCTAGTACTCCTCACGGTAGTCTTCATAGCCATCTGAAGGGGTTGAGAAAGCAAGAGTGAGCACTTACGTACTCAGCAAGAGTAACACAGGGTTATGAAGCTCAAAAGGTTGACACTGTCTATACTGCGGTTGCTTTTAACTTGGTCAAGTTTTACCAACACTTAGCTTTAATTATGCATAACCCAATTAATAACCACAGGATAAGAGTAGAATAAACCATCTTAATAATTAAACAACATGATCATCTACACTGTGAGTTTTCCAGGCCGCTCGTGACCGTGAGCACGGCTATCATGATAGATTTACACTCTGCAAGGTTATACACTTTACCCACAAGCCATGTTACCCATATGCCCGGTTAATTACTCCCATAACACTTCCAAGGTGAGTGGGCAGGGAACACTATGAAGTCTTTCAAAAGTCTTCCTAACATGTTGCCAGACCCTACGGACCCAAGGGCAAGGGGTATACAAAGCCTCTACTCGATGGTACCTTCCGAAACGGTAACCACCCTAGAACATGCCCTGCAACCAGCTTGGCAATGGTGCCTTTCACGAACTGCCAACATGCTAGTACGAATCTTTATACTTGACTAAAGCCAGAGCCATTATAGCACTCGTGGTTGTATTAGAAATCCCAGCTTTTGCCCTACAGTGGGGGTCCTATTCCATGTTGCTAGAAAAGCCAATTTTAACTCATCGTTGCATATATCATTAGTCAAGATTCATCTCAAGATCCATTATTGTAGAGCATAGCAAAGCTACCCATATGCATATAAACCCATGGTGACAAAGTAAAGGATAACAGAGCTATGGTATAGATCTAATAGGAATCAAATTAGACACATGCAATGATGACTAGATTGAATTATGGTGAATAGGTAACAAGGATGATCCCATGTTAAACTTGCCTCGATCCCAAAGCTCTTGGTGATCCTGATCTGCTGCAAAGAACTCTTGGTCAACGAAGATCTCACCGGCTGAACTCGATCAACATCACCACACAATCATCCGAACAATCATACACGAAGCAAACAAGACATGGATCAGAACATTACACCATAAACAATAAAGAGACTTTGAAAAGGTTATAAAACAGA
Source organism: Microstegium vimineum (assembly GCA_022036555.1). Lineage (NCBI taxonomy): Eukaryota > Viridiplantae > Streptophyta > Magnoliopsida > Poales > Poaceae > Microstegium > Microstegium vimineum. The sequence goes on from CM039132.1 coordinate 26,676,252, forward strand.
TCTATACTTTACTACGATCACAAAGACACGAGAATCACACTAATCGGATCTAAAACGAAGAAGTTATAGATTAAACGAGATTTTGAAAAGGGCAAGATTAAAGCTTTAGTAAAGTAATTTTCTCTGATTTTCAAAAGTAATTAACATAGGTGAAATCTATACTACTGGATAGAGCATAAAAATACAGATCTAACGCAACTCAAACAGGTCGATTTGGATTTAAAATGAAGAAAATATAAGCATTTGAAGTTTAGAGGCAAAAGGGGAAATTAGGGTTTTATTTATTTTCGAATTAAACAGACTCAGAAAAAGGTATACGTCTTCCCGATGGAAACACGCATTGCTAGAAACCGCCTTCGGGACTGCGGGTTGAGGGGTGAAAAGAGCAGGGCTCTTTAGCAAATAAACCAAGCGAAGGGGTACGGGGGATTCTGAGCCGTTGGATTCGCGATGGATGGGTCAGATTAGATCCCGGGGGTGAAGAGAGGGAGGACGGTGGCGCGGTGGCCAGGCTGGGCGGCGCACGGCGGCTCCATTGCCGGCCGAGGTCAGAGCTCGTTGGCGTACGCCGTCTGGGCGATCTGGTGCACCAAAAACAGATCTGAGCACACCGGGAGATAGAGGATGACGTCGCGAACCTATCTAGGACTATGGCGAGGCTCGGGATCCGACGGAAAACACTGACGACGTAACGCGGTGGCGGTGGACGGTCGGTGCACGGCGGTTAGGGTGCGGATGGTCTAATTCGACCGGGAAAAGGTGCGGGAAGCACGCGGGGAGCACGACGAACACCGCTAGGGCGTAACCGTGGCTCGGAGAAGGACGAGGAAGCCTGACGATGGTGAACCGCGGCGGTGGAGATCCAGTGCACGTTGGCATGGTCGAGTAGAGCGCAATTGGGCGAGAAAAGAGCGGAAGGAGACGTTCTGCACTTACGCGGAGGTGTTGCGGCACTTGGCGAAGAACGTGGAGCAGCCAGCGGCGCAGAACGGACTTGCGATGGTGGAGCAGAGCGGATCGCGGCGGCACTGTGGCTTGCGGTCAAAGGGGTGAGGATGAGAGGAGACGAGGCTATTTATGGGAGCAGCGAGGGGAGTCCGACGCGGCTACGCGCGGGATTCGCGCACGGAGACGGTTGCGCGGCGGCCGCGGACGCGACGCGGCGCGGCGAGCGGCCGTGTCCTGCTCGGACTCTAGGAAGAAGAGAGGGGAGAGACTGACGTGCGGGGCCGCGTTGTCAACGAAGGAGAGAGGGGGAGAAAGGAAGCGCCGACAAGGGTACCCGGGGTGTCAGGCAGTAGGAGAGCGCGGGCGCGGTGCAGAGCTGGGCCGTGGCGCGGGCAGGCCGGCCCAGCGAGAAAAGAAAGGAGGGGGAAGGGAAACAGGCCATGGGCTTCTCGGGCCAGAAAGGAGAGGGTGAGGTTTTTTTCCTTTTTCATTTTATTTTTCTTTTGATTTTTGCAAACATTTTTCAAATGAATTTTGAAATCATTTTTCTAGGGTTTTGCAACTCCAAACAAATCAAGAAAATGCAGGGGCATAAAATGCACAAAGATGTGGAACCCTGACATGAAATTTAATTTTAGTTTTATATATTTAATTCTATGCTTCACAAAAATTACTTGAAATAAAATCAAATTAAACTCAAATTCAAATCTAATTTACTATTCAAAATTTAGGGTGTTACAACCAAGTGCGTTGCCGATGGAAGCTGGATGAGCTTTGCTGACAAAGTTTAATTGGCGAAGTCTTGCTGAAGCTGATTGCCAATGAAAAGTCATTGCTGATGGCTGATGAAGAGTCATTACCGATTGCCGATAAGGGCTCATTGCCGATTGCCGATGGAGGATGGTTGCCGATTGCCGATGAAGGGTGGTTGCCGATTGCCGATAGGGGGTAATTGGTGAAGACAGTTACCAGCACGAGGCCGCTAATCGGAAATGTTGCCGATTGCCGATCGGGAAAGTATTGCCGATGCCAATGGGCGTAACTTAACACTTGATGGCAGCAGACGGTTACCGGTGGTCAAAAGAAGGAAGACGCGGATTAAAGGGATCTGCTGATGGAAAGCTTCCATCGAGGATAAGTATAAGGGAACTGGTGTTTTACCAGTATTATTATTATGGTAGTTTGAGTCCGGCTCTTACGCGAGTCGTTTATTTTTCCTTTAAAATAGGTGTGTTTGTTTAGGAAATAAATATTGTTATCCGGCTCCTGCGCGAGTCAGTTTTCTTTAAAGTAGGAGTTTGTTTTAGGAAGGATATGTGTCGTGTCTTTGTACAACTCTCCATGCGGGAGTATAAATATGTGTCCGAGGGCTATGGAATAAAAAAATGAATCCAATTCAAAACAAACCAATTTTATCTTATTTTACCTTTTTATCGAAATTTACCATTTTTATCGCATTAGCTGTAGTTTTCAACGAGTTCTTCAAGCTTTCGACGGGCTGCATCACCTTGATCTCCGTCAAATCCTTGCTAGTTCCGCGTGGGAGTACCTCTGAGCTTTGGCATTCCGGGCGCATCGCTGTTTGCCTCGTTCAGCTTTGCTCTAGTTATCCTTGACCAATCTGAGCCTTGACGTCCGGGCGCATCACTGTCGTCTCGTTCAGTTTGTTCTAGTTATCATCCTTGTCGATTGATTGGTCAAATCGACTGGCACTCCCTCGACATCGAGCTTTGGGTAATAGCCCGAGGTGTTCACAGACCCTGACGCTTTTTGTGTCAACACCTCTTTTGGCACGCCCAGTGGTACCCGATTATACAAATCTACGTATTCGGCATGGGTGATCACGCCGATGTCAACCAGAGGAATGTCATTGAAGTCTCTGAGGCCGATCTGAAAGATGATCAGAAGCAGGCCATGGAGCGGGCTATGGAGGAATACAAGCAGCTGTATCTCAAATCCTTCAGCCTCAGCAGGAGCGGTGAAGCAATTCAGAAGCAAGATCCGCCGTTGCCATGGCAGCTCACGTATGACGCCAATCCTGGTAAACTGCAGGAGATGGTTAATGCTGCTGTAAGTCAAGCGTTGATTAACCACTCCAGCGTGCTATCCAATACTGTCTTCAATGCTGTCACGCAATCATTCAAAGAAGGGCATGCACCGCGATATGTCGGTCCAGCGTACCATCAACCTGGATTGGCATCTACAAGCCCATCGGTAGCACCAATGGCGTCTTCCACCCCTGTGGAACCGTCTGCCGATGTGGCTACATCACCAAGACCGAACGCTGGCGACATCACCAGGTTCAACACCGATCCGGCCGCGTCGGCAACTTCAGGACCAGCCCCCGCTAACTGGTGGGGATACGGTATGCCTCCGAATCTGTATGCTGGTTCTAATCTGGTGCAGGGGGATAGTTCAGCCTGGAGGAATTCTACGGCATCGGCAACACAGTCACAGCCGATGGCCCATATGATGTACAACTCTGCGCCTGCTCCGACCATACAAGTGCCATCAGATGATTTCGAAGTAATCCCCAAGATACCTCTGATGCCACCATCGGCAAGCTTTGTGCCGATGCAACACATTATAACCACCGGCAGTCAATCTCTGGCGGCAAATACTCAAGCTGGAGTACCGGTCCCCCAAGGTAATCTGGTGATTAATTGCTCTAGAATTCAAGAGCCGCATGCTCCGGTCAGCTATCAGCCATCGGTAAGTCATATGCCAGTGCCTTATAATCCTAGATGGGTCAACCAGCCGCCGGCTCAGCAGCCTGGCATGTCAATGTATCATTATGAAGGCCCAACTTACACTCAGAGCGGACCATCGACACAACAACCGATGAATGTGACAGTTCAGCCAAATCCGTCAAATGTGCAGAACTATCCATCGGTAAGTCAACCGATGCATAGTGTTCAGATGACTGGTGCTGCGCCTGCAACTACTACGCATCTTCAAGAGGCGCGTCAGCCGACTCCACCAATCGACAACCAGCCAATGAGTCGGCAAGAGCAGGACGCGTACTGGGTCGGTAGGATTGCCGAAGTCATGAAAGAGCAATTCGGCATCAAACCCAAGGTCAACACATACTCCTATCGGACTCCATACCCTCCTGCATATGACTTGATTCCTCTTCCTAATCGGTACAAGGTGTCCGATTTTACTAAGTTCTCCGGGCAAGATGACACGTCGACAATGGAGCACATCAACCGCTTCATTATCCAGTGCGGGGAAGCCGCCGGCAGGGAGGAATTGAGGGTGAGATTGTTCTCTTCATCATTGTCTGGATCGGCATTCACATGGTTCATATCGTTGCCTCCAAATTCTATTATTACATGGGCCGATCTAGAGAGGCAATTTCACAAGTACTTCTTCGCTGGCATACATGAGAAGAAGCTTACCGATTTGGTCAAGATGAGGCAACGCAACGACGAATCGGTAGAAAGCTTTGTGAAAAGGCTTCGGGACGTGAAGAACAAGTGCTACAGTCTGGTGCTTGATGATCGACAACTAGCAGATCTGGCCTTCCAAGGATTGCTGCCGCACATCAAGGATAAGTATGCGTCCCAAGAATTTGAAAGTCTAAGTCACTTGGTGCAGAGGATTGCCGATCAGGATTTCAAAGCCTTTGAGCCCAGGAAGACTTGGAACAAGAAGGTAACCTTCATCGGGAAAGAAGAAGACTCTGGATCGGATGAAGAGCTGAACGTCGAAGCGGCCGAATGGGTCAAGGATAAGAAGCCTGTGTCTTGTCCGTTTGGCCAAAAAGAAACTGAGAGGTTCACCTTCGACATCACCAAGGCCGATAGGATGTTTGACTTACTGCTGCAAGAGGGGCGAATCAAGTTGGCACCCAACCAAGTAATTCCATCGGCCGAAGAGCTCAAGAAGATAAGGTACTGCAAGTGGCATAACGCAACCTCACACAGTACCAACGACTACAAAGTATTCAGGCAGCAGTTGCAGTCGGAGATATAATCTGGGCGTATTAAGTTTGAGAATTCTAAGGTCCAGAAACCGATGAAGATAGATCAGCACCCGTTCCCAAACAATATGGTGGAGATCAGTGAAAAAACCAGAGTGCTGACATCGGAAACTGCCAGGAGAAACTCATCGGAAGACCCTCACCACCAAGTGCATGAGCACGACACAAGAAGGTTTGCCGATGGCAGAAAGGGTAAGGGGATTGCCGATGAAGGTAACAGTGCCAACAGGGCTCCTGGGGTTGTGATCACACACAAATAGCCAAGGCAAGATCATCGGCAGTCGTGTGAAGAACGACATCGGCAAGAAGAAGCGGAGCATCGGAAATGGATTCGACACAAGGACCACTGGAGGTGTCCCTTCTTCGTTCATTGCTGGGAGGAAGGCATCAAGCTGCCCACCGCCGATAATTGTCCAGAGTGCAATGGGTACTACACTGCCGATCGGTCAGGTAAGAGACCTTGTTTTGATGATCAGGCACCCAGGTATGCCAGGCCGCTCAGAGGGAACAGATCGGCACATGACCGACTAGGGGGCAAGCTCAGTGCCCATGATCGGCTTGGCAGGCGTGTTGACCAGGGGGAGCTAGAGGAGATGGCCAATGCTAGAGTGCCCGATGAGGAGATATTCTCCAGAGATCCCAACATCGGAAGAAGTGCCGATGCAAGCGGGGGGAAGCAGTACCAACCTGTCTGGAAGACCAAGCTTCCTCCATGGTGCCCTAAGGGTTTGACCAAGACCCAGAAGAGGAGGATTCAGCGCCAGCGCCGCGACGACCTGTATGACGGTATAGAACCCTCAGGAGAGAAGCAATGGAGGCTGAAGCGCAAAGACAGGGATCCATCGACAGATATAAACATGGTCGTCATGTTGCCGATGGAGTTCATGGCGCCCGTAAGCAATGATGAAGAGGTTGCCAATATGGCGCAATTGGTGCTGGATCCAATGATGACCTTCTTTGAAAGGCCTGCCGATGATGAGAGGCAGCACTTGAGGGCTCTGTTTGTTAAGGGCAAGGTGGATGGTCAGCCGATGACCAAGATGCTGGTGGATGGTGGCGCATCGATCAATATAATACCGTATGTCGTGTTCAGAAGGCTTGGCAAAGGTGACCAGGACTTAGTCAAGACCGACATGAAGCTCAAGGACTTCGAAGGCAATGTGTTAACCGCCATGGGAGCCGTATGTGTTGACTTAACCGTCGGCAGTAAGACTTTGCCGACAACGTTCTTTGTAATCAGCGGCAAAGGCACTTACAACTTGCTCCTTGGAAGGGATTGGATCCATGCTAATTGCTGTATCCCTTCTACGATGCATCAGAGCCTGGTACAGTGGATCGGGGACAGAGTTGAGGTCGTCCGTGGTGAGGCCCCGTCTATTGTTGCATCGGCAGAGTTAGACACTTATGAGCAGACCAGGTGTATATCTGGCGAAGCCTGGGATAAAGAGTTCCTTAAAGTTGCCGATTACCGCATCAAGCCGATCCAAGCAGTCGGTCCTGAGGAGGAGTCTTAATGGATCAGTTCGCCGATGACGGAAAATTGGGGCAGGGCTTTACGTCTGCCGATGACTTGCTCGAGATCGACATCGGCGATGGTAGTAAACCTAGGCCTACTTTTATTAGTGCTAAGTTAGATTCCCAATGTAAACAACAGTTGATTGATTTATTGAAAGAGAATAAAGATTGTTTTGCTTGAGATTATACAGAGATGCCTGGTTTAGACCGATCGATATTTGAACATCGGTTACCCATCAAGTCTGGTTTCCAGCCACATCGGCAACCGGCACGCCGATGCAATCCTACTATATTACCTGATATTAAGGCTGAGATTACTAAGTTAATCGAAGCTGGATTTATTCGGCAATGCCGATATGCCGATTGGATCTCTAATGTGGTTCCTGTGTATAAAAAGAATGGAAAACTTCGTGTTTGCATTGATTTCAGGAATCTGAATAAGGCTACGCCGATGGATGGCTACCCGATGCCCGTTGCCGATCTGCTGATCGATGCTGCTGCCGGACATCAGATTATTAGCTTCATGGATGGTAATGCTGGGTATAATCAGATATTCATGGCTGAAGAAGACATATCCAAGACTGCTTTTCGATGTCCAGGTCACGTTGGCTTATTTGAGTGGGTGGTCATGACTTTTGGCTTGAAAAATGCCGGTGCTACTTATTAGAGGGCGATGAATTTTATCTTTCATAAGTATATCGGCACAATAGTTGAAATCTACATTGATGACATGGTGGTTAAGTCTGGAGACTTCCAGAAGCATCTTGCCGATTTGTGGAAAATATTGGGGTGCAAGAGGGAGCATGGGTTAAAGATGAATCCTAACAAGTGTGCATTTAGCGTATCGGCAGGGCAGTTTCTGGGTTTCATGGTGCATCAGAGAGGCATTGAAATCGGTAGAAAGTCTATTAATGCAATTAACAAGGTGGTTGCTCCTACGAACAAGACTGAGTTGCAGTCCTTGATCGGCAAGATTAATTTCATCAGAAGGTTTATATCCAATCTGTCTGGTAAGATTAAATCTTTTAGCCCTTTGTTAAGATTAAAAGCCGATCAAGAGTTTACATGGAAAGAAGAACAACAGTCAGCCTTGGAGGAGATTAAAAGATACTTATTGAATCCTCCAGTCTTGGTTCTACCTCAACACGGGAAGCCTTTCAGGTTATATTTGTCTGCCGATGACGGTGTTATCGGGTCAGCCTTGATTCAAGAATTTGAAGGGAAGGAACGTGTCATATATTACTTGAGCAGGAGATTGGTGGATGCTGAAACTAGGTATTCGGTCATAGAGAGATTGTGCTTATGTTTATATTTCTCTTACGTTAAATTAAGGAATTATTTACTGTCGGGCGAATGCACTGTCGTCTGCAAAGATGATGTGGTCAAGTATATGTTGTCAATGCCAATTCTGAGTGGACGAATCGGTAAGTGGATTTTGGTGCTGTCAGAGTTTGACCTAAGGTATGGATTGGCTAAGGCTGTTAAGGGTCAGGTGATGGCTGATTTTGTCACTCAGCACTGCAACATGGTGAGTTTTGTTGAAATTGCTCCTTGGGCCTTATTCTTTGATGGGTCTACGTGCAAAGATGGGGCAGGTATCGGCATTCTCTTGATTTCACCCCGAGGACAGAAGTATGAAATCTCGCTGCCGATTGTTGCTACTTCGACAAACAATCAGGCTGAGTATCAAGCTTTGCTTAAGGGGTTGGAACTGCTCAGGGAGGTGCGTGTCGATGCTGTTGAAGTCTTCGATGATTCCATGTTGGTAATTAATCAATTGATCGGGACTTATGAATGCCGAAGCGAGGTGTTAATTGCAGCCCATGAGCGGTGTTTGCAGTTGTTGAGAGAGTTCAGAGAATACCGCCTTGAGCATATTCCAAGATTGCATAATGAAGAAGCCAATCGGTTAGCACAGAATGCCTCAGGATATCAGCCGATTCAGGAAGTCACGACATCGGTAACAGTTGCCGATGACTGGAAAAAGGAGATTGCCGATTACTTGAGGAATCCATCCAGGAAAGTTGAAAGGCGTCTAAGGTTCCAAGCTACTAAGTATGTGCTCCTTGATAATGAGTTGTATTATCGGACAATTGATGGAGTTTTGCTTAGATGTCTCGGCAAAGAGGAATCAAAAGAGTTGATGGGTGAAATCCATGAAGGCGTATGTGGAGCGCATCAATCGGCATTCAAGATGAAATGGATGATTAGGCGGAATGGATATTATTGGCCGACAATCCTTGAAGATTGCTTCAATTATTTCAAAGGGTGCCAGGACTGTCAGAATTTTGGTAATGTGCAAAGGGCACCTGCATCGGCAATGAATCCTATAATTAAGCCTTGGCCATTCAGAGGATGGGCTATTGATCTCATCGGCCAAATTTATCCGCCGTCGAGTAAGGGGCACAAGTTCATACTTGTTGCTACCGATTACTTCACCAAATGGGTTGAGGCAGTCCCCTTGAAGAAGGTGACATCGGCAAACATGGTGGATTTCGTTAAGGAACACATCGTTTACCGATTTGGTATTCCTCAGACTATTACTACCGATCAAGGGACTATGTTCACATCGGGAGAGTTTGATGACTTTGCTGCTAGCATGGGTTTCAAGGTGTTGAATTCTTCTCCTTATTATGCCCAGGCTAATGGTCAGGCTGAAGCTACTAATAAAGGGGTTATCAAGCTCATTAAGAGCAAGATTGAAGAGAACCCTAGAAGGTGGCATGTGGTATTGAACAAAGCCTTGTGGTCGTATCGGATGGCTTGTCATGGTGCAACTAAGGTCTCACCATATCAGTTGGTTTATGGACACGATGTTGTCCTACCTTGGGAGATCAAAACTAGTTCTAGGCGGTTATCTTCTCAGGATCAATTGACGACCAATGATTATATTACTCTGATGAAAGATGAGTTAGAGGATTTGGCAGGTCATCGGTTGAGGGCATTGATTAGCATTGAAGAGAATAAGAAGAGGGTTGCCCGATGGTATGACAAGAAAGTAAAGGTGAAGGAATTTGCCGATGGCGATTTGGTTTGGAAGTTGATTTTACCGATTGGGACTAAGAGCTCTAAGTTTGGAAAGTGGTCCCCTAATTGGGAGGGTCCTTATCGTATCAAACAGTCTGCTCCTGGTAATGCGTACATTTTGGAAACTCTCGAAGGAGTGGCGTTCTCTAGAGCGATTAACGGCAAATACTTAAAGAGGTATTACCCTAGCATATGGGTAGATGCATAGTGCTCAGTCGAATGCCGATGAAACAAAAATTATAAAACATCGGTAAAAATAGACTGGCATTATATTACAGGTCAAAATCAAGTATCAAGTTACAATTCTTGCCGATACAACGGGCATTACAGCAAGGAGTGGATAACTGATATCGCACGCAGGCGAATTTGCTCTATGCCGTCCATCTCCTTGGCATCGGCATCGGCAGAGCCCTCGACCGGCTTGATTTTCTTCTTCCATAGTATAGCCTGTCGTGCATTTTGATCTCTTTCTTGCCGTAGGACCTTGATGGAGTTAGATAGTTTAGTTCTCTACTGGTTGGCTGCAGTCAGATCCCCCTCAACCTTCTGTAACTCCGCAAGTAGCTCCTCCTTCTTTGCCGACAGTCGGGAGATTTCTTGATCAAGGTTGCCGATGGAGACTTCTGCTTGATCGATGCCTTTGTGCTTCTCATCGGCAATGTGTTTGAATTTGAGCTTCTCTTCCTCGCTCTTGGCTTGGGCAGCCCTATCGGCAATGCGACGGGTAAGCCTCTGGTACTAGATCTGTTTGATGTCGATGGAGGCTGCCTGGAGGAGGACTTCTGCTACGTCGGCGGGAAGATGGCTTTGGATGTCCTTGAATGCAATCCTTGCTGCCGATGAGTCTTGGATGAGTTGAGACGTGTCTTGTAGCAATAAGGAGAGCAACTCCTCTAGCTTAGACTTGACCTCCGCCGACAGGGTTGGGACAGAGCTCTCCACTTCATCGTCATCGAGGACGTCTACTGCAAAGGAGAATAGGTTGTCCGCTCGAATGCGGCCTTGATGTTCATCCTCATCTTGAGGGTTCAGGCTGTAGGAGAAGAGGCTGTTCGGAGAGTCCTGGGCCTGAAAACAGTAGGGTTAAAATGTGCCGATTGTAAAATTATAATATGAGCTTTAAGGTAATCGACTTACCGTCTTGAAGCGGATCTCCTGCCTGGGACTTGGCATACTGGATGGTCCAGCTTCATTCTGAACATCGGCAGCAGATGCCGATGACTGAGCCCTTGTTGGAGATGCAGCCGACGCTGCTGGTGCTGGCGTGGTTGTTGCCGGCGTCGCTTCTGATATAATGGCCGATTCTTGTAGTGGCGACCCCACTCTGTCATCAGGGACTTCGGCCGATGGTGCCAATGCCGACGTTGTCTCTGCTGCTACGGCCGCTGGAGTTCTCTCTTCATCGGGGAGTCTGGCCGATGGTGCCGATGACGATGCCTCCGCTATTGTGGTGGGTGGATTTATCTCTTGAGCCGGGACGTCGTCCATCGGTTGATCAGGTACGCTCACCGATGGAGGTTCTGCCGATGGCCCGCCGGCGGTTGGCGCAACTAGGACCGATAAGGGTTCCGTCGATGGCGCATCAGCAGTTGATGGTGCCGTTGGAGCCGAAGATGGAGGAGAAACCAGCCTCAAGCGCCTCTTTTTCGTCGGAGCAGCAGTAGGGGAGCCAACCCGCTTTGACGAAGACCGGGGGCATCGGCAACCGGGCTGGAAGGTGTTTGCCTGCTGGAAGCAGATGCCGATGACCATAGTGCCTGAAAATACAAAGCGAGTTATACAAGATAAATGTTGCCGATAAAACAGTATGTAATCGGTACAGGTAAAAGCGAGTTTACTGCATAAACCCATGTCAGGGCAACGGCAGCGGCCGATGTAGCCTGGACTTTTGTGGGTGTCGGCATAGGTACCTGTTGAGGCGTGAAGGCGGCCAGCGTTGGAGCTTTGGTGCCGATGATCGATATGGGGCCCATTATCCGAAGATTAAAGGGCCTACCACTGTTACTCGTTGTGGGAACTAGATCATCGGCCTATCAGACGCAAAGGAGTTAAGTGCTGATACCGATGACAAAAATAAAGTAATAAAATACATCGGATGGCAGACATACTGCGTCATCAGGGATGATGTAATTGGTGTCGATCAAGTGCCGATAGTAGTGCGAAGACTTGGCGAGTAGCTGACACTTCTACTCTTGCCACCAAGACTTGTACTCGTTGGTAATGAAGGAGGTTGGCGACCAGGAGGACAAGTCGAGGTCTGATGTATCGGCATCGGCAGGGAGATTGACAACTTTATTCCAGTCCAGATTACTAGAGATTATCTGCCTGGGTCTTACTACCTTAGAAAAGCAGAGCTTGATCGGCAGTTGGCCAAATGCCAGTTGTCTCGCTGCTGCCGATGGGTAGTAGAACTCGTAGGATGGTGGGGCATTCTTCCCAGACCCAAAAATATTTACTGGAATAGCTCGGGGAGTAATGCTGGCCCTCATGATTGCTTGGTTCTCGGGCAGGTTCACATCGGTCAAGTTAAATAGCAGCGGGAACTGGTTATGTTCATCAATATATGGCCACCAGGTCCGTTCTGAGGAGGGGAGTCCGTTGTAAAACTTCTGGAAATAGTAGCCGAAGTGCTCTGCATCGGCATCGGTACCTGGCAGCACTATGATAGCCTCTCCAAAGTTAAGCGGGGGGCGAGTTGCCGATTCATCATCCCTGTATCGGTAATCTTCCGATATATCCCTTGGGAATTGTTGGGCAAACAAGTCAAACTGGAGGCCTTGTGCATATGTGCATTCAACCACAGATTGACGAACCACCAGGGGCCTCCGAGATTGCCAATGGGTTCTCCTAGCAGTAGCTTCTGGGACACTTGATGCAGCAATCGGTATACTGATCCAAGAAGATACCTGCCTAAAGGGAGCCTTGTTCCATCGGCAAGTAGTTCAGCCGCTGGAAGGTGCATGGTGGTTGGACTGATGGTTTTGCCATAGAAGATGAACTTTTCCAACCACATGTTTAAGAAAATGGCGTGCTCTCGTTGGGTTACCGATCCGGTTTTCTGGTTCTCTTTGATGTAGCCCGTCCAACCGCCGATATTCCGGGTGTTCACCTTGTACTCAGATTTTCTATTGAAAAGGTTGAACGTATCGGCAGAAGTGATGTCCAAGCCGGTCAGCATGTAGACATCGGCAAGGGTTGGGGTGGCTAGTCCATGCCTGAAGAGGAAAGCGTTCATGCTATCGGACCAGAAGTATGAGGCCGCCATCATTAAGTTTTCATTCTTCTCCATATCGGCAATTGAAAGCCTAATACACTGATCCAGGTTACGCTCTTGCCAGTACACTTGCTGTGATCTGACTACTCTCAAGTACCAGTTTTTCCATCCTTTAGTAGGCTTGGGCCACGAGCGGAATGTGTCCTTCCACAGTCCTAAACCAAAACATTCAGATCTGAGAGGTACCCGGTTGGTTTCTGCATTGATGATGAAGGTGGGGTCTGGATTGCCCATTGGGCCTAGGCAGCTAAGGTTGGAACCGACGAGTAGAATCACTACCTTATTGTACAGTTCCTAGGGTTCGAAGAAAAGGGACAGGTCAGACTGAGAAATCTAGGTTTTTGTAAGGAGAGGAACCGTACAGGAGGTTGGATTAGGCGGAGGATGAATCTTACCTTCGGGATGTTGACTTGGATCGCCATTGGAGTTAGAGGGATGCTTGCAGTTCGTCCTTGGATTACGAAGGAGTACTGTTGCTCGAGCTTGTGTTCTTCAGAGCGGCTAGAGGTTGAAGACGAAGGCAGGAAGGTGAAAGTAAAAATGGGCTCGGGTAAAAAGGCGGTGTGGATCCCGGTAACTTTTATAAGCCTGTTCAGGGGAATTTTGGGGTTCTGTTTCACACTGTGCAGGAATGTGGAGAGGTTCGCGGTAGATACGCACGGTAATCGAGGTGGTCTGCAACTGTTTGTGCTACAATCGAGGGATTTTATTATTAAATTGCGGTTCCACACGCGGGGATCGAGGAAACCGTACATCTATCTCGAAGGTAACGGGTAGAGCAACGGCTACAGCAACGGCTATAGTAGAGAGAATTTCGGCACGTAAAGTATTATACGCTCCGAAACTGGGGGGCATGTGTTGACACCATTTTTCGACACGTGTCAAATGGACTGAGGTTTGACTGGTCAGTGGCCGTTCTCCATCGGCATCGGGAAAATTTTGAGTCGATATTGCCGATGGAAGAGTGTTGCGGGAAGACCAAGTGCGTTGTCGATGGAAGTTGGATGAGCTTTGCCGACAAAGGTTAATTGGCGGAGTCTTGCTGAAGCTGATTGCCAATGAAAAGTCATTGCCGATGGCTGATGAAGAGTCATTACCGATTGCCGATAAGGGCTCATTGCCGATTGCCGATGGAGGATGGTTGCCGATTGCCGATGAAGGGTGGTTGCCGATTGCCGATAGGGGGTGATTGGTGAAGACAGTTACCAGCACGAGGCCGCTAATCGGAAATGTTGCCGATTGCCGATCGGGAAAGTATTGCCGATGCCGATGGGCGTAACTTAACACTTGATGGTAGCAGACGGTTACCGGTGGTCAAAAGAAGGAAGGCGCGGATTAAAGGGATCTGCTGATGGAAAGCTTCCATCGAGGATAAGTATAAGGGAACTGGTGTTTTACCAGTATTATTATTACGGTAGTTTGAGTCCGGCTCTTGCGCGAGTCGTTTATTTTTCCTTTAAAATAGGTGTGTTTGTTTAGGAAATAAATATTGTTATCCGGCTCCTGCGCGAGTCAGTTTCCTTTAAAGTAGGAGTTTGTTTTAGGAAGGATATGTGTCGTGTCTTTGTACAACTCTCCATGCGGGAGTATAAATATGTGCCCGAGGGCTATGGAATAAAAAAAATGAATCCAATTCAAAACAAACCAATTTTATCTTATTCTACCTTTTTATCGCAATTTACCCTTTTTATCGCATTAGCTGTAGTTTTCAACGAGTTCTTCAAGCTTTCAATGGGCTGCATCACCTTGATCTCCGTCAAATCCTTGCTAGTTCCGCGTGGGAGTACCTCTGAGCTTTGGCATTCCGGGCGCATCGATGTTTGCCTCGTTCAGCTCTGCTCTAGTTATCCTTGACCAATCTGAGCCTTGACGTCCGGGCGCATCGCTGTCGTCTCGTTCAGTTTGTTCTAGTTATCATCCTTGTCGATTGATTGGTCAAATCGACTGGCACGCCCTCGACATCGAGCTTTGGGTAATAGCCCGAGGTGTTCACAGATCCTGACGCTTTTTGTGTCAACATCATCCTATAGTATACATCAAATCAATAAATCAAAACCAACACTTAAAAGCAAGAGAACCAAACACTGGCCAAAACTTATTATAGATCCCAATTTGTTGTCACATCATTGCTAAGTTAAATGGCGAAAAACTAATTTCCATGGGTGAAAGAAAAATACTTACAGCTAACTGACCCATGAATTCGTTCACATGATTGTCTTCGTCCTTCTTGTATTCTTTCTAGTGAAGTAGGATAGGCACGTTGGACCTAATGACAATGCTAGCCTCTGATGCTAGCTTAGCAGCCTGTAAAGGCTTCTCAGGCCTTTTCTTCCCTGAAGCAATTTGAACTGGGAGCCGTCTACCCAATGCTTTTGTCAAATTGTCCAGCAGTGTGCCCTTTGTTGGCGGTCTTGATTTTCTTGGAGCACATTGTCAACCTACAAGACAAGTATACACATTACCATGTTGTCCAACAAAAGCTACAGTCCCAGATGACATTAACATTATCATGTAGGATTCAGGAAATGTTACTTGCCTTCAGGAACTAACTCCAACTCTTCATTGTCCTCAGCTTCAACTCCATTGATTGGTTCATCAAAAACTGAAAAGTCTAGATGAGAACTTTGGGGATGTTCTTCTTGGGCTTGGTCTTGTGCCATAGAGGGTGGGTGGTCTGCTTCCATAGAGTCTTGGTCTTGAGCCATAGAGGGTGGGTGGTCTGCTGCCAGATTCAACGGTTCTTCATTCATAGGTGGGTGGTGGTGGTGTACTTTTTCCTATACCTTGTGAAAACACCAGGAGTTGTCTTCTCACTGGCTCGAGTTGCCCTCACTCTTTTGGTTCCACCTGGAGTCATCTTGGCTTTCTTCTTCGATGGTCGACCACGCTTGTTGCTGGCGTCAGTTTCCTAGAGCACAGAAGAATAATCTGTTATTAGATACTGCATGAAAATATCTCACAAGGATAATAAACTGTTATTAGATACTACATGAAAAGACACCCCCAATCCAAGTATGAGAGAAGACCTTTTCTAAGCTAGTTGAATCAGTTCCATCGTCTGTCCCCTCATCACCTCCAGGAAGAAAGGATGAATCTGACACCTCACAATGTTTCTTGTCAAGCTTGTCAGGACTTGCATTTGCCATGGCAGCACCAAGGGAACAGGCCAAGTCGCGGATTCCGTAGGACTCCAAGACCCTTCTATTCTCCGCGACTTGCATGTCCCGCAGCTTTTCATAGTTTCCTATTTGTAAACAACTCTTAGTCTCACTTAGTTTACGTAATCTTGGTTTAATTATGGTATTTTCAAGTGTCAATGCTTCAGTTTTGAATTTCTGCTATACTTGTTGATACCAAAGTAATATACATACCTATATAATGTTCTAGTGCGCTATTGTGTAGATCATAATTATATTATATAGGTTTGACATTTATAAATCCGCCGCACCTGAAAATTTTTCCTACCTCCGCCGCTTCTCTAAACCCTAAACCCAAATCTTATAGTAGAAGAAAACACTAAAATCTAAACCCAATAATCTCACATGTATTGCTTTTACGAAGAACAATTCAATACACGCTAAAAGGGAAGCATTTCGACAGAACCTAGGCTCGCAGGCGTTTCGTCGAGATGGTGTTTTGCTACACCACGCCGTTTAGGCATCCTCGTGCAGCTACACCGGTCTCTGTCTTCTCGGTGGCGTCTGAGTGGATCAAGAATGGTAGTGGCCGTCGGAGTGGCCGACGGCAGTGGATCTAGGTTTCGGGAGGAGGTTGCGGTGGAGTGGGATGAAGAGGAGGAAGCGGGAGGAGGTGGCGGTGGAGTGGAGGTGGAGGATGAAGGTCTGACCAGAGGTGGCAGAGTGGAGGTGGAGGCTGAAGGTTGGACCGGAGGTGGCAGAGTGGAGGTGGTGGCGGAGTCCGAGAGGAGTGGCTGCCGAAGTGGATTCGGATACATATAGTCCTTCATGAAATGACTATATGGTCCTTGGTCTTGTGAATAAGTAGGTTAGGGTAATATGGGAATTTCGTGCTGAAAACAGTTTTGGCGGGCGAGAGATGGGCACTGCCGCTTGTGTAGGCGGGAAACGAAACTTCAGAATGACAGTGGGCCTGTAGTGACTGACAGTGGCTGACAGTGGGGTTGGCCCCTTCACATTCACCCCTCACCTTTAGTGGCTGACAGTGGGGCTGGCCCCTTCACATTCACCCCTTCACCTTTAGTGGTTGACAGTGGGCCTGAACCCTTCACATTCACCCCTTCACCTACCCCACCTCCATTCACTCCACCGCATTCACCGTGCCCAAATCTACTTTCACCGCCACCGTCGCCCACGCCGACGCTGCCAATGCCAACACCCCCATGGTCTGCCCCTACCGCCGTCGCCGTAGATGACGAAGCAGGCAAGGAGGCACACCATTAAGGACCCAATCACGGGAAGATGGGACTCTGCTGCGACGAAGGAGGATGCCATTAAGGAGGAAGCGCCGGAGGTTGAGCCGGTGGCTGTGCCGGCGGCGAAGAAGTCGGTCGCACCTTTGGCGAAGAAGGTGACCGCGGCGCAGGCTACGAAAAAGGCAGAAGCCCTAGCTAGGGCTTTGAGGGCCACGCCGGCGGCCAAGAAGAAGGCCACGCCGAAAGCCAAGAAGAATGCGGTGCCGGCAGGCAAGAAGCGTGTGGCCTCGACCAGGAAGGACCCCGGGTCCTCGAACTAGAAGGCCCCGCGTACTCTTCATCATCGGAGAGCGCCGTCGTGTTATGCCGTGCGTGCTTCTTAGGAGAGCACGATTCATGTAGCCGTTACCTGCACGGGGGTACGCAATGTGGCTGCCTCGGCCCCATGTCCAGCTTCAGCTCTGAGTACAAGTCGCCGACCAACTCCGGGTACAAGCCGCTGTCCAGCTCCGAGTTCAAGTCGATGTTCAGCTCTGAGGACAAGTCGTCGTCCAGCTCCGAGTACTTGCCGCCCAATTCCCGCCGGCGTGTGTCGTCGTCCCCCGACACCAAGGTATAGGGTTCTCTGGGGTTTTCTATTGCATAGATGATGTTAGTTTAATTTAGCTAGCTTGTAATATGACTTAGTTGGCTAGTAGGACTTAGTTATCTTTGTCTACTGGTGATTATTAGCTCATTGTATACTGATGTGTATTGATGATATTTGAAAACTTATATAATGCATAAATGAAATATTTAGATCATTGTCTACTAATGTGTACTAATGATAGCTACTAATATTTAAAACCTGATATAATGCATAAATGAAGATTAGCTCATTGTGTATGACAAATCTAGCTTTTTTTGATCTGAATTGCTGATGAATAGCTCATTGCTGCTGTGAACTGTATGATGTCTACCTCATTGCTAATGGTATCTGCTCATGTGAATTATCTGATAATTATCTCATTCCTGATGATATCTGCTCCTGTGAATTGCTGATGAACTACTGATGCTATCTTTATGAACCTGATGCTTTTTGTAAGTCTGAACTTGATCCTATTATATATGATTTGTTTCCTCTGCTTCCTACTGCATGCTAAACATATAGAACAAGGTTCAAGTTCAAATTGCTCTTGCACCACTAACAATTGCTCTTGTCATTTATCCATTGTACAACTAATAATGCCTCTTGTCCATATGCAGTACCATATTGAGAAAATGTTGTTCACTCGACCCGCACTCATAAGCGCCATGGAAGAGGTTACGAGACCCCTGAAGCAGAACATCACTTCTCTGACTTGGAAGGTTGACAAACTCACAGACATGGTCAAGGACGCCATCCACCAGAAGGAAATGGAAGCTCTCTGGGGACATGAAGGACGTCAAAGCCAAACTGGAAAAGTATGAGAAGTTGATGGATGGCACTTCTCTGGCCAAGAAATTGAAGAAGACCCTGTGAAGTGGGGAACTGATGACTTTTAGAAGCTCAAGTGGGGCAGCAATGATGTATTTTGTGACTTAAGTATTGATGTGGAGATGTAATATAAATGTTGGTATGAACATATGGTTGTTTGAACTGTCGTCTTTATATATTATATATCTAATGTCTAATATGGTTGCTAGTTTTGAGTGAATTATCGATATGAATATGTGTTGGTATGAAACTTATTGTCGAAAGTCCCAAATCACATGAACTGACGGATACTATGGACTGACTGTCAATTTTGATTGAATTTTTCAAAACTAGAAACTATAGTTTTGAAGATACGAATCGAATTTATACAAAAAATGATTCAAGAAAATCCCTATAGTTTTTTTAAAATAAAATTGTTATATAAAACGAATTCGGATGAAAAGATGACCAGGACCAAAAATGTACATCTCAATGAGTTATACAACTTTGTTGTTTACAAGTTTTTTGATTTGGAATCAATTACACTTCCAAAAATCTGTATGAAGTTCGCACATATACAATTCCTCTCAAGTCACATGAACAAGCACATTTTTTCTTTTTAATCTCTTCCTACAACTTGTAAAAGGTTTTTATCCCTCATTTGAGCTTCAAATTGGATGATTTTTTTCCAAAAAATATCTAAAATCATAATATATAGTGACATCATATTGTTACTGATATTACTTCGAAGATGTTTTCATGTTACAAAGAAATATCTTGAATTTACTTAAATGACAAAGTCAACCAAGATTTTGTAACACTAAATGATTCCAAATTAAAAAGTCATGAATACCAAGTTTGCATAACTCAATGAGATATACAATTCATATATAGGTCATTTTTTCATTTGAGAAAGTGGTGATACACATTGTTTACTAATCCTATAGATCACTCATATAGTTTAAGAAACTATATGAGTGATATGTCAAATATGTACCCCATGTTATTATCACTTTCTCAAATAAAAAAACGGCCTATATATGAAATGTAGATCTCAATGAGTTATGAAAACTTGGTATTCATTAATTTTTAATTTGGGATCATTTAAACTTCCAAAATCTTGCTAAAAGTTGTCATCTACTTAAATTCAAAATTTAGTTTGTTAAAACTTTGTCAAATGGAGTTTTGGGTAAAACAATATTTGTAGATCTCGATGAGTTCTACAACTCTCTTGTTATGGGTTTTTAAATTTGAGATCATTTACTATCCCAAAATTAGTTTTGAAAGAAGTTAGGCGTCCTCGAGCCCATCGGTCAGCCTCTTGACCATGGTGAGCAGAGTCCACCCATCTAAAGGGCTAACCAGGTGGACCTACCCTGTCAGTCTCTACTCCCAATGGTCAGCACCCCCAATCCCCTCCGAAATACCCGATTCCCGCCAAATCCCCGCTCCCCCACCCCCCCGAAATACCCCAATCCCGCCCAATCCCCACCTTCACCCCGAATCAGCCGCCAACCACATCTCCGCCGCTCAACACACATTTTTTCTTTTTAATCGTTTCCTATAACTTGTAAAAGGTTTTTCTCCGTCATTTGAGCTTCAAATTGGATGAATTTTTTTCCAAAAAAATCTCAAAAATCATAATACATAGTGATGTCATATTGTTACTGATATTACTTCGAAGATGTTTTCATGATACAAAGCAATATCTTGAATTTACATAAATGACAAAGTCAACAAAGATTTTGTAACACTAAATGATCCCAAATTAAAAAGTCATGAATACCAAGTTTGCATAACTCAATGAGATCTACAATTCGTATATAGGTCATTTTTTCATTTGAGAAAGTGGTGATACACATTGTTCAAAATGGAGTTTTGGGTAAAAAAATATTTGTAGATCTCGATGAGTTCTACAACTCTCTTGTTATTGGTTTTTAAATTTGAGATCATTCACTATCCCAAAATCAGTTTTGAAAGAAGTTAGGCGTGCTAGGGCCCCTCTGTCAGCCTCTTGAAGATGGTCAGCCGAGTCCACCCATCTAAAGGGCTAAGTAGGTGGACCTACTGTGTCAGCCTCTACTCCCAACGGCCAGCACCCCCCAATCCCGCCCAAAATACCCCAATCTTGCCCAATCCCCACACTCACCCCGAATCAGCCGCCGACCACCGCACCGCCGCTCAACACAACCGCCAGCGCGCCCATGAGTAGTTCTTGCCCCCTGAGTGCACCCCCAACAGCGGCCACCACCCGTCGTGCCACCGCGCCACACCGTGACCTTTTGCCCCCATTCATCTACTCCATTCTTTTCTCTGCCTCTCCTATTCACCCCCAAACCCTAGCTACCACCTCGCCGAGCGCTACCAGACGACGAGCTCGCCGCCGATGAAGCATTCCGCGTGCTCGAGCTCGTCACCCAGCAAAAGAAGGTAGTGCCCATATTGCCGTCTTCCTTTGGTTAGGATCCAGAGCAAGCAGGAGGCGACATTTAGCCAGTGGTTCCTCAAGTGCCCATGTAACATCAAGGTCTGTTTTCTGACATTGTTGTGCTCACTTAATTTGTGTCGATGGTTCGCTGATTTTACATCATTTGTTTTGATTGAAGGATGATGATACTACCTGCCCCTACATCCGCTCTGAGGAACAGCTGATGGCTTTGGAACAGTGTTTCCAGACAGAGAAGGCTTTTGTTGTTGCTTGTTGTGTTGATTGTAGGGAAGAGCTGAAGCTGTTGAATCAATCGCTGAATACACTTGCAAATGAGTTTTGGAAACTACAGATGCAGGTTGTAGATCCGACTAATGCCGTGAATCCTGAGGTCGAGAAGAAGGAGATGGAGATTGTAGACAAGAAGGGCATGCAGGTTGTTCTTGATGCCTATTTTGTAGCATATGTGCTCGTAGGTGTTCTGATTGGCATGCTTGTCACTCATATGTGAAAGTGACCTGTTTGTTTGTGTGTGTGTTGTCTGTGGCTCTATGTCACCAATTTGAAGTAGTTGATCAATGTATGAACTGCAGTTTGTTATGGATGAGTTGGTGAATGTATGTATGAATCAGTTATCCATTCGTATGTCGTTTCTCTGACAGAAAATGTTCCGGAGAGTTATGAATGTATGCATGTTCATGTGTGTTGCTCTATATCATGTGTTGCTCTATATCAAACACAATGCAGCACAACAACTAAACAAGTAATTAATTAAACAAGGAATAATTAAAAACCGAATTTCGTTACCAGAGCAACGAAATTACAGAAACCAAATTATTCATGACCACGTATCACCTTAACCAGCATCAACAAACCAAAGTTTTGATCCAGACGAGTACGATGAGTATCACCACATATATATAACCTAACAGCAGATATAACAACTAGACTAGTAAGACTAACACTATACAGACGAACACATAAAACAAAAGAGGCCTACCACTTTCATCAATTGCCACTGTCATCTTGCTTTCCCATGCATCATCCTTATCATCATGCACCTGGCAATCCGTAAATTAACTAGGAGTCAATTTATAAATTAACATAGTAGACCAACACAATATATAAATAGAGCTCAAAGAGTTACCTGAGGTTCCTGCTTCAGTGCTTCCTAGCGCCAACCTTCTGCGCTTCAAGGAAGGCTCGTTGATGTCCGAGGTAATGACACCCGAGTCATCAGAAGAGTTACTGCTATTCTCTAACCTCTGAGCTACTATTGCCTTAACCTCTGAACTAGTAAGAGGAATGTCCGGCCCAGTATATCTCAGAAAGCTGGCCATACTTCCAGACTGATCAATAGTAATCGAGACCTGTGGCTGATCCGGGTGCTGAAGGATCAAGTCCTCAACAATGTCATCATTCTGGGCCTCATCATTATGAACTTGCTCAGCATTGACCTCTGCATTAATCTCTTGCATGATCAGTTCATTGATGCCCACATCCCCCAGCCCTTGTGTACCAGCCCCAACATGATCATGGAGCCAGTTCTGAAAGTTGTTGGGGTTGCCAGCCAATGGGGCACCATGAACCGGATGTGGGTTGCCATCAGGTGGAATGGGGTCTTCATCACCTGGTTCCTGGCCAACAAATTGTCCACCAAGGATGTGCGTAGGGATGGACCAGGATCGGTTATTGTCCCCAACAACAGTGCCCTGGGATAGCACAACGCTATGGGGCACTCTCGTTGGATCCAAGAGCAAGCATCAGACCAGAGTGACACTTCTCTTCCTATCATTTTGCCAAAACAACATCCTACCAAAACGGGCTACTGCCGCCTGAATGAACCTGTCTTGCTGGTAGTCTAAAGGGAATCCTAAAAACATGACCCAACACTCTATTGTAGTGACAAGCCCTCATGTTGTTCGCTTCATCATGCTTCACAATCCTCAATACCGTATTATTGTTAAAATCAATTGGACTACTATCAAGCATACTTTGACGCTCGATAGCAGATCCAAACTCCACGAGACCAAGACCAAGCTGTGAGAGAGAATGCGATTGAACTTTAACTGGGTAATTTTGATGCATCATTTGGACGACGGCATTGAGAGCATCCCGGCGTTGCTACGGCGGAGGCGGTGGGTCGAGGGTGACGACGACGAACTGTTCATGAAGACGAGGTGGTTCGCCTCCAATGGACACGCGCGTGCGCCGGTCGGTGTCCTCCATCCTCCACATGAGCACCAAAAGGTACAAAAAGGTTGGCATCGCAGGCGAAGTTCGCCATATAGTACTGGTGGTGGTTCTGGAGAAGAAAAATGCGATCACAATCTCTGGCAGTGGTTGTTCTTGTTCTACAGTCGTGCGCCGGCAAGATAGGAGATGGGGTTTTTTGCGCGCTACAGTCATGCACCGGACTGAGAGTTCAAGAGAGGAGATGGTTGTGCTTCCCAAGGGTGATGGTGGGGGTGTCAGAAAGACACTCGAGTAGTTTCCCCTTCATGGGGAAGCAACGGCATGGGTAGTTTGGGCCTCCGAATATAAACTTTGGGCCCTGGCCTGAGAGTAGCAGCTACGGGCCGGTCTCTCCTCTCCTCATTACCTTGCTAAGCATGCTTGTATAATTATTTTTTAAGTACAAAAAAGTGAATTTGATGACATAGTGTATGTTACATCTCCATGGCATCAAATAGACAGTGTTTGCTCCACAAATTACATTCAATGACAACTAACCTAATCAACATCATTACACTACATGGGGTCTCTATCATTGTCACTACAATACTCTAAGATAGTGTCATCCTCATCACCATCTTCGTCGTCGCTATCTTCACTAATGTCTCCGTCCCTTCTATTGATAAGAACATGTAAATTTCTAGGAACAATTGTTGTTTCTCCTTGTACATGCCGGTACACTGGTCCAGGCTCATCTAACCCATCATCATCGTCATCTTCAAGAACAATTTCGTTATCAGAAACTGTCTCATCTTGGTAAGCAAGTGGCACATCAGTTTCATTGACATCAAAATAGCTCCCGTGTTCCAATTTTTGCACAACACACCAATTTTTGCCAAACGTTCTATCCTCCATGTAGAAGACCTTTTTTGATTGGGTTGCTAGTATAAATGGATCTGACTGGTACCAAAACCTATCAACATTGATGGATCTAAAATAGCCATCATCTCTAATGGCTCTACCTTTGCCTTCCTGACTGAACCAATCACACCGAAAAAGTACTACCTTTCTTTGGAATTCCAAATTTGAGTTGTAGATCAACTCAATTATCTCTGTGAGATGACCATAAAATTCAGTGAACTCTCCATTATGTGATCCATCAACCAGCACACCACTATTTTTGTGTCTTCTTGTGTCTGTCACGTTCGACAGTGTTGTAGCGAACACCATTGACAATGCATGATGACCATACCATCACTCTAAGGTCAGGACGACATGATAAAGCATATAACCCTTCACTAACCTCTTCACCATTATCCTTCCACTCTTGCCTCATCTGAAATAGCGAAATAGTATAATATGTAGTGAAAAATTCAAAAAAAATTGAAAATAACAAATAAAGGATGGCATGTCAATTCTAAAACAGCTTACCTGTCTCCTAAACCAAGCAGGAAATTCCTTTTCCATCCTTGTCTCAACATCAAGGGTTTCTTGATCTTTCTGCAACTCTTCTCTAAACTTGCTGCACCCATAGTACAAAATATAATGGTCAAACAAGTGACAAAATAAGCTATGCTAAAATGAAGTAAAGTTACACAAAATTACTCACCACAAATATGGCTCTACCTCATCATAGTTGTTCAGCACATACCAACAAAGCTTGTCAAATTCTTGTGCCTCAAGATATGTCTGCCTATTGGCTCCCAATAGTTGAACACCATGATTAAAAATAGGGAGGTCACCCTTTGCTGTTCCATCCCCTTTGTCATTATCTCGATTGAATCTAGTGACAACATCTTCCATGTACCTCGAACAAAAGGTCAGGGCCTCATTAGCTATGTATGCCTCAGCGATGGATCCTTCAGGTTTAGCCATATTCCTAACATACCCTTTCAAAGTGCCCATTTGACGTTCGACCGGGAACATCCATCCATATTGCACAGGACCTCTTAAGAGTGCTTCATCTAGTAGATGGATAGCCAAGTGGACCATCACATCAAAAAATGCAAGAGGAAATATTTTTTCAAACTTGCACAGGATGATCGGAATTTCTTCTTTCAGACGTTTGAATACATCAACCTTCAATTTCCTACTGCAAATCTCTCTAAAAAATTTACCCAACTCTGCAACTACATCATAAATGTCCTTGTGCACTTGTCCCCGGAGACCGATTGGTAAAATTCTTTGAAGCGGGACATGTCAATCATGGGTTTTCAAGCCCTACACATTGGAACCATCTGCACTAATGCATCTTGCAAGGTTGGAAGCATATCCATATGGAAACCGAATACCTTTCAGAAATTGGCAAGACTCTTATGCTCCTTTTTTCTCAAAGGAATACCATGCTGCTGGCATGGAAACTGAACTGTCATCATCTTGTTCTAAATGCAACTCATGTCTTATGCCCATATCCTGCAGATCAAGTCTCGCATTAACTGTATCCTTATTCTTTCCCTCGAGGCAGGGTATTATGCCCATAAGGGCATCACATATATTCTTCTCTATATGCATCACATCAAGATTATGTGGCAAGTGTTTCCAATAAGGTAGTTTCCACAAAGCAGACTTGCGGGTAAACAACTTTGGCTCAGTATCCTTCTGTCCACGCTTCCTTTTCTTCGTACCTCCAGCATCAACATCGGGCTTACCAGGACACACATCTCTTACTTTCTCTAGGTACTCTAATGTCTCCTCCATACTCAATTTTTGTGGCTCGCCACGGTTTTCATGGTGCCCATTAAAGACCAAGCTTCTTCAATACTTGTGATTTTTTGGAAGGTAGCAACGATGTCCAATGTAACATATCTTCCTCCTAATACTCCTTGACAATGGATCTCTATTGCAATAGATACATGCATAGTAGCCTTTAGTAATTTTCCCTGACAGTACACCCAAAGCTAGATAATCATGGATGCACCATAGAACTGCAGCACGAAGGTCAAACTTTGAACCAGTCAATGTATCATAAGTTTTTACACCCTCCCAAAGTTTTAACAAATACTCAATAAGAGGTTCTAAAAATACATCAAAGTCCTTGCCTGGATACTTTGGTCCTGGGATGAGCAATGCCATCATGTAGTTGGATGCATCTGTGCATGACCATGGAGGTAGATTGTATACCTTTACAAGTACAGGCCACATGCTATAACTAGTGCTCATGTTTCCGAATGGATTGAACCCATCTGTAGCTAAACCAAGCCTTAGGTTCCTTGCATCATCAGCGAAACTCGGAAACTCATGATCAAAATCTTTCCAGGCTTCGCCATCGGCTGGATGGCTTATTTCATTTTCCACAGGAACCCGCTTATCCTTGTGCCACCTGGTCTTCTCAGATGTTACTTTGTTTGCAAACAACCTCTTCATCCTTGGTATAATAGGAAAATACCTCAAAACCTTCTTTGAAAGTCGCCTGACAGCATCTCCATTTACCCACCTAGATTCCTTGCATTTTGGGCAGATGTCATGTTTTTCATGTTCTTTGCGAAACAGAACACAATTATTGTCACAAACATCTATTAACTCATATACAAGGCCCAATTCTTTGAGATACTTCTTTGCTTTCTCATATGAATCTGGAAGACCTGTATTAGGGAATGACCCTGACAATAACTTCAAGATTGCACTGAATCCTATGTTGCTGATCCTATAGAATGATTTGATATGTAGCATCATTACTAGAAAAGAGAACCTAGACTGAGCAGAACCGGGGCAAAGAGCATTTTTTTCATCTTCAAGAAGTTTTACAAACTGAGGTTGTTCTCCATCTTTTTCTAGAGCTGTGTACAAGTCTGCAAGCATCTCTGTCGTACCCTGCTCATCTTCATCATCAGGCTCATCCACATCCAACACATCACCAAGATTGTCAGGTTCATCTGCAGCACCTACATATTCCACAACCTCAACATCAAAAGGCTCTCCATGGTGTATCCACCGAGTATATGTACCTAACCATCCATGAAGATAGACATGGTTATGCACGTCTTTCTGACTCAATGAAGACTAATTCAGACAATTGCAACAGGGGCAGGGTATATGATCATCTACATTGAATCTATCTCGAACAAAAGCCATGAACTGATCAACACCGTCGTTTAAGGAATCGCTGAACCGAGTAGCATGAATCCAACATCTGTCCATCTATTGAATGCAACAAGAAGTACATCTACCAGTCTTGATCAAACAACTATGAAATGCTAACATCATGAACACAGTGGGAGAGGTAGGACAATACCTTCACACCCCGAGCTCGTAGCTGGCCGCCACTTGAGCCGATGAAGGAGCTAGCAGATAACCCTGAGAAGCTAACCACCTAGGATGCTCCCCACCAGCGCAACCGGAGCACCTGCGGCGGTGGTGGCGGCTAAGCCCTGTAGTCGGAGTGGCCCACCAGAGATGCGCGCGAGAGCTAGCGTCGCGCCGGACCTAGAAGACGGAGACGTCCGCTGGAGCACCCGCGGCGGCGGTGGCGGTGGCGGTGGCTGCGGTGGTGGTGGAGGGGATTGATTTAGGCGCGAATGAGTGATGAGGGGAACGGTTTTGCCGCCAGGTTCTATTAATTAATTAAACTCTAGTAAGAAAATAAAGTTCCCTCCTCCCAACACGTCTAAACTTGTGTCCTACTAGTCCGCACAGCCGCTTCACAACTCTATGGTGTCGGGTTTGATTCCCAGGCACCCCAATTTTTTGAGCTTTTTTATGACGAAAATAAAAACTGACAGGTGGGACCTCGACGTTGGAACTACTGAGTTTCACATCTATGACGAAGTTCAGAGCATATGTGTGATGATTTTTTTCCAATTCATCATGGATGAACAAGTGGGTTGACGGCCAAACCAGTCATTTATGATGACATGCATAATTTCATCATTGATGACCCTACTTCTGTGACCAAAATTGAGATCGTCATCCCCAAAATGTCATAGATGTAGGATATTCTTGTAGTGCAATCTGGTTCAACATTAAAGAACTATCCCAAAATCAGTTTTGAAAGAAGTTAGGCGTGCTAGGGCCCCTCTGTCAGCCTCTTGAAGATGGTCAGCCGAGTCCACCCATCTAAAGGGCTAAGTAGGTGGACCTACTGTGTCAGCCTCTACTCCCAACGGCCAGCACCCCCCAATCCCGCCCAAAATACCCCAATCTTGCCCAATCCCCACACTCACCCCGAATCAGCCGCCGACCACCGCACCGCCGCTCAACACAACCGCCAGCGCGCCCATGAGTAGTTCTTGCCCCCTGAGTGCACCCCCAACAGCGGCCACCACCCGTCGTGCCACCGCGCCACACCGTGACCTTTTGCCCCCATTCATCTACTCCATTCTTTTCTCTGCCTCTCCTATTCACCCCCAAACCCTAGCTACCACCTCGCCGAGCGCTACCAGACGACGAGCTCGCCGCCGATGAAGCATTCCGCGTGCTCGAGCTCGTCACCCAGCAAAAGAAGGTAGTGCCCATATTGTC
The DNA here is from genome assembly GCA_022036555.1 of Microstegium vimineum. Taxonomy (NCBI): domain Eukaryota; kingdom Viridiplantae; phylum Streptophyta; class Magnoliopsida; order Poales; family Poaceae; genus Microstegium; species Microstegium vimineum. The sequence continues at coordinate 26,704,889 of CM039132.1, forward strand.
GTCTTCCTTTGGTTAGGATCCAGAGCAAGCAGGAGGCGACATTTAGCCAGTGGTTCCTCAAGTGCCCATGTAACATCAAGGTCTGTTTTCTGACATTGTTGTGCTCACTTAATTTGTGTCGATGGTTCGCTGATTTTACATCATTTGTTTTGATTGAAGGATGATGATACTACCTGCCCCTACATCCGCTCTGAGGAACAGCTGATGGCTTTGGAACAGTGTTTCCAGACAGAGAAGGCTTTTGTTGTTGCTTGTTGTGTTGATTGTAGGGAAGAGCTGAAGCTGTTGAATCAATCGCTGAATACACTTGCAAATGAGTTTTGGAAACTACAGATGCAGGTTGTAGATCCGACTAATGCCGTGAATCCTGAGGTCGAGAAGAAGGAGATGGAGATTGTAGACAAGAAGGGCATGCAGGTTGTTCTTGATGCCTATTTTGTAGCATATGTGCTCGTAGGTGTTCTGATTGGCATGCTTGTCACTCATATGTGAAAGTGACCTGTTTGTTTGTGTGTGTGTTGTCTGTGGCTCTATGTCACCAATTTGAAGTAGTTGATCAATGTATGAACTGCAGTTTGTTATGGATGAGTTGGTGAATGTATGTATGAATCAGTTATCCATTCGTATGTCGTTTCTCTGACAGAAAATGTTCCGGAGAGTTATGAATGTATGCATGTTCATGTGTGTTGCTCTATATCATGTGTTGCTCTATATCAAACACAATGCAGCACAACAACTAAACAAGTAATTAATTAAACAAGGAATAATTAAAAACCGAATTTCGTTACCAGAGCAACGAAATTACAGAAACCAAATTATTCATGACCACGTATCACCTTAACCAGCATCAACAAACCAAAGTTTTGATCCAGACGAGTACGATGAGTATCACCACATATATATAACCTAACAGCAGATATAACAACTAGACTAGTAAGACTAACACTATACAGACGAACACATAAAACAAAAGAGGCCTACCACTTTCATCAATTGCCACTGTCATCTTGCTTTCCCATGCATCATCCTTATCATCATGCACCTGGCAATCCGTAAATTAACTAGGAGTCAATTTATAAATTAACATAGTAGACCAACACAATATATAAATAGAGCTCAAAGAGTTACCTGAGGTTCCTGCTTCAGTGCTTCCTAGCGCCAACCTTCTGCGCTTCAAGGAAGGCTCGTTGATGTCCGAGGTAATGACACCCGAGTCATCAGAAGAGTTACTGCTATTCTCTAACCTCTGAGCTACTATTGCCTTAACCTCTGAACTAGTAAGAGGAATGTCCGGCCCAGTATATCTCAGAAAGCTGGCCATACTTCCAGACTGATCAATAGTAATCGAGACCTGTGGCTGATCCGGGTGCTGAAGGATCAAGTCCTCAACAATGTCATCATTCTGGGCCTCATCATTATGAACTTGCTCAGCATTGACCTCTGCATTAATCTCTTGCATGATCAGTTCATTGATGCCCACATCCCCCAGCCCTTGTGTACCAGCCCCAACATGATCATGGAGCCAGTTCTGAAAGTTGTTGGGGTTGCCAGCCAATGGGGCACCATGAACCGGATGTGGGTTGCCATCAGGTGGAATGGGGTCTTCATCACCTGGTTCCTGGCCAACAAATTGTCCACCAAGGATGTGCGTAGGGATGGACCAGGATCGGTTATTGTCCCCAACAACAGTGCCCTGGGATAGCACAACGCTATGGGGCACTCTCGTTGGATCCAAGAGCAAGCATCAGACCAGAGTGACACTTCTCTTCCTATCATTTTGCCAAAACAACATCCTACCAAAACGGGCTACTGCCGCCTGAATGAACCTGTCTTGCTGGTAGTCTAAAGGGAATCCTAAAAACATGACCCAACACTCTATTGTAGTGACAAGCCCTCATGTTGTTCGCTTCATCATGCTTCACAATCCTCAATACCGTATTATTGTTAAAATCAATTGGACTACTATCAAGCATACTTTGACGCTCGATAGCAGATCCAAACTCCACGAGACCAAGACCAAGCTGTGAGAGAGAATGCGATTGAACTTTAACTGGGTAATTTTGATGCATCATTTGGACGACGGCATTGAGAGCATCCCGGCGTTGCTACGGCGGAGGCGGTGGGTCGAGGGTGACGACGACGAACTGTTCATGAAGACGAGGTGGTTCGCCTCCAATGGACACGCGCGTGCGCCGGTCGGTGTCCTCCATCCTCCACATGAGCACCAAAAGGTACAAAAAGGTTGGCATCGCAGGCGAAGTTCGCCATATAGTACTGGTGGTGGTTCTGGAGAAGAAAAATGCGATCACAATCTCTGGCAGTGGTTGTTCTTGTTCTACAGTCGTGCGCCGGCAAGATAGGAGATGGGGTTTTTTGCGCGCTACAGTCATGCACCGGACTGAGAGTTCAAGAGAGGAGATGGTTGTGCTTCCCAAGGGTGATGGTGGGGGTGTCAGAAAGACACTCGAGTAGTTTCCCCTTCATGGGGAAGCAACGGCATGGGTAGTTTGGGCCTCCGAATATAAACTTTGGGCCCTGGCCTGAGAGTAGCAGCTACGGGCCGGTCTCTCCTCTCCTCATTACCTTGCTAAGCATGCTTGTATAATTATTTTTTAAGTACAAAAAAGTGAATTTGATGACATAGTGTATGTTACATCTCCATGGCATCAAATAGACAGTGTTTGCTCCACAAATTACATTCAATGACAACTAACCTAATCAACATCATTACACTACATGGGGTCTCTATCATTGTCACTACAATACTCTAAGATAGTGTCATCCTCATCACCATCTTCGTCGTCGCTATCTTCACTAATGTCTCCGTCCCTTCTATTGATAAGAACATGTAAATTTCTAGGAACAATTGTTGTTTCTCCTTGTACATGCCGGTACACTGGTCCAGGCTCATCTAACCCATCATCATCGTCATCTTCAAGAACAATTTCGTTATCAGAAACTGTCTCATCTTGGTAAGCAAGTGGCACATCAGTTTCATTGACATCAAAATAGCTCCCGTGTTCCAATTTTTGCACAACACACCAATTTTTGCCAAACGTTCTATCCTCCATGTAGAAGACCTTTTTTGATTGGGTTGCTAGTATAAATGGATCTGACTGGTACCAAAACCTATCAACATTGATGGATCTAAAATAGCCATCATCTCTAATGGCTCTACCTTTGCCTTCCTGACTGAACCAATCACACCGAAAAAGTACTACCTTTCTTTGGAATTCCAAATTTGAGTTGTAGATCAACTCAATTATCTCTGTGAGATGACCATAAAATTCAGTGAACTCTCCATTATGTGATCCATCAACCAGCACACCACTATTTTTGTGTCTTCTTGTGTCTGTCACGTTCGACAGTGTTGTAGCGAACACCATTGACAATGCATGATGACCATACCATCACTCTAAGGTCAGGACGACATGATAAAGCATATAACCCTTCACTAACCTCTTCACCATTATCCTTCCACTCTTGCCTCATCTGAAATAGCGAAATAGTATAATATGTAGTGAAAAATTCAAAAAAAATTGAAAATAACAAATAAAGGATGGCATGTCAATTCTAAAACAGCTTACCTGTCTCCTAAACCAAGCAGGAAATTCCTTTTCCATCCTTGTCTCAACATCAAGGGTTTCTTGATCTTTCTGCAACTCTTCTCTAAACTTGCTGCACCCATAGTACAAAATATAATGGTCAAACAAGTGACAAAATAAGCTATGCTAAAATGAAGTAAAGTTACACAAAATTACTCACCACAAATATGGCTCTACCTCATCATAGTTGTTCAGCACATACCAACAAAGCTTGTCAAATTCTTGTGCCTCAAGATATGTCTGCCTATTGGCTCCCAATAGTTGAACACCATGATTAAAAATAGGGAGGTCACCCTTTGCTGTTCCATCCCCTTTGTCATTATCTCGATTGAATCTAGTGACAACATCTTCCATGTACCTCGAACAAAAGGTCAGGGCCTCATTAGCTATGTATGCCTCAGCGATGGATCCTTCAGGTTTAGCCATATTCCTAACATACCCTTTCAAAGTGCCCATTTGACGTTCGACCGGGAACATCCATCCATATTGCACAGGACCTCTTAAGAGTGCTTCATCTAGTAGATGGATAGCCAAGTGGACCATCACATCAAAAAATGCAAGAGGAAATATTTTTTCAAACTTGCACAGGATGATCGGAATTTCTTCTTTCAGACGTTTGAATACATCAACCTTCAATTTCCTACTGCAAATCTCTCTAAAAAATTTACCCAACTCTGCAACTACATCATAAATGTCCTTGTGCACTTGTCCCCGGAGACCGATTGGTAAAATTCTTTGAAGCGGGACATGTCAATCATGGGTTTTCAAGCCCTACACATTGGAACCATCTGCACTAATGCATCTTGCAAGGTTGGAAGCATATCCATATGGAAACCGAATACCTTTCAGAAATTGGCAAGACTCTTATGCTCCTTTTTTCTCAAAGGAATACCATGCTGCTGGCATGGAAACTGAACTGTCATCATCTTGTTCTAAATGCAACTCATGTCTTATGCCCATATCCTGCAGATCAAGTCTCGCATTAACTGTATCCTTATTCTTTCCCTCGAGGCAGGGTATTATGCCCATAAGGGCATCACATATATTCTTCTCTATATGCATCACATCAAGATTATGTGGCAAGTGTTTCCAATAAGGTAGTTTCCACAAAGCAGACTTGCGGGTAAACAACTTTGGCTCAGTATCCTTCTGTCCACGCTTCCTTTTCTTCGTACCTCCAGCATCAACATCGGGCTTACCAGGACACACATCTCTTACTTTCTCTAGGTACTCTAATGTCTCCTCCATACTCAATTTTTGTGGCTCGCCACGGTTTTCATGGTGCCCATTAAAGACCAAGCTTCTTCAATACTTGTGATTTTTTGGAAGGTAGCAACGATGTCCAATGTAACATATCTTCCTCCTAATACTCCTTGACAATGGATCTCTATTGCAATAGATACATGCATAGTAGCCTTTAGTAATTTTCCCTGACAGTACACCCAAAGCTAGATAATCATGGATGCACCATAGAACTGCAGCACGAAGGTCAAACTTTGAACCAGTCAATGTATCATAAGTTTTTACACCCTCCCAAAGTTTTAACAAATACTCAATAAGAGGTTCTAAAAATACATCAAAGTCCTTGCCTGGATACTTTGGTCCTGGGATGAGCAATGCCATCATGTAGTTGGATGCATCTGTGCATGACCATGGAGGTAGATTGTATACCTTTACAAGTACAGGCCACATGCTATAACTAGTGCTCATGTTTCCGAATGGATTGAACCCATCTGTAGCTAAACCAAGCCTTAGGTTCCTTGCATCATCAGCGAAACTCGGAAACTCATGATCAAAATCTTTCCAGGCTTCGCCATCGGCTGGATGGCTTATTTCATTTTCCACAGGAACCCGCTTATCCTTGTGCCACCTGGTCTTCTCAGATGTTACTTTGTTTGCAAACAACCTCTTCATCCTTGGTATAATAGGAAAATACCTCAAAACCTTCTTTGAAAGTCGCCTGACAGCATCTCCATTTACCCACCTAGATTCCTTGCATTTTGGGCAGATGTCATGTTTTTCATGTTCTTTGCGAAACAGAACACAATTATTGTCACAAACATCTATTAACTCATATACAAGGCCCAATTCTTTGAGATACTTCTTTGCTTTCTCATATGAATCTGGAAGACCTGTATTAGGGAATGACCCTGACAATAACTTCAAGATTGCACTGAATCCTATGTTGCTGATCCTATAGAATGATTTGATATGTAGCATCATTACTAGAAAAGAGAACCTAGACTGAGCAGAACCGGGGCAAAGAGCATTTTTTTCATCTTCAAGAAGTTTTACAAACTGAGGTTGTTCTCCATCTTTTTCTAGAGCTGTGTACAAGTCTGCAAGCATCTCTGTCGTACCCTGCTCATCTTCATCATCAGGCTCATCCACATCCAACACATCACCAAGATTGTCAGGTTCATCTGCAGCACCTACATATTCCACAACCTCAACATCAAAAGGCTCTCCATGGTGTATCCACCGAGTATATGTACCTAACCATCCATGAAGATAGACATGGTTATGCACGTCTTTCTGACTCAATGAAGACTAATTCAGACAATTGCAACAGGGCGAGGGTATATGATCATCTACATTGAATCTATCTCGAACAAAAGCCATGAACTGATCAACACCGTCGTTTAAGGAATCGCTGAACCGAGTAGCATGAATCCAACATCTGTCCATCTATTGAATGCAACAAGAAGTACATCTACCAGTCTTGATCAAACAACTATGAAATGCTAACATCATGAACACAGTGGGAGAGGTAGGACAATACCTTCACACCCCGAGCTCGTAGCTGGCCGCCACTTGAGCCGATGAAGGAGCTAGCAGATAACCCTGAGAAGCTAACCACCTAGGATGCTCCCCACCAGCGCAACCGGAGCACCTGCGGCGGTGGTGGCGGCTAAGCCCTGTAGTCGGAGTGGCCCACCAGAGATGCGCGCGAGAGCTAGCGTCGCGCCGGACCTAGAAGACGGAGACGTCCGCTGGAGCACCCGCGGCGGCGGTGGCGGTGGCGGTGGCTGCGGTGGTGGTGGAGGGGATTGATTTAGGCGCGAATGAGTGATGAGGGGAACGGTTTTGCCGCCAGGTTCTATTAATTAATTAAACTCTAGTAAGAAAATAAAGTTCCCTCCTCCCAACACGTCTAAACTTGTGTCCTACTAGTCCGCACAGCCGCTTCACAACTCTATGGTGTCGGGTTTGATTCCCAGGCAACCCAATTTTTTGAGCTTTTTTATGACGAAAATAAAAACTGACAGGTGGGACCTCGACGTTGGAACTACTGAGTTTCACATCTATGACGAAGTTCAGAGCATATGTGTGATGATTTTTTTCCAATTCATCATGGATGAACAAGTGGGTTGACGGCCAAACCAGTCATTTATGATGACATGCATAATTTCATCATTGATGACCCTACTTCTGTGACCAAAATTGAGATCGTCATCCCCAAAATGTCATAGATGTAGGATATTCTTGTAGTGCAATCTGGTTCAACATTAAAGAACTAAGCACATTGACATAAGGCACCACTTCATAAGGGATCATCAACAAAAGGGTGATATCACAATCACAAGTGTTGGCACCGATGATCAACTTGCCAATATATTCACCAAGCCATTATATGAGAAGAGATTTTGCAAGCTAAGGAATGAATTGAACATTCTTGACTACTCAAATATGTGTTGATGCACCCCATATATGACATGCCTCTCCTTCGAGCAATGCAAGGTAAAAGTTGATTGACATGTCATACATCCAATATTTAGGACTTGCTAGTGCATCTAGACATCGATTCATTAGGCTCATTCCTGAAAATCAAATGAATTTGATGCTTATATGGTACCACTATTGCTTCTATGTTTGATATGATCTAGTGGTAGCATATGACATATTTTTAGGCTTGCAATCCTAGTGTTCGATCTAGAATATGAACTTCAAGTGTTTAGCTCAACATGGGCAAGATAACTATTCTATAATGTGTGAACAAGCTTGTCCATGGTTTAAACTGAGTTACATATTTTGGGGCAAGTAATCTAGATTGAACCACAACTAAGCTTCTCTCCAATAATCCTTAATTTGAGCACATATTTTATGATATTAGATGACAAAGGGGGAGAAGTAAGTAAGATCACAAAGAAATATTTTGAAAATATAAGCACACAAGTAGGGGAAGCAAGCCTATGAATCAAGTTGTTGCATTTCTATGTGCATTCATAAGTGCTTGCTTGCATATGTACTTTCATTTTGAAAATACTCATGCTTGTGTGGTGAATGCTAGAAACTTGATCAACATGATGCTTAAAGTACTAGCTTGTATAGGTCATTTTAAACTTTCAAGTGGTATTTTAAGCTTTCTTCTCAAGTGTTTTCAAGTGGTTCCTAGGCATTCATAGTGCTAAGGATGGTATTAATTTGCACTTCGATTGGTATCGCGCTTCAAAGGTCCATCCTCTATATCTTAGAATCATTTGGTAGCATTCACTCTCCCACAATTCTTATCCATACATATGTGATCAAAATGAACCAAACTCATATATCACATATGTAGGGGGAGCTAATACTACCAAAGTTGAAATATTCATTCAATATATTCATTTGTGAAAGGTTGTCATCAATTACCAAAAAGGGGAAGATTGAAAGCCCAAGTTTGGTTTTGGTCAATTGATGAAACCTATGGACTAACCCTAGTGCTAAGCATGTGATCTAGCTAGGGTGTTCCACCTTGACATGTGAAGCTAGATGGATGGTCATGATGGATCAAGTGCTCCATGGACAAGGAAAAGAAGAAAGAGAAAAACAAAAAGGGCTCAAGACAAAGGTATATCATAGGGCCATTTTTGGTTTAGTGATCAAGACACTATAGAGAGTGTGATCACCTTTAGGATAGATAGTCGTACTATCAAGAAGGGAAAATTCATATCGATTGCGGTTATCATATGCCACTAGGTCATTTGCATTGCATATCTAAAATGAACCTAAGTGACAAAATGCGATGTAAAATCCAAGGTAATTCAAAGTAAAAGCTAACACATGTGCACAAGTGTTGTAACACTTAGAGTTATCTCACATGAACTTGGAGAAGAAGCGGTAGCTCGGTTTGGCCAAGAAAGGAGGTCCGGACGCTGGGCTTGCTCGGTCCGGACCAACGGAGATGCATCCGGAAGCAAACCCTATGCCTCGGCCATCGATGAATAGAAGGTCCAGATGCTATTCTTGGTCCGGACAATGACTCTGGACACGCGTCCGGAGCTTTGGAGCTTACTGGACCCTCTCTAGACTGAGTCCGGACGCGTTGTGCTGTTCGGACGCTGGACTACGAATGCATCGTCTGGAGGACTGCGCTCTCTGGACTGTCTCTAGTCAAGGTCCGGACGTAGGCAACATTAGTCTGGTCGGGCACTATGCTGAGCGTCTGGAGACACGCGGCAGACGCTGGCTAAGGTGCCAACGGGCTAATTCAAATGACAAGGGGTCCAGACACGTGGCCATTGGTCCGGACCCCCTATGATCGGCGCGTTCGGAGTGACGCAGGAAGCTGTTGAAGGGGAGCAAAACGGCTAGTTCCTTGGTGATGGCTATATAAGTATTTTGGCCGGCTCCTAGGGATCTCTCTTGAACCTCCCATTCATTCTCACTCTTTGTGCTTGCTTGAGATAGCCCCCAACTCATCTCTCTTTGCTTCAATTGCATTCCTAAGAGAGTTTGAGTGATCCAAGTGCTTTGATCATTGCATTGCATCTTAGTGGCACTTGGTCATCATCATCGCCGCGGGATTTCTTGTTATTCTTGGTGTTTGCCAACACCTAAACGGCTTGGGCGATTGAGGAAGTTTCGGCGCATTTGGTGATTGTTCGTGGCTGGCTTCCATGATTGTGAGAGGGCTTGTACCCACCTCGGCGGAGTGCCAAAGGGTAACTCTACTGGATTGCTTGTGTCATTGAGTTACTCTCATTTGGGTGGATTCTTGTGGCGCCTGAGTAGTGGGCTAGGCTTGTGATTGCCTATTAGCCACTGAATCATCATTTCAGTAGTCAACACAACGGGGACTAGCTTGGTGGCAAACCTCGGGAGAAAATCTTTGTGCAACCTTGTCTCCCGGCTACTCTTGGTGTTCATATTGTGATTGGTTCTTCACATTGGTTTATTCTCTTCACAATCATCCTCCTCCTTGTATTTACATTCCTTTATATCTTTCTTAGCTAGCTTTCTAGTTGTTTAGTTAGCCTCTTTTGTTAGTTGTTCTTGCTAGCTTGTATTGAGTGTCTTAGGTTCTTGCTATTGTTTGTTAGACCCTCAATTGACTAGAATTGCTTGGATAGGTGGCTTTGCACCCCTAGTAGAGCTAGAGCAAAAAGGTTTGCTTAAGTGTTAATGTAACCCTTGCTCTAGTGGTTTGTAGAATTTTTAATAGGCTATTCACCCCCCCCCCCCCGTCTAGCCATCTAGGACCTTTTAGAGCCTAGAATAGAGCAACAACCATTTTTGGCACCAATGTCGGGGAAACGATTATTGTGTTACTTCATACCTACCTTAACCTTGTAGTTTATCTTTTTCTTTTCTTTTCTTTTATCTTTTTAAAATGGAAACCACATGCATCCATGTTGGAGGTTCTTAACTCTTACTTTTAACCACCCACTTTTACCTAAAATCCAACCAAACAAACACCAAATTTAGTGATAGGGATTAAATCTAACAACTTTCCATAAGTTTTGTTGTTTTTTTTCAATTGTAGGACATATACATGGAATACATGAAAAATGAGTCAAAGTGCACAGCTAGAAAATCATAAAATGTTGATCGCCACAAGAGAAACAAAGCAAGGCTCACCTACACGACAGAACTAAGCCAACCACCACCAAGAGAAAGGCCCACTTAGGAGCCTACTAGAGCAAGGCCCCCAAGCGTGCTTGGTCCCATTTTGCTCTGTGGTTGCATGCCTCCATGCATAGGTGGCCTTGTCGGTGGCTCCCCAAAGCTCGTACATCGATGAACACATGCTTTGTACCTTGATGGGATCTTTGTAAAGTAAGTGTTCATGGTTCTTATGATCTTTCTGTCTTTTTGATTAGTTAAGCTTTATCAATACTTTTTTGTGGGTTCATCATCCGCTGTCATATTGGACGCTCTAGTATAGGGTCCTTGATAAAGATGGATAGCTCTAGCTAATGCTAGAGTAACGGTCGAGATAATAGGCATGGTGTCTAGGCTAGAGGCTAAGTTTGTTTGCCTCATACTCCACGGTTGAGGGGTAGGATGCAAGTGCTGACAGTCATGTTTGCTCCTTGTAAACCCTCACACTTGGGTACGGTGTAGAGCTATAGGTTGGCCTTGCCCGATAGACCAGGTGTGATCTAATGTCTGAAGTAAACAAGTAGAAATAGTATTTATCTATCCATAAGACTCAAAAACCATACAAATCCATCTCTACCCTCACTAACTCTATCTTTATGTTGTCCTTGGATGAACTAGCTAGAAGACTACCTCCGTTCCCAGAGGGAAATACGATACCCTGAATACATTTAGGTGAAGTGCTATGATGGTAATTCTATGCGCGTATGGATTATTTCTATATGCCTTTAGAAATACCAACAATCCATCAATACTCTGCACCCACGAGCGCAAGGTTAGAGCCTCCAAAATCATCAAAGCTTACCTTAACACCTAGCTATGAGCGGTGGTGGATCTAGGATTTTATCTTAGGGTATGCCATGCACAAAAATTTAATATACAATTCGGTAAAACCATTTAGCAATTCGGTAAAAAAATATAAAATTTTACAACATAATTCGGTATACATGTTTTCATAACGCTATAGGGTCTCATGGCATAATTTGGTGACATGGCACGATCGGTGCCTCGGCCGGTGAGCGATGCCCATGGTGGAGGTGTCAGCAGTTGGGTGAGTGCGGCTCCCCATGATGAAGCAACAATAGTAGGCGCGGTGGTGGGCAAGGCCGGCAGTAGGCGCGGTGGAGAGGAATGCATGCGGGAGGCACCGAGGAGTACGGTCGCGAATTGCAGTCGCAGCCTCGCATGGTGAAACACGTGATTAGCGAGCAGAGTAGGGAGATATTTTCATGAGAGATGACATAGAGAATATATAACCTCTGTTGGACTGGTAGCGGTTGCGCGTAGGCCCGTCAAAGAGCATCCGGAGCGGACGGATGGTTTCTCCTTTCCTCTAGTTATAGTCCCAATAGGGCGAATCACAGGTGATCTACTTTTTGGTGACCAAATCGAGTTTTTCCCCTTGCCTCCGACAGTCTAGCGGGTCCTGGAGGATGTAGGAAACTTTGATTCATCGCTCGAAGTATATACCCACTACTATTAGGTTTGGTTTAAGTAGGTTAGGGTTAGGTTTATTCATGCTGGAGGTGCGGCGTGGATCCTTCTACTGGTGCTGCTACATCTTCAACGACGATGACATGGATGCGACGAGGCTAGTACGTGCCTATTCAGGACCAGCTCCTATAATGTTTATACCAGTTTCTCTGCATGCACAAAAGCGTACGATTTTCACACGGGTTTGTAGGGGTGGCTCTATAGTGCACCACCCCAACAAATCCAATTTGTAGAGCCGACTACCCAACCGCCTCTACGAATAGCCTATAGCCGCCCCTACAAAGTGCTTATGTAGCGGTGTATAAACCTGGTTTTCTAAAAAACAATGGAAGCATTAGCGATGTGGATCCATCAATTCGAGCGGACGAGACTCCATCCCGGGGTGCACGTCGCAGTGTCTTCCATTGCAGTGTTCGATCTATGGACGCACGCATAACATCGTGGCGTGGTGTGGCCAATGCCTCATCGCATGGGGCACCCTCCTCATGGGCTCCTGGTAATGTCTGGCCAAGTGTTCTACATATCACCGCCTAAGGCTGTGGGCCTCAAAAGTGGCCAAAAAGCCTGTTTCGCAAGAGCAAAGCAACTATAGGCCGTAGGGCCACCTCTTTCAAGTATTTTTTTTATTTCCTTCCATACCATTATAAATGTATTATATGTGTTGGGACTGCAGGGTATACTGGTGCATACCCAGCATACCACTGGCTATGAGCTACGCCCATCTTTAATAAATATGGTCCTAGATCATTCCTTTTTTTGGAAAAGGTGACGAAAATCCTTATTTCCACCTAATTGAATTTGAATAAACCTATACATGCTTGCACATTGTAGGCAAGCCAGATAAAACCTTAAGATGAAAGCTTTTTCTGTTTCTCTTTAATGAGAAGAGATAAACTTTGGTATAATCTAACCATTGGAAGTAGGGGTGAAAATGGTACGAATATTTTCCGACCGTATTCAAGACCAAATTCGTTTAGAGGGTTTATATCAGTCCGTATCCGTGTCTGTATATTCAACATCCGACACCTCTGAATACTCAAATCACATATTTATGATGTCGATATCGAATCATATCCTATCCGGAATGGTTGACACTATCCATATTCGAATCTGAATCCGGATAGAAATATGAAAACAAATATAATATCAGTCATATCTATCTGTATCCAATCCGTTTTCATCCCTAATTGGCAGTATGCAAGTAGATTGGGAAGTTTTATTTTCTAGCTTTTGCTTAAATTTCTTTCCCATCTCTAGAGTAGTCAACCTTGGTTTAGAGGTTCTATCTTGTGAACAAAAAGATAAAGAATCTCTTGGCATATCATGAGAATGGTTTCAAGGTCTTATTAACATGCTAGGTCAGACCTTGCCATTGAAGATCTCATTCTTCTTCAACACTTGGTGCAAAAGTACTGCAATAACACGCTGAAAGCCCAAGTTTGATTTTGGATAATTGATGAAACCAATGGACTAACCCTAGTGCTAAGTGTGTGATCAAGCTAGGGTGATCCAAATCAATGGAGACATGTAGATGATCATGATGGTTGATGGATCAAGTGCTCCATGGACAAGGAAAAGAAGAAAGAGAAAAACAAAAATGAGCTCAAGGAAAAGGTATAACATAGGAGCCATTTTTGGTTAAGTGATCAAGGCACTATAGAGAGTGTGATCACATTTAGGATATCTAGCCGTACTATCAAGAAGGGAAAATTCGTGTTGATTTCGGTTATCATGTGCCATTAGGATCATTTACATTGCATATCTAAAATTGAACCTAAGTGGTAACAAATGAAATTAAATCCAAGAAAATATGAAGTAAAAACCTTACATGAGCAAAAGTGGTGGAACACTTAGTGTTAGCACACATGAACTTGGTGTGAAAGAAGCAACTCAGTTTGGCGAAAAACAGAGGTCCGGACGCTAGGTCCAGATGCTAGGGTTGCTGTCCGGACTAATGGCTACGTGTCTGGAAGCAAACCCTAGGTGGTTGGTTATGTAAACAGTGTGCCCGGACGGTGTTCTTTGCCCGGAGGTGAGCTCCGGACATGCGTCCGGAGTCTTTGCGCTCTCTTTGTAACTCTCTATAACTGGTCCGAACGCTGGCGTTGGTCTGGAGGTGGAGCTTCGGACACGCGTCCGGAGCTCGAGAGCTCTCTATTGTCTCTCGGTTTCAGTTCAATAATGTGTCGGGACGCTCGGAGGTATAGTCCAGAGCTGCACTGTTGCACACGTCCGGACGTGTATTTCAGCGCCAGATACAACGCACCAATGGGCAGATTCAAATGGACAAGGGTCCGGACGCATGCTCAATGGTCCAAACCCCAAGTGTTGTAGCGTCCGGAGCTACGCATGAAGCTGTGATCAAATGGAAAAACGGCTAGTTTTGTTGGGGCTGCTATATATATGTTTTGGCCAGCCCATGGGGCTCACTCTTGCACCTCCCATTCATTCTCCCACATTGTGCTTGCTTGAGATAGCCCCCAACTCATCTCTATTTCATAGAATTGCATATTCATGAGAGTTTGAGTAATCCAAGTGCTTTGATCATTGCATTGCATCTTAGTGGCACTTGGTCATCGTCATCGCTGCGGGATTTCTTGTTTTTCTTAGTGTTTGCCAACACCTAGATGGCTTAGAGCAGTAGTGGAGCTTTGGCGCGAGTTGGTGATTGTTTGCGGACGGTTTCAACGATTGTGAGAGAGCTTGTACTCACCTCGGCGGAGCGCCAAAGGGTAACTCTTGTGAATTGCTCGTATCATTGAGTTACCCTCATTTGTGGGTCGATTCTTGTGGCGCCCGAGTAGTGGGCTAGGCTTGTGATTCCCTATTAGCCACTGAATCACCAAGTGAGTGGTCGACATAATGGGGACTAGCTTGGTGGCAATCAAGTGAACCTTGGGAGAAAAATCTTGTGTCAACCTTGTCTCCCAACCTCTCTTTGGTATTCTTTGTGATTGATCTTTCATATTGATATAATCTCTTCACATGGCTTTGGTATAATCTCTCCTATCCTCTTGTATTTACATTCTTACATTCTTGCTTTTGTAGCCTGTAGTTTGTTTAGCTAGCTTACTTGTTTAGTTTACCTTGCTAGCTTAGTTTGAGTATCTTAGTGTTTTGCTATTGTTTGATAGACACTCAAACACCTAGAATTGTTTGGTTAGGTGGCTTGCAACCCTTAGTAGAGCTAGAGCAAAAGGCTTCGCTTAGTTGTTATCTAACCCTTTGCTCTAGTGCTTTGTAGAATTTTTAATAGGCTATTCACCCCCCTCTAGTCATCTAGGACCTTTCAAGTGGTATCAGAGCCATGGTCACCATATTATCAAGGATTAACAACCTTTGGTGTTAGTGATGGCTCAAATATTATTCAACCATGTGGGGAGAAAACCACCAATGTTTGATGGCACCTCATTTGATTATTGAAAGAGAAAGATGAAGATGCATCTAGGCTCAATTCATGAGAAGGTGTGGGATGTTACTGAAAATGATTTTGTCATTCTTGATGACAAGAACATGGCACCTAGAAAGCAAGAGAACAAGCAATGCAACAATATGGCACTTAATGTCATATATAGTGGCATTGACTCAAAGGTGTTTGAACAAATCAAAGATCTTGATAGAGCAAGTGAAGTGTGGAAGAGATTGGAAGATACATATGAAGGCACCGCAATGGTAAAGAGTGCCAAGTTGTACATGCTCAAGGACAAGCTATCTCACTTCAAGATGAAGGATGGTGAATCAATTTCGAAGATGTTCCATAGGCTCCAAGTAATCATCAATGATCTCAAGAGCTTGGGTGAGAAAGTGAAGGATGAGGACTTCTCCAACTGGTTTCTTGGTTGGTTGCCCAAGAAATTCAAAACCTTGAGGCAAATCATTAGGAGAGATGGCTTGACCAACATCACTCCAAATGAAGTACTTGGAGAAATCATGACCGAAGAGCAATACAATTTGGAAAGTGAAGAAAAAGAGGTCAAGGAAGAACAAAAGAAGAAGAAGAGCATAGCATTCAAGGCTTCATCATCCAAGAGCAAGAGCAAAGCAAGAAAGCAAGATTCTAGCGATGATGAAGATGCTAGTGACATTGATTTTGAGACCATGACCCTATTTGTGCGCAAGTTTGGCGAGTTCATGAAGAAGAAGAGCTATGGGGTTAGAAAGAGAAGAGATAACTTCAAGAGTAAGGAGTATGTGAGGAGATGCTACAAGTGCAAGAGCACCGATCACATGATAGCGGATTGCCCCAACAATAGTGATGATGATGAGAAGAAGAAGGGCAAGCATGGCAAGAAAGAAAAGAAGCTATCATTCTCAAAGAAGAAAAAGGGTGGATCTTATGTCGTGACTTGGAATAGTGATGCCTCTTTCTCCGATGATGATTCTAGTGATGATGAGAAGAAAAAAGTCCAAGAAGAAGGAATTGGCAAGCATTGGTACTCCCAACAAGCTCTCTATCTTCGACACTCCATCATGCTTCATGGCTAAACCAACTAAGGTACAATCTTGTGACGAGAGTGATGATGATAGTAGTGATGATGAGGAGGAGTATTCCAAGGAGGAACTAATGGATATGATGGAACAAGCTCATACTTGTTTTGAGATGAAGAGAAAGGAGTGCAAAGAATTGAACAAGAAGCTCAGTGCTCTTGAACAATCCTTTGATGAGCTCAATGTTACTCATGAGATACACCAAATTTCTTTTAAATCTTCTACTATAAATCTAGAAGCATGAAGCTCAACCTTCAGAACTTATTAGCCAAGCATTCCAAAAAGGTTGGAGAGACTAATACCTTATAGAGTATTTGCTAAGAAAGCCTCGGCCTGAAAAAGCTCAAATATCTCTAATGACCCCTACTCTGACAAATGTTTATATGCTGACAGGGCTTACCATTATCGGATCAACTAACCCTTATGACTTTTTAAACAAGGGTTTTAAAAAAGTTGAAAATATTTCTAATAGTTCAATCTGTCCAAAATATATTCAGAATTTCCATGGTAAACGCTGCTTGATTTACAATTAACCTAACCAAGCATCAGTTTACAAGCCGCGTGTAGTGTTCACAACGATTTTGGATCTAGTAACGGGCTCCTAGCAGCTAGTAATTCTTAAACAGACCCATATACTATTGGAGTCAATCGATCATCAGAAGCAACACGACCCATAAAAGGCAGAAGCGCACAGCATGCATAACGAAAGCAGACATAGTAATAAATTGGTTGAATAAGTGACAACGCGCAGCTGCTGGATCAATCGTACATCGCGTGCATTCATCGCGTACATTGCATTGTGTTGTCAACGCCTGCGGCCTGCTTTATGTAAGATTAAGATCAGTGCAGTTTTAATTTCCCTCATATCGTCTCGTAACAACACAACACAATGCAATGCAATAGCAATACATATAGCACACGCGTTGCATTGCATTTGCATGCGATCGGCACCGTACCTACTGCTGCTTCTGTGGCTGCTCTTGTGGCTGGGAGAGGGAGGTATCGAAGGACCTCCTCCTGACAAGGAGGCAGGTGACCCTTGCCGCCGGCTGCGGCAGTGGCTGCGGCTCCATCCCCGGCCGTGTGCGCATGGCGTCGCCGAGCGTGCAGAGCACGAAGTCCGGGCGGTGCAACGAGAGCGGGAGGCGGTCCTCGCCGACGGCGAGCGCGGTGGCGTCCAGGAGCACGTGCCACGCGTTGCGGTGCGCCTCGGAGACCCAGTGCAGCGAGTACTGGACGGCGGCAGAATTGGATGGGGAGACGGCCGGGTAGGCGAAGAGGCCCTTGGGCGCGTGCTTGGACTTGCGGCGGAAGTACTGGCTGAGCTGGGAGCCCTTGATGCGCAGGTCCAGCCACGACTCCGGCGCCGCGATGACCTTGGCCTCCTTGTACGCCGCGAACGCGCGGATGCAGTCGCTGTCCTCCTCCAGGATCGACATGTAGTAGCTGCTCCGGAAGAAAGGGTAACTCTCCCCAACCTGCAACCATTCATTGTTTTTTTTTTGTTACTAAATTACAGTGGAGGATGATGACACACAAATCGCTCTGATGGGCACGACTAAATTAATTCTTGTTCTTGTGCTTGTGCAGGTGCATCAGTTTATTACATGCATGCTCAAGGTCGGCCCATCTGAATCTGAAGAAAAATAACATACTAGTTGGTTCTTGGTTACTTCTCATGTCTCTTCGATTAAAGGGTCAACTGACTATGCTATGGGTTTTTTTATGACAAACCCGAATAAATCATGTGTCACACTCAAGGTCTACCAGTTCCAAATGACCCAATATTTATTAGTGAATTATTAGTAAGAAATTAACTAATGATAATAATGATAACCAACAAACGTAACAGGCCGGCTCTAGCAGCGGGCGGGGCCTACCAGCATCATGGCGTCCCTTGGCGTGGGCGCGAAGAGCACGAGGTACTCGTCGTCGGTGAGGCCGCAGTGGAGGAGCACCCGGTTCCTGGCCTGGATCTCTGGAATCGAGATGAAGCTCCCTGGGAACGACGACTTCTTGGTCAGCATGTCCAGCAGCCGCGACGGCTCCAGCCGGACGATGTCCACCATGTCGGGTCTCGCGGCGGCCGACGACGGCGACCCCACCGGCGACGACCGCCGCCGCTCGCCGCCGCCACCATCCGGCGACGACGACGCCGTGCTGCCGCTGTAGTAGGTGGAGTAGAGGTCGTCCTTGTCGCAGCTGCCGTCCTCTATGAGGCCGTGCGAGTACTGCGGGTACATGGCCAGCACGTACTGCTCCACGTACTGCCGCTCGCTGGGCGTGATGGGCCCTGACCACCGCAGGTCCAGCCCGTGCAGCATCGAGATCGCCTCCGCGATGATGTGCGCCGGGATGAACTCCCGAGGGCAAACCTTCTGCACCATGTATATATATTTGCATGCACCAATTCATTATAATTCGTGGCCTATAGGCTATAGTTATACAAATCTACTACTACAGTTATAACTAGTTACCTTCACAACCATGCTGTTTGGCCTGTTTGATGTGCCAGGAGGGGGTTTGGGAATTGAGGCGCAAATTCCCTCTTTAAATTCTCCACCAAGTAAGCCCTGATGAATTGGATGCATACATACATACAGACAACCAATTATAAGTACAAGACTGTAATAAGGAATTAAATCTTTTTTAGCTACTCTTGATTAGCAAATCACCACTAATTGTAAATGGATTCTAAAGCTGGAACAAAACCTAGATGAAATACATACCTTGTGTTCCATGTGAATGTGCTCCATCTTTCCGCACATTTGTGACCCTTTAATCCACTGCCTAGAGAGAGTGGTCTAGCTATGTGTGTCTTTTGATGGTGTACGGAGCGGCAGAGAAGTGAAAGTCACCACAAGAATTAAGGAACAAAGACGGATTAGACACTAGTATATATGTATGAAGAGAAGCGGTGGAGTTGATGAAGTGTTGTTGTGGTTTAGGTGTACTTGGTTGCTTCTAAGTCTGGTCCTCAATGAACCAGATATAGCGGTAGTACTAGGATGCAACAGCTGTTTAACCATTGTTCTTGTTATTATATATATTATGCCACCCCAGTTCAGCACTGATTGATGAGGCACACACATAACAAATAATAATCCATGTCTCTATCAAAGGGAGCATAAACAAATTGTTGTGACGTGTGACATATATGAAATATCCAGTTGTTTCTATGTGCTGTTTAATTTGTGATGATGATGTGGGTCTATGGCATCCAGCTACAGGTATATACCATGTTCCTCTGCATTATTGGAGGCTTGGTCTTACTTCGTTCAGCTGCAAAAAATATATATTTCAACACTGTAGGAATTATTGGACCCGCATGTACGTAGATAGCTACAGTGCTATGTACACTAAGCAATGAAATTTTAGAACGAAGAAACAAGTACAGCATTTTGACTCAGTCAATCGATCTGTTAATCCATTCTTGAATTCATATTTATATTAAAACAGGATTAATCTTACATACATATGGTGGCATGAATTTGGATTTACAGTATGTAGTATATTATTATTTTGTTCATTAAATAATTTAGGATATCTAACTGTATGCACATATCAGATCCAGACCTAATAATTTTTTTTTTGAGAGTACCAGACCTAATAATATGGGTGTGCTAATTTCCTTTCACTTGTAAACCGCATCAAACCAGCAGCGGCATGATAACAGGTTGGTTATTCTTTATCAGTTTTGCTGATGAGCCATGGATACTCAGAATTTTCAAATTCTTAAATTTGGGAAGGAGGGAATAGAATAAGACTTCTATATTTTTTTTTGAAGCCAGATGCTAATCTCGTAACAAAAATGGCTACCTATTTACTGTTTCGTCACTCTTCCATAGTTATTACAATACAAGTTTTACTTTTATATATGTCAAGTGCAACTTTACTTCAAAACTGCTCAACTGTTAAAAATTGAAGGTAGCGATTCAGAATTTTGGAAGGTCTGATAAAATTGTTTTAGGAGTTCACCCTATGGCTATCGATGTTTATGAATTCAGCAGCAATAATTAATGCATTGGTCGATTTAGTTTATCACTTTGTTAGACAAAAAATGACTAATATAGCTAGAAGAGTCTGGATAGTGGAGATGTTGAAGTCTTGAAGAGTAGGTTGATTAAAGGCTGAAGCAAGGCAGATGATAGGCAGTGCACTCTTTTGTCAATCGAAACAATTAGATAATGCTTATGGTCTGTTTTTGTGCTTTGTGTTCTTATCTTTCTTTAAATTAGGATATGTGACAATATAAGCCCCAAGTCTCACAGCTTTGTTTTCAATTACATATTGTTCTTGCTAGCTTCTAGTGAGACAAAGAACTAGGCAAGGAATCTACATCTGTATGCTCTAATTTTCCAATTCGAATTATTAAACAGCCATTAGGTAATGCTGATGCAAGCACCCAAAAAGTAAACCTTTGGATCTTAGTGCACCTATATACCATATATAACTGCGGCAGATCGATTTATCGATTATACTTATAAGTCCTTGTGCTCAATTATACGTATATATACAATCCAACTGGTCAGACGATCTAGCTAGCTGGCTACATTCTCCTATCTACCGTACGAGTATATATGCCAGTCTATTGATATATATGTGTTGTAATTACAAACTTCAGAAATTGGTTAAAGAGACGTAATTAAATCATACAGTTTTCAGTTTTCTAGAAGCATCGGATTAAGTACATGTTTTCACACAATAATCCCATATATACTTGTTTCTTTTCTGATTTAAACAGTACATAACTACATAGTTAACTGTAGACATATAAATCACCTAAGAATAGTTTGTGCTCTATGTTAGAGATATGTAGATGTATTGAATACACATGTTTTATAACACATACCGTTTTGGCTAATATATACTACAAAGTCACCTAACCCCAAACAATGTATGGTGTTTCACAATCTCTCTTCACAGTATCACGAGTCAAAGGTCTCATCTGACCTCATTGCATTGCCTTCCCCTAACCCTCAACTCTCCACACACTATGAAGTATGAACTCCTGTGAGCCCCAATTTCCTGTCCCTAGCACGATTAAGAAACATTATATCATTATTGTCACCATTATCACTACAACCAGTAGTTATATATAGCTGGGTTTTCATCGCCGGTTATCGCCTCCAACTGACAGATGGCCTCCAACCAGTAGTTTTACACCGATGCCACTTACACAGACTAATGGCATCTATTGGTGTAGAGTTACACCGACCGATGTTCGGTCGCTATAGCAGCTTATAGCGACTCTTTTGTAGTTGGTGTAAAAAGTGTGTGGTATAGTGATATCACTATGATTTGTGGTTGTGCCTGACAATGAAACCCGATTGGTACATATGCTAAAATTCACAACATTTTTTGTATGATGTTACATGAAGACAAACGTTATGTCAAATTTGTAGAACTTAATGATATCTAAAACTTTGTGGTACACCACTTTCTCAATTGAGATAATTTAGTTGTTCAAAGATTTAACATAATTTTGTTGGCCTATTAAATGATTTGAAATGGAAACAAGGTCTACTTTTATTGTTATGATCGTTTACATTGTCAATATGCTATACAATATTTGTAAATATGATGCCAAAGAACAACATCAATTATATGGTCACAAGCCTTGTATAGCTCGGATGGTAAGGATGCTTAAGGGGAACATAGATGTCATGTATTCAAAGATTCAAAGCCTAGAAAGACACATTTTCCTTTTCTTTTATAACCCACCTATCATTATGGTACCATTTGGCATCACTTCCTCTTGTACAAAAATCGATATTGACGATACGTTAAGAACTCCAAGTGATAAATGTACTTGTAGTAGTGTAGAGCTAAACCGCTCGACAAACCCCGTTTGTCATCCACAACACCTCAGCATCCCAGATACTAGCTTGCATTGCCACGTGTGCCTAACCATAACCTCCCTGTAAAGCACCCTCACCAAGGTCCTCCCGCCTGATTTCTAGGTGCCCCTTGACATCCACACCCTCACTACCATCAAGAGAAAGACCCATGTTCCAATCACCCTGAAACTAAAGATGCCCACAATTCATCTACTCCATGTGCAAAAAGTTTGTAGTTCTCAACCACATTGGTAGCATACCGGCTCATTCCGCTAACCTATCTGGCTACAGATTAATGATATGTATACATCAGGCTATATGACAGTGTCGCCATCCTCAACCTCAGCATTGATTTGGATCAAGATGGCCACATGCTTGTGGTAGCCATCGAGAACCTTATAGGTTAATAAGGAACTCCGCACCAACTTTCAACACCACAAGCTCCAATCACTTATGCAAGGAGATCTCTCCATTAGAGCCTACTTCTAGCGCATGAAGGTCAATCCCTCCAACAATGCCTACTTCTTGCACACGAAGATGATCGTCAATTCCCTATGCAACATCGCTGGCATGCCAAAACTTGTTGTGGAATTCAAACCCTAAATTCTCCAATATCATCAACATGCTCTCTAGTGCACCAGTCGTAGCAACATTTGTGGGCACCCAGAATGCACACATCTTAAAGGAACTACATCTCTCCAGTGACAACATGGTGGTCCTATGTCCACCTGACTCATGGAAAGCAATTCCACCACCAAGTCACATAATTGTCTCCTTCTAGAACAATCAATGGGACACAGTGCTGGTGGCTGTTCTAGTGCCCAAGTGCACGACGGTAGGTAAAAAGACACAACTATTGTGGTAGCAACTATATGATGGCAGTGATAGCTATGACATCGGTGGCTGCCAAAACAAAAATAAAGGGGATCATCAATCCCATTAGTTCAATTAACAACAGACCCGAGGAACCCATGAGCATAGAATATGGATGTGCTTTTAGACAATGGGGGACCATTGTAGGCTGTTGTTGGGGATATTACCTCCGTATACCCCCAGGGACCTACATGGGCCTCTCGACCAAGGTTGACCTAGCTCGTTAGGCCATGCGGCATGCGACCAAGGGCGCTGTGCTCGCTAGGGACTCTTCAGAGCCTTGCTCGCCAAGGCAAATCCTAGGAGATAGACTCGGATCCCCTGCCTTAGGGGACCGATCGTAATCTATTAGGATATGGAAATTGTAACCCTGCTCCCTGACTATATAAGGCGAGTAGGGACCCCCCCCCCTCGAAAGATCCATCTACAGATCTTGTAACCTATCTCTCAGCTCAATCTAGCCACTAGAACACAGGACGTAGGGTATTACGGCGATTTGTTGGCCTAAACTTATATAAATTGTCGTGTCTACGCTCTTTGTGTTACACTTGACCGTCATCGCCGCACCTCCGCCTAACAATCTAATACCTTGGGGTGCCCGCTAGGTAGACTGCGACGCATATTTCATCGACAGTTGGCGCGCCAGGTAGGGGGTGTGTGCCACGACTCCATAGTTCGTCAAGCGGTCACCTTTCCCGGCTCCATGACCATCCCCGCAAGCGGCGCTACTCTCTAGATCAGAACCATGATCTAGACAATCGACGACACCATTTCCATCTCGGAGGTGGCGGAACCCGCGCTGAGCCCCCCTCCATCCAAGAATCGCACCACCAAGGTTGTGCATCGCGCGCCCGAGTCTACCAGCTCCGACAATCTACTAGAAGGCATCGACCGTGCCAACGACAACCTCGCCGACTGCGTCGACATCGTCGACGCTGCCTGACGTCAACTCCGTCTTCGTGCGTTGGCACAAAATGAACGACCCCTCATGAAGACCCCTCCTAAAGCCACACGACGCTGCTCAGCACTCGCTCCCGTCGGCGTTAGCACCGGACAAAAGCACTCTCGTGGCGATACACACAAGGAAATCCTCGATGGTCGGTGCCCCCTACACACGAGGGAAAAATACACCATGCGAGAGTGCATCGCTCTCGAGGAAGCCATCCAAAACAAGACAAGCAAGAAGCAACCACACGACGGCCCCATCGACGATGAAGAGACGGAGACACCCGCAAACGTTTTCATGTCAGCCGCGCGCATCTTCCTCATATTCGGTAGACAGCCAGGCGGCAATGGCAGACGACGCCATCGTGCCAGCATCGACAGCGACGGTACCACCGATGCACCCCTCCTGATTGGGTGAGACATCAGATCGACTTCTCCAAAAGCGACCAGTGGTTGCATCACACCTACCCTGGTCGCTACCCGCTAGTCATCAGTTCAGTAATTGCGACCAGCTGCTTCAGTTGAGTACTCATCGACGGAGGCACTGCTCTCAACGTCATTTTCCCCAACGCACTCCACCTACTTGAGCACTCAAAGGACGACCTCCGCCCGGCGAATTTCCCCTTCTAGGGCATCAACCTAGATAGCATTTCAAGACCCTCCGGGCAAATTACTCATCCAGTGCGGTTTGGCTCCATCGACCACTCTCGCGAGGAGCGCATCAATTTCATCCTTGAACGAATTCAAAACCCCGTACAACGCCAATCTCGGTCGCTCGGCTCTTGCGAAACTCATGGCGGTACCACACTACACCTACCTAGTTCTCAAAATGCCAACACAACAAGCCGTTCTCAGCCTCCGGGCCGACCTCTAGGTGGCTTACGAGTGCGAGCAGCTGACACTCCATGAAGCAGCTAGGCAAGAACATCTACATGGTGCGTAGGTCTGCCTCTCCGGTGTCGCTAAGCTCCGCACCGAGGATCTCGATGTCCCAGAACCTCCGACCACATGTGCCTCCAAGAAGTCCAAAGAAACCAAGACAGTGGCCCTGGTCGACGATGATCCGGAGAAGACCGCCATCATCGGCACCAACCTCGACCCCGAACAAGAAAGACCACTCGTCAGCTTCCTACGAAACAACGTCGACATCTTCGCTTGGAAACCAGCAGATATGCCTAGAGTTCCCCGGGATTTCACCGAGCACTCCTTAAATGTCTCCGAAGGAGCCAAGCCAACCCGCCAGAAGCTTCATCGATTCGCACTAGATCGTAAAGAAGCCATTAAGGCAGAGATAACCCGGCTCCTAGCCACGGGCTTCATTAGAGAAGTGTATCACCTCGATTGGCTAGCCAATCCGGTCCTTGTACATAAAAAGAATAATGAATGCAAAATGTGCGTTGACTACACCAGTCTCAATAAACACTACCCCCAGATCCTTTCCCTCTCCCACGTATCGACGAGGTCGTCGACTCGACCACCACCTACAAGCTTCTCTCATTCCTCGACTGTTACTCCGGCTAGCTACCACTATATCGCGTTGAAGGTGGAAGACCAAGTCAAAACTGCGTTCATCACCCCTTTGCCACCTACTGCTACACGACGATGTCATTCAGACTCAAGAACATGGGCGCCACGTATCAACGAGCCATCCAGGAGTGCCTGAAAAAGCTCATCCCAGGGAAGGTCGCGGCCTACATAGACGACATGGTCGTCAAGACGCACTCCGCGGAAACACTGGTTGCCGACATCGAAGCAACCTTCAAAGCTCTCAACGAGTTCAGATGGAAGCTAAACCCAGGGAAGTGCATCTTTGGAGTACCCTCGGGGAACCTGCTCGGTAACATCATCAGCCATTCCGGCATTTGGGAAAACCCCGAAAAAATAGCCGCAATCTTATAAATTAAGCCTCCTTCCAACGTCAAGGACGTACAGAAGTTTGCCAGATGCATGGCCGCCCTAAACCGCTTCATCGCTCACCTCGGTGAAAAAGGCCTCCCGTTCTTCGGACTCCTGAAGGGCTGTCAAAAATTCATATGGAATGATGAGGTCGATCAATCTTTCGCCGACCTAAAGAAGTACCTCACGGACCCCCCCGTACTCACCGCCCCAAAGGACGATGAACCGATGCTGCTTTACATTGCCGCCACCAATCGAGTCATTAGCACTGTCATGGTGGTTGAGCGCGAGGAAAACAGGCGTGCTTACCCAGTTCAGCGACCATGCTATTTCGTCAGCAAGGTGCTTAACGAGTCCA
The DNA here is from genome assembly GCA_022036555.1 of Microstegium vimineum. NCBI lineage: Eukaryota > Viridiplantae > Streptophyta > Magnoliopsida > Poales > Poaceae > Microstegium > Microstegium vimineum. Next base: position 26,731,249 of record CM039132.1, read on the forward strand.
AGACACGATACCCCCAGGTGTAGAAACTCCTATATGCGGTCCTCATCAACGCACGCAAGCTCCAGCATTATTTCCAACGACCTTCCAAGGTGACCATCGTCACCGAATTCCTTCTAGGACATATCCTGCGAAACAAAGATGCCACAGTATGAATCATCAAAAAGGGTAGTGGAGCTTGGAACATTCAACATCACTTTCCAGGGTCGCCAGACGATCAAATTGCAAGCGCTCACCGACTTCATCACCAAATGGACTGACATCCGAACACCAATAACGATGGAGGCGCCAGAGCACTGGACCCTATTCTTCGACGAGTCCCTATCCATTCACGGAGAGGGGGCAGGTCTTCTATTCATATCTCCATCTGGCGACAAGCTCTGCTACGTCCTTCACATGTTGTTCCCAGTGTCCAACAATGCCGCTGAATACGAATCAGCCCTCCACAGACTCTGCATCACTAGCAAACTCAGTGTCAAATGCATCATCGTCAATGACAATTCAGCCCTGGTAATCAACTAGCTGAACAAAGGCTGGAGCTTCTCTAGCGACAAGATGGACGCATACTGCACCACCATTCGAAAACTGGAAGGCAAATTCTACGGCATTGAATACCACCACGTTCCCTATAACCGAAATCAAGCGGCAGATAAGCTATCCAAGCTAGGATCGTCATGGTCTCCCACACCAATGTGGTCTTTGTTCAAGACTTACCTGAACCATCCATCTCCGACAATCACGAAGCCCCATCTGGCGGTGTACCTCCCCCACCGGCCGATAAACTAGTCGGAGCAATCCCCATCCTATCAGCAGACCGGTGCGACAACTTCGTCCAGTACTTCTCCAACAACCTCGTACCGTCTAACAACGTGGAAGCCAAGCGCTTAGTCCACCGCGCTCACAACTACATCCTCGTCGACGGAGCGCTGATGAGGAAGAACTCCAAATTCGAGGTGTTATAGAAATGTGTATCTGAAGAATCATGGCCCTATTGGTTTTGGTCATTTACGACAATTGAAGATTATTATGGCTAACGTGTGTTTTGCAGAGGCTATACGTAGCTTAGCCATAGTGATCAATAAGAATGGGCATCAACACACTAAGCCCCCAAGATGGATATCATTTTAGATTTCAAAGACGAAGTGAAGAAGACCCTAGAATGATAGGTCTAGGTGCCATAAGGAGATGAAGGGCACATAGAAATATATAGGGCTTTATTTGATCTTTGACCGTACTATCAAGGGGTGGTTTAGATGAGTCGCTTGACTTAGGAAAGCTTCATGACTTAGGTGTGGTGCACACTTGACTTCCTTATCTCTAAGCAAGCCTATGGTGACAGTAAGATAGCGTAGAACAACTTTCGTATTCATCGCGACGAAAAACGAAGTTGAGAGAGGCAAGTTCTGGGCGACAGACGCTGCAGACAGAGGCGTCGGACGCTGGGGTGTCAGCCCCCGAGCGTCCGTCGGCCTACCCAAGAGCCTGTTTCTGGCTAAGTGTTCAAGTGACCGACGGACGCTGTCCGTTGGGTTGGCGTCGGACGCTGGGGAGAGCGTCCGTCGGCCTTCCAGAGGGTTGTTTTCAGTTGAGTTCAGCCGGAGGCGTCGGATGCTAGAGTGTACCATCCGACACCCCTGCGACAGAGCGTTCGTCGCCTGTTCAAAGGAACAGAAACTAGCTGTTGGGCATGGCGACGGAGCGTCCATCGCCTAGGAGATGGAGCATCCGTCGCCAACTTAAAACAGATAGTTTTCTTCAGCCTGAGGCAGTTTGTGTGTTGGGCTATTTATAGCCCACCCCTTGCCTTCCCACATTGCCTTTGCTCATTTGAGTTGCTGAGTTGCTTGAGAAGGTTGGTAAGAGAGCAAGAGCCCTAGAGAGAGAGTGTTTTGCGAATCCATCCATCCATCCTCTTCTCTAGTTCATCCAAGAGTTCAAGTGTGCATCCACTCTAGTTGTGAGGCTTGATTGAGTCAAGTGAAGATCAAGGCTTGTTACTCTTGGTGATCGACATCACCTAGACGGTCTGGTGGTGCTTGGAGGAAGGTGATCGCCGGGAGGATTGTCGGCGGCCCTTCTTCATTGATTTGTGATCGGTTGTGGGCGGTTCACCGAGCCGGAGTGGCGAAGAACCACCCCGTAGAGAGCACTCATCCCTTGCGCGGGATTGAGGGAAAGCGATACCTTGCGAGGTGCTCCAACAAGGAGTAGGGGGGGAGTGTCGACTCCTTGATACCTCAGTAAAACATCGCCGTGTCAAGAATTCTCTTTCCCGAGCTCCTTTCATTTCTGCATTTACTTTCCATTGTGTTCTTTGCTTTCCCCTAGAATTGCGTAGGTTGTTTTTCCATTCCATGAACTACTACTGCTTTATAGCTAGGACACACGACCGGTATGCACTAGGGGGTTATTGACACTTGATAGGTTTTCATATTTTCTTTAGAAATTTGAAATAAGTCCAATTCACCCCCCCCCCTCTTGGGCCTCTTGATTCTTTCAATTGGTATCGGAGCCTTGTTGCTCTAAATTAGGCTTCACCGCCTAGAGCAAGATGTCCCATGGGGATGGACCGCCACCCATGTTTGATGGGGATGATTTTCCATATTGGAAAGTGCGGATGGAGGCCTACCTTGAGGCTGTGGATATCGATGTGCAGAAAGCCGCTACCATAGGTGGCACCGTGTTCGTCGAGGATCCCTTCTTTGAGAAGAACAATGCCAAGACAAAGAACATTCTTTTCCGTGGCATTGGCAAGGATGTGTTCAACCGTGTGCGGAATTGCAAAACCACAAACGATGTTTGGACAAACATTTGTGCACTACACGAAGGGACCAAATGTGAGCGTGAGGAATGCTACCATTTGGTCATGGCTAAGTTGAACTCCTTTGCTATGCTTTCTAATGAGATATACTCACGTCTTAATATTCTTGTACAGGAGTTGAATGGACTTGGTCTCACCCAAATGCAACCCGCCGATGTGGTGCACAAGATCCTTTGTGTATTGCCAAATTACAAGTATGGCCACATCGTCACCGTTCTTCACCAAGGGGATCTTTCCGCATCAAACACCGACACAAGTGTTGGGCAAGATCAATGCTCATGAGATGTACATGAAGATTGGTGATGGCGGCTCTTCATCCTCCTCCAAGAAGAAAGACAAAGAGAAAGAGGAGAAGAAAGACTTGGCCCTCAAAGCTTCCACCAAAGAAAAGTGTAAGATCCAATTGGTGGTTGAGGACTCAAGTGATGAAGATGGTGAAGACAACATCGCTCTCATGGTGAAGAAGAACACCAAGATGTTGAAGAGGCTAAACAAGAATGGAGTCAAGTTTGACTCAAAGAATAAGAAATTCTTCACAAACTCTTCAAGGAAGTCCATCTACAATTGTGGGATTCTTGGTCATCAAGCTCATACATGCACCGAAGAGACGAGAGACAAGTTCAAGAACTACAAGAACAAGAAGAGTGCACAAGATGATTCAAGTGATGATGACAAGAAGCAAGATAAGCCTTACAAGAAGAAGAAGAACTTTGACTTCCACAAGAAGAAGAAGGATGGCAAGGCTTATATTGTTGGTGATTGGCTCACCGACATTGAGGATTCAAGTGACTCCTCCGATGATGAAAGTGAAGATGAGAAGGTGGCCGCATTGGTGATTGGCTCTTCTACTCCACCGCCACCTCCTCCTTCATCATCGGGCTCATCCTCTACACACCTATGACTCATGGCTAAAGGTGACAAAAAGGTACAAAAAGAGGATGATGGTAGTGATTCCTCTAGTGATGATAGTGATGATGAGGCACCTTTCGATGATGAACTAATTAAAATTTGCAACAAATACTCAAACATCATAAGTAAGTACAAAGGTAAAAATGACAACCTTCTTGAGGTCCAAGAAAACTTGCATGCTAAGCTTGATGCCTTGTCTAGTGCTAATGATGATTTGAAGCTTGAGAACAAAACTCTCACATCTAGCACTAGGGAGCTCAAAGCCTCACTCAAGCAAGCTAATGATAAACATGATAAGCTTGAGAGGTCAACACAAGAGCTCCAAACAAGGTATAACTTGATAAAAAATGACTACAACCAAGTGAAAAATGAACATGGCACACTTGTGGTAGCAAATGAATTGCTTACACATGATCTTGCTACACATGTTGCTATTAACCCGGTTGTTAAGTGTGATAGTGCTACTTCTTGTGAGGACTTACTTGATCATGTTGCTAGGGAGCAAAAACCTAAGTGCAAGGAAAAGCAAGTGGTAGAAGCCGACAAGTATAATGACTATGTGAAGATGAGGGAAGAGAACTCAAAGCTCAAGGAAGAGATAATCAACCTCAAGGCAAACAAGCCCATCACTATCAAGTCTGCCAAGGAAGATGACAAGGATGCTACTACCTTGATCAACACACTTAAAGAAGAAAATGCAAAGCTTAAGAATGAGAAGATCAAGCTAGAAAGTGGTTTGGAGAAGTTCACCAAGGGCCACAATCTTCAAAGTGAGCTCTTGATGAACACCGTGATGAAGACTGACAAGATGGGTATTGGGTTCAAGGAGAACCAACTCAGGAAGGCCAAAGTCAAGATTGAAGCAAAGAACTACTACAAGAACAAGTACAATGGCTACAATCAAGAGAAGCCAAAGCCCAAGCCCAAGAAGTGCTTTGGATGTGGACAAGTTGGCCACTTTGAGTTCCAATGCAAGACACCACCTCCCAAGACCTTGCCCAAGCACACAAGGCCATTTGCTCATGATTCACACTTTGTCATCAACAAGGAATCCAAGGGTAGACCACTAGTGGTGTTTCTTGGTCCACCCATGAAGAACAAGCCTAAAGTGTTGTGGGTTGCTAAGGAGTTGGTTGACAAGGCTATGGGTGCCTGCAATGTGTGGGTTCCCAAACAACAAGCTTAACTCCAAGTTGCTTGTGTGTAGGTGAACTACAAGACCGGTGGAAGTCATTGGGTGATTGATAGTGGTTGCACTCAACATATGACCGGTGACCCCCGGATTTTTACCACACTTGATGAGGATTGTGCAAATCAAGATAAGATTACATTTGGGGATAATTAAAAGGGAAAAGTTCAAGGGCTTGGCAAAGTGGCTATCTCAAATGATCAATCAATATCAAATGCCTTGTTAGTGCAATCTTTGAGCTTCAACTTGCTATCGGTTGGTCAACTTTGTGATCTCGGCTTCCAATGTCTATTCACTCCCAATGAGGTGGTTGTGACCAAGATTGAAGATTCATCATTGATATTCAAAGGGTTTCGGCACAACAATCTCTATCTAGTAGACTTCACTTCAAATGAAGCTAGCTTGCAAACATGTCTATTCTCCAAGAGTTCTATGGGTTGGCTATGGCATAGAAGATTAGCACATGTGGGCATGTCAACCTTGAAGAAGCTTATCAAGAAGGAATTGGTTAGATGGGTTAAAGTTGTGGTGTTTGAGGACAAACATTGTAGTGCATGTCAAGACGGCAAGCAAGTGGCAAATACTCATCAAACCAAAGCTTTCATGTCAACCTCAAGAGTCCTAGAGCTACTCCACATGGATCTATTTGGACCTACCACCTATGCTAGCCTTGGTGGCAATCTCTTTTGCTTGGTGGTAGTTGATGACTACTCTAGGTACACTTGGGTGTTCTTTCTTCAAGACAAGGGACAGACAACCAAAGTTTTCAAGAAATTTGCCACTAGAGCACAAAATGAGTTTGATGTGAAGATCAAGAAGATAAGAAGTGACAATGGCACCAAGTTTGTGAACACCAAGATTGAAGAGTATTGTGATGAAGTTGGCATCAAGCATGAAGTGTCCGCCACATATACTCCACAACAAAATGGTGTAGTTGAGAGGAAGAACTGAAATCTAATCACACTTGCTACATCCATGCTTGATGAGTACAACATCCCCGAGAAGTTTTGGGCTGAAGCAATCAACACACCGCATGCTATGCGGCTAACCGGCTATTTGTCCAAAGGTTCTCAAGAAGACCCCCTATGAGCTTGTGAATGGGAAGAAACCGGATATCTCATTCTTCCGGGTGTTTGGATGCAAAGTCTATATCTACAAGAAGTGCCAACACTTGGGGAAGTTTCAAAGGCGTTGTGACATTGGTTTCCTTGTTGGTTATTCACTTAAATCCAAGGCATACCGTGTATTTAACAAAGCCACCGGCTTAGTTGAAGAAATGTATGACTTGGAGTTTGATGAAACTAATGGCTCTCAAGGAGCGCTTGAGAATCTTGATGATGTAGGTGATGAACCCTTGAGGGAGGCTATGAAGAATATGCCCGTTGGTGCTATCAACCCACAAGAGATGGAAGAAGATGAAGTCGATGCAAATCAAGAGCCTTCTCCACCTCGCATGCCTCAAATTGATGAAGAACAAGTGAAGGAAGCACAAGAAGATACCTTCATCCCTCAAGATCAAGCCGAGGCGGAAACTCAAAACGTTGATGCACCACATCCCCCTCCTCAAGAGACAAATAGAAGATCTACACCTATGCTTCAAGCTCATCCACAAGACCTTATCATAGGGAGTCCATCAAGGGGGGTAATAACTCAATCTAGACTTTCTTCTTATGTTGAGCATCACTCTTTTGTTTCCTTTGTTGAGCCTACTAGTGTGGAGGATGCACTTGCGGATCCAGATTGGGTGAATGCCATGCATGAAGAGCTCAACAACTTCACCCAGAACGAAGTGTGGACACTCGTAGAGAAGCCCAAAGGAGCAAGAATCATTGGCACAAAGTGAATGTTTCGGAACAAACAAGATGATCAAGGCGTGGTTGTGAGGAATAAGGTAAGATTGGTGGAAAAGGGGTTCTCCCAAGTTGAAGGCTTGGATTTTGGGGAGACCTTTGCCCCGGTTGCAAGACTAGAAGTCATACGTATCCTTTTGGCATATGCTTCACATCACAAAATGAAACTATTTCAAATGGATGTGAAGAGTGCCTTCTTAAATGGTTTGATCAATGAACTTGTCTTTGTCTCACAACCTCCCGGGTTTGAAGACCCAAATTGTCCTAATCATTTGTATAGGTTGTCCAAGGCACTCTATGGATTGAAGCAAGCTCCAAGAGCTTGGTATGAGAGGCTAAGGGACTTCCTACTCAAGAAGGGCTTCAAGATCGGGAAAGTTAATACCACACTCTTCACCAAGGTGCTAGATGGAGAGATCTTTGTTTGCCAAGTATATGTCGATGACATTATATTTGGGTCAACAAACCAAGATCATTGCAAGGAGTTTAGTGATTTGATGTCCAAGGAGTTCGAGATGTCGATGATTGGCGAGCTAACCTTCTTCCTTGCCTTCCAAGTGAAGCAATTGAGGGAGGGCACCTTCATATCTCAAGAGAAATACACTCATGATGTGCTCAAGAAATTCAAGATGGAGGATTGCAAGCCAATCAAGACCCCCATGGCCACTAATGGACATCTCGACCTTGATGAGGGAGGTAAACCAATTGACCAAACTCTCTATCGTTCTATGATCGGTAGTTTACTTTACCTCACCGCATCTAGGCCAGACATCATGTTTAGTGTGTGTATGTGTGCTAGGTTTCAAGCAAACCCTAAGGATTCACATCTATGTGCGGTTAAAAAAATCCTTAGGTACATAAGGCACACCCCTAGCATTGGCCTTTGGTATCCCAAAGGAGCTCCCTTCCAACTTGTGGGCTATTCCAATTCGGATTATGCCGGGTGTAAGGTTGATAGGAAGAGCACCTCCGGAGGGTGCCATATTCTAGGAAGATCAGTTGTTTCTTGGTCCTCTAAGAAGCAAAATAGTGTGGCATTGTCTACCGCCGAGGTGGAATACATTGTCACGGGAGCATGTTGTGCACAAATCTTATACATGACCCAAACACTCCTTGATTACGGCGTTACCTTAAAAAATGTTCCACTCTTGTGTGATAATGAAAGCGCCGTAAAGCTTGCAAACAACCCGTTTCAACACTCTCGCACCAAGCACATAGATATTCGCCATCACTTTCTTAGAGATCATGTGGGTAAGAAGGATATCACACTAGTTGGAGTTAGAAGCGAAGAGCAATTAGCGGATATCTTCACAAAACCACTCGATGAAACAACCTTTTGTAGGTTGCGAAGCGAGTTAAATGTGCTTGATCACTCTAACTTCACTAAAAGATGATCTTATGTGAACCAACCTTGCATACATGTGTAATATAACATGTCTAATTTAGTAATGCACATAGGCTTGGCTAACGCGGTTGAGATAACTGCCCTCAAAGCGTGTGACAAAGCTCAACCACGGTTTAATCTTGCAAGCAACCTAGATTCAAATTCCGCAATGCATTGCATGTGCATGAGTGTTGTTTGTCGTTTCTTTTCGGTTAAGTTTGAGCATCCGTTGGGTTCGTCCACTTAGGGGAGCATTCCAAGCTCAAGTCACTTCTATACCCCTCTTGTGGCCCTATGATGTCTCCTTGCAAGGTTCCATTCGAATATTTTGAGCTAAAATCTAGTTCAAAGCCTATGGCAAACTATTTGAAAATGAGAGTTTGAGAGATGGTTCTCATATCAAGTCCAATCAGGTGTTATTTGGATCTTATAGGGATTGGGACTTGGTTGGGAGAAAGACGCAAAAATCAGATTTGAAAAATTCTTTGAAAAAAGGCGTCGGACGCTCGGCCACCCTTGCCTCAGCGTCCATCGCAATCGTCCATAGAGAAAAATCGCCCGTCTGAGGGGAGACGGACGCTCCCCAGCGTCCGTCGCGGAGTGTCCAACGCGAGACCATGTTTAGGCGCTTCAACACCCTCTCTGTAAGCCCGACGGACGATGCCGTCGGACGCTTACCAGCGTCCATCGCTCTCTGACGGAGCGTCCGTCGCTCGGATCCGGAGCGCCCGTCGCGTACTTAAAGGGAGTACACCTATTTTCTTCTCCCCTTTATTCTTCTCAGTCGGTTTCTACTCAGATCCGTACACCGCCGCAACCGCTCCTCCCGCCATCGTGCCCTAGCACTGTTCTCCGCGCTCGCAGTTGCTCTCACCACTGCTCGCCGTGCTGCCCTTCGCACGCCACCGCCCGCTGGCAATCCCCTGCGCCGCCCTTCTTTCCCCCTCTCTGCGCGTTCGATTAAGCCACGTAGAGGGCCCCTTTGCGCCGCTCTAGGTGCTGCCGGTGTTCTCTGCACCGTGTGATCTTCCTCCTCCCTGGAAGGAACTCCACCCCTGCAGAGGATCTCTCTCCTCCCTCAATTCAGCAGGTTTTGCTCTACTCTTCTTTCCTTAGCACTGATCCTAAATTACTTAGGGTTTGTGATTGTTTTCAGCAAATATCTCATCCGATTCTCACTCAATTCACCCTTCTCCCTTCTTTTGCTTAGGTTGCGGTTTTGGGTTGATTTGACCGAGGCTTCTTACCCCTTCTATTTTGCTTGGTCTCAGTGTTAGAGGTAATGGTTTGGCAGCTACGATTCTTTTCTTATCTAAATTCATGATTTCCGATTAGACCTTGTTCACCTCTAGATTATTTGCTTAATGTTATATTCCCCATCTCCTTCAATCGAGCAGGGTCAGCGGCAGTGAAAGTGAACTCGGGGCAAAGCCCGCGAGTAAGGAACGAGGCAAAGCCTCGAGAGGACAGTCCAGGGCCGGTGCCACTCTTGTCAGGTTGTTTTGGTCAGTGGATTGTCAGTGGGCAGTGGATCTCAGTTGATTGATCAGTGTCAGTGTTTGGCTTTGGGGTTCTCTTTAGCAGCTGACAGTTGTTCTTCTAGTGCTCGGAAATGGCACGGACAAAGAATGCAGGCCCTGTCCCCAGTAGTGGTGGTGACCCTCCACCTCCACCGCGTTCACCACACTGATCGGGGAAAGGGCAAGGCGAAGCACATGTCGAAGAAGAGGAAGAGGCCGCTGATGGACCCAGCTTCAATGGCAGCATTGGTAGCAGCAGAGGCTGCAGAGATAGCAGAGCAGGGTGGACGTCGCGCTAGCTTGAGGATAGGCTCTCCTCGCCGTGGAGCGCGTCGTGAGTCCCACTCCCTGTCCAGAGACAAAGCCCGCAGAGGCTACTGAGTCAGAGGAGGTAGAGAAGACTTCAAAGACTGTGCAGGCAGAGGCCACGGGCCACTCTTTAGTGCAAGAGCTGATGGCCCGATGAGTCACTCGTTCTCGTGGGTCTGGTCGTCCTAACAGTCCAACTAGACCTTGTCTACCAGACGCTGTGAGACACCAGGTCAGAGGGCTATCAGCAAAGCAGATTCAGACACTTCGGTTCACTGACTTTCAGACTTGGTTTCCACCTTAGAGAGACCCTCGTGCCGGTCGAGACTTCTATACCATGGTGCACAAGGATTTTTACTAAGGTTATGTGGAGACCGATGCACCGCTCCGTGCACACCGAGTTTGCCCGCTTCAGGGGATTGAGAGCGTCGATGGTCCAGAGATTGCCTAGTATCTCCAGTATCTACCGAGCTTGACAAAGCTTCTTGGCCGTGCTGGCACCTATCATGAGGATTGGGTACCTCAGTTTTATGCTTCGCTGTGGATCTCACCCGACCATGAGTTCTTCCACTACGGATTCAGAGGCCGTGACTACAGGGTTACAGCTGCCAGATTCAGAGAGATCTTTCACCTGGAGGCCTCAGAGACGAGGATTCACAACTTGTGCTACGGCCATCAAGAGGCACCTCATCGACCTCACGACAGAGTAGTGCCATCTATAGATTTTGTGCGACCTTGCTTCCAGCAGTCGTTCGGTGAGGGTTCCAGCCAGATACCATGTGACCTCACACCACTTGCTAGGACACTTCACGAGATGCTGAGGTGCACTATCTTACCGAGAGTAGGACCCGGGACACTCTCACCCGTCTGCAGCTTTGGCTCCTAGCTCACATCATGAGGAAGGAGAAGTTCGACCTTTGGGATCTGATTGTGAGTGAGATGGAGGACATCATTGCAGCAGGTTTCAGGGGACACTGGCAGCTACAGTATGCACACTGCATTTCGTATCTGATGATCTCTAGGGTCGGGTCACCTTCACTACTTAACACTCTCACCCGGTCAGCTACCATGTTCCCCGAGTACCAAATGAGCCAGTTGGTCATCCATGGTAACCTACCTCGCCCCAGTCATGCTTACAAACTAGACACTAAGCAGACAGACATTCCACCACAGTCTGAGGAGCAGACAGATGCTACTATCAAGCGGATTGCACAGGCAGAGCTAGCAGACCTCGATGCTCAGATCGATGCAGCGGCAGATGCCACTTACAGAGAGGACTTAGCGTCAGATAGCTCGGACGACGACTAGATGCCTATCCCAGAGTACGTTCCCTGGTCCCACGACCATGAGACCGGTGGGTCAGGCATAGCTCTAGTCTTAGGCTCGTCTGAGGCCACTATACTCACCATCCTTTCGAGGATGCAGGAGGAGCAGACACGACGGGTTGAGGAGCAGAGGAGGTAGGCAGAGGAGGTTCGGAGGCTCACAGCTCAGCAGATGGCAGCTCAGGCACAGGCATAGGCTAGGCAGGACGAGTTCCAGCGCCAGCTTCTAGCCTATCAGATACAGCAGGCCGAGGTTCAGCGACAGCAGACAGAGTTACTTAGTCGGCTCCTTGGTTCTAGCTCCAGCCCGTCTCTTACGCCACAGCTTGCACTACCAGAGACCTCCCAGCAGCAGTGGTACACGTCACAAGCACAGACTCCTCCGGTGGTGGTCCCGACTCCAGCTATACAGCCCAGTGGGCTTCAGAGTCAGGCACCAGCCTTGCCAGTTTTTCAGATACCGATGACTCAGGTGTCATCGTGGCTAGCTTCCCTCGGTGACTTTTAGACCGGATTCACTCCTACCCGGGGGACTACCATCGCATATGCTACATGAGACCTCACTTCTTCATATAGAGAGATCACCGGAGAGGACTCACCGGTCGGAGCAGTTCCAGAGACTCAACCTACAGAGGCTCCTCCTCCGACGATGGGAACTCACTTGTCTTCATTCGCCTCGTCGGAGGTTGGACCAGACTTCTCTTCTCAGACTGTCACGACACCACCTCTTGTTGCCATTCAGTCAGACGCTACCATAGTTGCAGCAAAGGTCGTCGAGTCAGAGGTTCCAGCTTAGTCAAAGAGTCAGCTTGCAGCAGATGTCGGAGCAGTCACAATTGTAGTGTCTTCCCTGCCTCACTCTTAGGGTCAACCAGCAGAGCTAGATGCAACAGTTACCCTTGCAGCTCTTGCTTCTACACCTTCTCCTCCGTCTCGTGTTTACACTCGTCAGGCCTCTGTGCCTGCTACCATTGAGACAGGACAGTTCGAGGCTCCTGACCAGATAGTGTCACCTGCAGAGCCTAAGGGGGAGTTAGGAGCGACAGTCACAGCTTCAGAGTCCGCAGTTCTAGTTGCAGAGGTCACCCCAGCTAGGCCTTCATAGACAGACCCTCAGGGAGATGAGTTAGACGATTTAGATCTTCAAGATTTCATCATGTTGGATCACAAGGCTGTAGCTTCCTCGGCTCCACCCCTAGCTCCAGATGCTTAGTTTTTGGTGCTAGATGCCAAAGGGGGAGAGGGTAGTCGAGTAGTATCAGAGATAGGGGGGAGGGATTCGGATTTTCCTTGTGTGTTTTATTTCCCCGTACTCATGCATCATGTCTATCGTTTGCATTGTTTATATGTGTGATGGTTTGATGCTTGTGAGATACTTGTGTTATGTGTGTGACATACTCTTGATTATTCACTAATATATCTTGCGAGTTGTCACTTGTTTCATGATATGTCTCTATGATCTAATGGTATTTGAGCTTCCGCGCCATACTCCGATATATAGTTGAGAATATCATGAGGTCCAATTCTATTTCATATTCTTGAGTACCACATGTGTGGCTTGGCTTGGATGAGCAAGTATTGTTCACTCTTATTCACTAACCCTTGCTCAATCCAACCAAGTCACTTGAAATCCTAACCGTTCATCTCTTATATCTTATACTCAAGGATTATTGTCGTCAATCACCAAAAGGGGGAGATTGAAGAATGATGGCCCTATTGGTTTCGGTGATTTACAACAATTGAAGATTATTATGGCTAATGTGTGTTTTGCACAGGCTATGCGTAGCTTAGCCATAGTGATCAATAAGAATGGGCATCAACGGTTATCACTAAGGCCCCAAGATGGATATCGTTTCGGATTTCAAAGACGAAGTGAAGAAGACCCTGGAATGATAGGTCTAGGTGCCATAAGGAGATGAAGGGCACTTAGAAATACATAGTGCTTTATTTGATCTTTGACCGTACTATCAAGGGGGGTCTAGATGAGTAGCTTGACTTAGGAGAGCTTCATGACTTAGGTGTGGTGCACACTTGACTTCATTAGCTCTAAGCAAGCCTATGGTGACTATAAGATAGCCTAGAACAACTTCCGTATTCATCGCGACAAAAAATGAAGTTGAGAGAGGCAAGTTCTGGGCGACGGACGCTGCAGACAGAGGCGTCGGACGCTATCTGTCGCGCCAAACAGAGGCGTTGGATGCTGGGGTGTTAGCCCCTGAGCGTCCGTCGGCCTACCCGAGAGCCTGTTTCTGGCTGAGTGTTCAAGTGACCGACGGACGCTATCCATCGGGTTAGCGTCGGACGCTGAGGAGAGCGTCCGTGGACCTTCCAAAGAGGGCTGTTTTCAGCCGAGTTCAGCTAGAGGCGTCGGACGCTAGAGTGTAGCGTCCGTCGCCCCTGCGACGGAGCATCCGTCGCCTGTTAAAAGGAACAGGAACTAGCCGTTGGGCATGGAGCGTCCGTCGCCAACTTAAAACAAACAATTTTCTTCAGCCCGAGGCAGTTTGTGTGTTGGGCTATTTATAGCCCACCCCTTGCCTTCCCACCTTTCCTTTGTTCATTTGAGTTGTTGGGTTGCTTGAGAAGGTTGGGAAGAGAGTAAGAGCCCTAGAGAGAGAGAGTGTTTTGCGAATCCATCCATCCATCCTCTTCTCTAGTTCATCCAAGAGTTCAAGTGTGCATCCACTCTAGTTGTGAGGCTTGATTGAGTCAAGTGAAGATCAAGGCTTGTTACTCTTGGTGATCGACATACTTAGACAGCCCAGTGGTGCTTGGCGGAAGGTGATCGCCGGGAGGATTGTCGGCGGCCCTTCTTCATCGACTTGTGATCGGTTGTGGGCGGTTCACCAAGCCGGAGTGGCGAAGAACCAGCCCGTAGAGAGCACTCATCCCTTGCGCAGGATTGAGGGGGAGCGATACCTTGCAAGGTGCTCCAACGAGGACTAGGGGAAGTGTCAACTCCTCGATACCTTGGGAAAACATCGCCGTGTCAAGAATTCTCTTTCCCGAGCTCCTTTCATTTCCGCATTTACTTTCTGTTGTGTTCTTTGCTTTCCCCTAGAATTACGTAGGTTGTTTTTCAATTCCATGAACTGCTACCGCTTTCTAGCTAGGACACATGACCGGTAGGCACTAGGGGGGTGATTGGCACTTGATAGGTTTTCATATTTGCTATAGAAATTTGAAATAAGCCCAATTTACCCCCCCTCTTGGGCATCTTGATCCTTTCAGTCTCCAAGGAGGAGGGCGCTGTAATCCTACAAGACATCCATGCTGGCATGTGCGGGAGTCATGCCGCCGCAAAAACATTGGTACGCAAAGCTTTCCGAGCAGGTTTCTATTGGCCAACAGCAGTCGCCGATGCGGAGAAAATGGTCCGCACCTGCAAGGGATGCCAATTCTTAGCCAAGCAAACTCACCTATGGCTCAAGAGCTCCAAGCAATACCGGCCTCTTGGCCCTTTGCCTGCTGGGGTCTTGACATGCTCGTCCCCTTCCGACCAGCACCGGGAAACTTCAAGTGGATCTACGTCGTCGTGGATAAGTTCTCCAAGTGTATCAAAGCCAAGCCAATCACCAAGGCCTCTGTCGAAAACGCCATCGCCTTCATCAACGAAATCATACACCGCTTTGGCCTACCAAACACCATCATCACAGACTTAGGCTCCAACTTCATGGGCAACCTTTTCTGGGATTTCTACGAGGAGCACGACGTGCTGGTCAAATACGTCACCTTCGCTCACTCTAGAGCTAATGGCCAAGCAGAACGCGCTAATGGCATGATACTCGATGCGCTCAAACAACACTTGTATTAAAAAGAGGAAAAGAACCCAGGATGCTGGCGGCGTGAGCTCCCACGGGTACTATGAGTACTGCACACCCAGCCTAGTCACAATACCGGTGTCTCCCCATATTTGATGGTCTTTGGCTCCGAGGCTGTAATCCCAGCCGACGTCACTTTCAGCTCACCACAAGTCGAACATTACAACGAGGATACATTCGACCAGGCACAATCCGATGACCTTGATCACCTCGAAGAGCAAAGACTAACCTCATGCATCCGGATGGCCAAGTACCTCAAAGGCGTCCGTCGCTACTACAATCGCAACATAAGAGACAGATCCTTCATTGTAGGCGATCTCGTCCTCAAAAGGAAGCTCAAGACCGATGGCCTGCACAAGCTCTCGTCGCACTAGGAAGGCCCCTACGTCGTAAAAGATGTCACCCAACCAGGGTAGACCAAGAAGGCATCGACGTCCCAAACTCCTAGAGCATAGAACACCTTAGAAGATTCTACGCCTGAAATGACGTGTACCATGTACCCTCAGTAATAAATAAAGATTCGTCAGTTGTGCCTCGACATACATTTTTCTCTCTAATCAAATCGCTCTCAGCATTCGACGACCTCTCAAAATGCTCTCAGTGTTCGACGACTTCTCCAAAACGCTCTCAGCATTCGACGACCTCTCCAAAACGCTCTCAGCGTTTGACGACCTCGCCAAACAGACTGTCTATAACCGGAAAGCCATCGAACCTGGCCTGTCAATTAGTCATAAGTGCGCAGGAGTAGCTACCCTACGCGCTATGAGTAAATCGGCAGACCTCCCAAGTAATGCCTCCCAACCAAGGAGCAATACTAGGGTCAAGGCCTCTAAGGTTATATGCCCAGTGGCTCTAGTTACGACAATGGAATGGTCGACAACTCTGCAAGTAGCATGGCTATTCGCTCAGTGTCTGTAGGAACGGTCTCCATATGCCCTAGTCACACCACGATTGAGCCTCTCATAAAAGCCGTGTCCCTAGCATCTCCCTACATGTGCACGAGCGTTCGCCCTGTGCCGCGGGTTGTTAGCATCGCACCCCTCGGTAATCCCCATGGCTCCTACGTGTGCAGCGACGCTAGGCCCTATGATGCGGACCATGGAAAACCTAAGGTCGAGCGATTCATCACTACGGCTCCCGACCAAGTTGGCACGCAAGGACATACAAGTGAAATAAAAGCTCACCACCTCGATAATAGAAAGCTTTGATACATTTCACTTACAAGTCCACTTACATCTTGTATACTAGATACAATCGACAGCTATCTCATAGCAAAAAACTCCATGTCCAAAAGAAGCTCTCCAGCAACCAAGTCCGCTTCCGCTTCTAGGCAACACATGTCTGCCTTGGACGTACCAGCTACGAAACTGCCGTGCACCCCCTCCATATCCACTCAAGGATAGTGGGACCGAATGATGGCAAGGACATGAGTGACCAACTCCCATGTTTCCAACGACGTAAATGACTTGAAACGGTCCACAAGGCCACTCGCCCTCGACAAAACACCATCAATGGTCGCCTCTGATGGGGGCTCTGGGATAAGCGGCTCCTCGTCTATACAACCCACTATCGGGTTGACTTCATACGCCAACTGCTAGAATCGATCGCGCCCAACACCAACCTCAATCTCCAGCTCTGGAAAATATACAAGGGTGAGAAGTTAAGACCTAAACAGAAGCCGAGAAGACAACACGTACGACTAAGGGACGATAGTGGTACCTCACATCACAAATTATGCTTCACCTTTCACCAAACACTAGAAAAAGAGTGAGTGGAATCCCCACTTTAGGGGGTCGGCCGACCACCCCATGGTGCCCCCTTGGTGCCATCTCCTCCCTCTATAAAAGCCCATGCAAGGAGAGCTCAATTCCTCACGGCTCAACTAGAATCCAGTTCGAGCTCAAACCATTCCTTGCCTTGCTCTCTTCTCTCTAGTGAAGTTCTTAGCTCTCAAGAGAAGTAGTGCTAGTCCACAAGAAGATATCTTGTCTTCATAAAGCTTCTCTTATCTCAATCTTATCCCCACAAGGCAAACTAGGAAACCCACTATACACACAACCTTGTCCTAGTCTTGTCCTTGTGTCCCTCTTCCTCTCTAGAAGATGAAGAACCCGCTAAGATCCATGTTCAAGAAAGAAAAACAAGCCCTCAGTGGGAGCTCATCTCGATGCTCCCACCAATCCGAGGATACTTCTCAAGGAATAAGAAGGGGAGGTTCTGCCCGATAGACTTGGGAGAACGTCCAAACCGCAGAACACCCACAGGAGGAGGAAGAAGTGCCGATGGAGGTACCTCATATCGGGGCATTCATGGTGCCCCCGATGAGGACCTATGATCAACAAAGTGGACTCTGGTTTGACCAACTAGAGTACTAAAGATATCTCTCTCTTCGGGATCGATCTTTCGAGCACACAAGGATATTGAATCCAATTCTTCTCTCCAACGTAGGTATGACCACTGAATTCAACACTATCTTTTCTACCATTGGTTGGTCTAGCTTTTGGCAAGTAGATGAACTTGGAATTGAGTTGCTCACCATAGATTTCTTTTGCTCTCTACAAAGCTCTAATGATGGAATATCTTTTCACATGTTTAATCAAAGCTTTAGTTTAACTTGGAGTCATCTAAATGTTGCTCTTGGCTTTGATGATTCATGCTTGCTTGATTTAGACCTTGCCATGTGTAGGTTTAACAAAAGAAAATTTTGGTTGTCTATCTCTGCTCTAAACAATTGCTCAAATCCCAAACCTGAGGAAATTCATAATCCAACCTTTCGCTTCATGCATCTTTGGATGAATATGACTTTATTTCCTGGAAGTAGTGCTAGCATGTTAAGCACCACAGAATTAAAATTGCTTTATGCTATGGTCAACAAAATTCAAATGTCTCTTGTAAAATGTTTGATAGAATTCTGGCAAAGTTCAATTGAGAGTAATGGATCTATTCAATTCACATCTTTAATTACTCATCTTGTCGAATCTATGAACTTGCTAAATGACACTTACCCTTTCAAATATATCTCTGCCCCTATAGCAGTAATATCGGAAGAATATCTTACAACTGCTCAAATGTTAAAAAGAGATCCTAATGGTGAACTTAAAATGATTTATAGTGGCCATACAACTGAGGTGCTTCTTCCAAATAGGCAACGTCAGTTGTATAGGACTCATAAGCTAACCCTTGATTTAGATCAAGGAATTGGGCAAAGAGGTTTTGTAGGTTCAGACAGGAGAGATCTGGAGGGGCTATACTTTGTTCATCTTGAGCAAGGTGGTCCTTCCCGAGGAGCTGTTGGCGAGGAGGAACACGATGCATCTTCCGATCCCATGCACACTTCTAGTGGCATGCCTCCTCGACCACCAAGTCCGCAAGGACCACGAGCATCCTTCTCGTCCACACGAGATAGGGAGCATCGTGAACGGCGGCAACAATTTGATCAACTCACCAATGCTTTTGGCGAGCTGCGCATTGAGCATGGTGAGACAGCACGCATTGTCCAGCAAACTGCCAAATAAATCCAAGCATTATAAGAAGAACAACACCGGCAGTGGGACTCATGGTGGCAACTACATCCATATCCGCCACCACCATGTTAAGCAAAGGATAAGCTTGGGGGAGGTTCCCTTCCCCCACTAAGGTAAGTATTTAATTTCAGCATTTATCTTCATGCATTGTCTTGCTTATCTTTTGTTGTTGCATCTAAAAAAATCTGCATACGATAAAAGAATAAAAAGACTTCTCTCTACTCTCACTTGTACCTTGAAAACAAATATCTCCTTTGGAAATGATGAATAGTTACTCTGCTAAATATTTCTCTAGTACTTAGTTTACAAATTGGTATTTCTCTAAGTATGGATTACTTGGCTTAAAAGAAACCATCATGAACCTGAAACTTTTGTGGGTTGCAAATGCTGTAACTAAGTCTAAGTTATTGTGAGACATGATATTACAAGATAAGAGCTGCTATAATATTGTTCTAAGCAAGAATGACTATCGGAGTTTTATTTATTAAAATGATAAAAAACACTTTTTGTTCCTCAATGGTGAAAATTCCTACCAAAGCCATATATAATCTTTCATGATATAAGCTTTCTACATAAGCTGCTTGCTTTGTATTGACTTTTGTCAAGTTTTGTGACCCTTGTTGAGAGACTTATCGTGCTCTCAAGATCAAATACACGCCACATATACATGGCTTGTACACTGGAAGTACGCAAAAACATGTCTTACATTTTCAACATAGTTCATACTCCATGCTCTAGTGGAAAAAAATCTCTCTCCAGTATGTTGCTAGTAAATGAGCCATAGACTATGCAAAATTATGAAAAATATAAGGGCACATCAAAGTCACAATTCTTAGAAAAATGATGAGCACATCAAAGCTCATGAAAACAAGAGATAGCTATGTCTCAAATTTATAAGTTTGAAAGAGAGATCATATCATATAGAGGAGTATTGATCAATTGCCATGTTTCCACACACTTGCACATCTTGATCTAAGAGTATGACATTTCTCTCCTTTGATCCGAAATTTGACTTTACAATATATGCAAGCTAAGTTTGCTACATCTTTTCATCCCTACCTATAGCTCCACATAAGCCTTAGCGATAGGATGAGAAGAAGGCAAACTTTGATATGTGCCTTGGTGAGGAATCATACACCTTATGAGCGACTCGAGAGTACCATTTGAGAAACACTAAGTCTTTCTTTTACAAAACTTTACAAAAACCTCCTATATGAAACTTGTGAAAGAATGAGAAAACTAGTGCTCAAGTCAAGTTGTTCTATCTCTCAACTTCCCAAGACAAAGGATAAAGCTACAAGCCCCATGAAGGACTAAGGTAATATGGGTGAGTCTTTATTGCTAATTTTTCCATTCAAAAGAGAAGTATGATTGTTGTAGATACTCTTGAAATATGAAGCATAGTAGCAACTCCTGATCCATCGAGCTAAGTTTAATTGTTTGCTCGGGACGAGCAAAGGTTAAGCTTGGGGGATCTTGTCGGCACCAAGAATGATTTACTTTTACTTAACCAAAATGCTGCCAAGAACCTCAGGATCAAGGATAAACAAACACATCATGAGCATGCTTTATCAAATACCAAGTTCCACATGTCCATGGGGTGTTTGATTGCAGGAATGAAGAAATGGAGCAAAGGAGAGCTAGTGGGACCCACATAGGGGGTCGGCCGACCACCCTATGGGACCACCAGCTCTCCCTTCTTGGCCATTATCCAGGAGAAGCACCTTAGAGTGAATTCCAACCCTTGGATCACTCTGTGCTTTTTCTCAATGACTCACAAGCAAAGCACATGGATCCGTGGGCCCACACAAAGGAGATAAACGTGACAATCACCTCAGGACCAGCATCAAACACCAATGACAAGTGGGACGAGCACCTGGAAGGCTGAGGTGGGCCAGAGCCCCCAAGGGGGGGTCGTCCAACCATCATCTGCGCCCACCAGACCCCACTTGGTCCCTGAACAGTGGGGCTGCATCTAGAAGACCAGAGGGTGGCCCACAGGCTATAGGGGGGGTCAGCCGACCACCCCCTAAGTCAGTTCACCTCCTGCCAACCACCATACCCACTCACACATGTTGGAAATCAACACCATCCATCCAAAGGCGGTTCAAGGTCGATTGGATCCAAGGGTGGAGGATTGAAGCCCCCTGGATCGCTGACGTGGCGATAGAGTAGCCCCTACTCCACCTCCCACTATAAATAGAGGCTCATACCCCCCTCTCTACACATGGTGAAGAAACCTACAAGCTCTATTCCTTAGATTGTTCTAGTAGTTTAGTCTAGAGTGGGGGTTAGAGTTGAGTCGAGCTGCGCTCGGGATTTCCGGAGTCGTCTTTTGAAAAGTCTGGTATAGCTCTTGTATCTTTCATTCTTTGTAAGACTTTATCTTTATCAATATATTACTTTTCTCTCTACTTTACTTAGTACTTACTTTGAGCATTACTATACTAGATATAGTATTGATGCTTTTGCTCTTTAATAGCCTTTACATCAATAGTCTGTGATCCTTGTGGCCTTTCCCGTATGCGATCATTGCCTGTCATAGGGTGCTTTGATTATAGATCATATTTAAAGTAATAAGTTGTGTGTAAGCGTGGTGCTTATACATCACCTTATCCTTGGTTACCGCTTGTTGCACAGATAGTTGTCGTAGCTAGCAAGAGAGTGACAACCTTGTATAGTCTTTATATTCCACCATGTGTTTTTAGGCAAGTTCTTAAAAGGTAAGGCCCCCGTAAGAAGAGGGCGCGGTCCGGTAGGAGTTTTGTCCTCCTACTGATCTATCCCCTCGCCTAGCATACTTGTATTGAGGAGGCAAACTATAGTGTTTAGAATAGTTAATTGGCTAAGTATATTGAAGTAGAGTGAATTACATAGGAGTCCCTTTACTCTCTCGTTGTCCTCCCACCTAGCTATACTATCTAGTCCGTTCTAAGTATCATTTACCTTGGCTTATTCATTCATCAACCCTTCCTATCACATATATCGTTTACTCCCCTATACTAGTTGGTACTAAGTTGAGGTACTCTCTAGGATCTCTCTCTCTCTCTAATTATCATTTCTAGTCCAACTTTCCCTTGGGAAAATATAAATTACGATACCTTGGAATACTCCTGGTGAAGTGCTACAATGGTATAAGAAATGCCAACAGGTGCCACAACAACCAATGACCCAGGGTCGTCCATTGTCGCCACACTGCGCACCCTAAGTAATTCCATATCGACAAATACTCCAAGGAAAAGAAGAAGGGCACTTACAAGACAGACGTCCTTCGCGTCCTAGAGAAGCGGGGGACTCACCTCAGAAGGATGGTACCTGACTCCGAAACCTCCGACAATGGCCGCACTGATGTCGCACCAACGGCCGCCCGGTGCAGTGACCTCAACTCACTTGATGTCCCAGGGGATCGCCGAGAGACCCCGGTCGCCGGCGGGGAGACTAGTGACTCGGCCATCGCCGATGTCCCCAATCCCGAATACGCACTAAGAGGCACATATTCATCTTCCGGTAACACGCCAGGAGATGTGCCACCGCCGCTAGCCATGGGGATGTCGCCGCCCCTTGGGGACACGTCGACCTCCGTCGGCGATGGCGACGCCTCACGCCTCCCCTGAGGATCACCACGTGACCTTTGACCATGCACCCGATCACCAGGAGAACGCATTCCAGGGCGGTCAAGGCCACTGGACTCCATGGCACCTGCAGCACCAACGCTGGTACTCATCGGCTGAGCACAAAGAGCCACCGACAAATTGGAAGATGGCACCATAGCAAAGTAAGTAGCACGGTCTTCACCGTGGACCTGCAGAACAGCAAGCATTACTCCAGATGGTGAAATTTCATAAAAAGCTACACCAGCGCAAGCTACTAACCTAAGGCGGAGGACATTGGAGGCTAAACGCTTTCCTTGACTGCTTCAGCGCCAAACACTTCCCAAGGTCAAAGATAAAATTTAGTCACTTCTTAGCGACAACTAGATCATATGCCCGACCCAGGTATTGTCTCCCGACCCGGCGTATTCATACGCCCGATGCTCCGTCTCCTTGCAAGGCTGACAGCGCCTGGCAATAAAACTACACCCGACCAGCACGCCATCAACGGTACTACGATCGAGTAGCTTCAGCAGCTCCCGCACCTTCTCCAAACCAGCCTTAGTAGGCAGCGCCGACCAGCTCACCTAGTCCTCCGGGACAAATGCAGGCTCGCAAGGTGCACATGGCTCCTCTTGATGGATATAAAACCATCTAGACTTGTACTTAGCAAACTTCGAATGCAGCGGCATTGAGATATATGTGTCAGCCATACCATCCCGAAGCTGAAGGTATACGAAACTGACAATCTTCGATGTCCCACTCCCATTGGGCTTGAGGCGAAAGAAATAGAAAAACAAATCAAAGTGGGGATAGATCCCCATATACGCCTCGCATAGGTGGATGAAGACCGCAATGTGCAACATTGAATTCAGGTTCAAGTTGCACAAAGCAATTCGATAGTAATGCAACAAGCCATGAAGGAACAGATGCACCGGGACCCCAAGACCGCACCTCAAGAATGGCTTGAACATGACAAATTCTCCAGTGTTCGGGGTCGGGAACTCCTCGCCGGTCGCCGGCCGCCAGCCGGCGACCGCCTCTTCCAGAAGAAGACCGCCGAAAACAAGATCGTTAATCTCGCCCTTCCTCAGGGTGCACCGCGTCCATTGTTTCGCCCACGACGGCACTACTAGCTCTCCAATCTCCTCCACCACTCCTGGCTCATTGGTGCAATGGCCGCCCTCACCGCCACCGCTGTTGGGAATATGCCCTAGAGGTAATCATAGATATGATTGTATTTCCTTGTATCCATGACATGTTATGAGTTCAATGAATATCCATTAAAGACAACTTGTATCGATTAGCAATTATGTGAATTGTTTGGGAAACTCTTTTACTTGTATGGTTATTCTAAAAGTAGTCCCTGATCGGAGTTCATGTGAGGACACATATGAATATTAGATCAGCACATTATTAGTTGATGACTATGTTTCACAAGTGATAGACATAGAGATGTCAAACTAATAATGTGGGCACATGTATGACATGGGGCTAGACCGACCCGACCTGAGATTGTCTCTATTCACATCATGTATGTTATGTCCTTAGACCTGAGATTGTCGTATATACTCAAGATGTAAAATGACCTACTTATGGACTATCAAACGCTACTTCATGACTGGGTAGTTATAAAGGTAGCTTTCGGGTTTGTCAGGAAGCATGCCGTGAGACATAGTTGATCAAGATAGTCGATCTTGATAGTTGATCAAGATAGTCGCTCGAGAAAGGATTTGCCACTCTCTATGTGAGAGAGATATCACTGGACCACTCGAATGATTAGATCATGAAATGCATGGTCGTGCTTGGGTTAAGTGTTAACCCACAAGTTGGACCAAATATCGTTAGGCAAGGGAATAACATGTATGTGGTTTCTTGGTGGTTCGTCCGATATGATCGTAGAGTATACATATTAGTTGACACGCCTTGCTAGAGGCCGCTATCAACTATTGGTTGAGTAGGAGTATTAGGGCCATGTCTATGTGGACGTGAGCCCATAGGGTTGCACACTTAAGGGGCTGGAGGCCAAATTCGGGTTGGACCTGAATTAGACTAGGTTTAGGGTTTCTAATGGGCCTCCAACATGGGAGCTCATTAGGACGCCTATATAAGCAAGGGGAGGGCACAAGGCGAGTTAGTTGAACCACGCCTTTTGGTAGCCGCCGTCGCTCCCCACGCTCGCGTCTATTGCTCCTCGCAGATCTAGCAGTCTGGAGGCGTGACGCTTCCTCCCTGCATGTGTGGGATTCCTCGGAGGTGTTGCATCTGGAGCACAAGGATGAACCGCAAGAAGGAGAGGTTGAGATGGACGACCTCGCAACTACATGGTACTGCTGCGACGCGCAAATCTACATCGAGTCACTTCCGCTGCACTTTCGCGTCTAGTGGTAATCCTGTGATCTAAAACTAGCACTAGTTCCTGGTTTATGGGGTTGAAAAATTTTGTTTTTCGGCTAGCGTAGCAACCTCATAACCCTACAGCCGCCGCCATTGCCACCGATGGTTTCACTCTATTACCCTTCTTTGGCGCCATCCCCGAAAGAAATGAATCAAGAAAGGATGAAGGAGTTGATTGCGTTGATAGCAAAAGAACTGGAAATCAAAGAGAGGAAGATGAACAGACGCAGCCGTCAAACCCACCTTTTATACCTAGCGGTGTGGCGTTTCGGTCCAAGGGTTTTTGGGAAATCGCAACGGTCTAATGCGAGACCGCCACGCAAGCCGTCCATCGCGGCGCTGACGGTTCGCCCACTCATGGGCCGCTAACCGCATGGTTAATGCAGCCATTTATCTATTTCCTATGTAATTTACTCCGAATAATCTCCCTAATTTGTGTTTAATATATATCACAATCTCGCTAAACTCCATAGTCCCAGGGACTGGACCCAAATCTTCTAAGCGATTTTTCTGCAGCTACAATACTTTTGCTATAGTAACATGTCGACGGACCCTAGCAAATATCTTCGATGAGGACGCACGGAGACTTCGCCGACCATAGCTACGACCCTCGACACCTAGTTGCCGATCAACCTTCGACCAGGCCTGGGGACTTTGCCGACCACAAGCGGAGTTGGGGACTAGACATCAAGCAACCTCCTAGCCCACGCCCCGACACTCGTCTGCCAGTTTCCTTCTGTAAACAAGCTTGGGGACCGAGGCTCGGGGACTACGGCCATTATAGGAAGCTGATCGGAAAAAACCATGACCCTGATACAAGGACCATCCCATTCCTTACATCAGGCTCGGGGACTACGGGTATTTACAGTCGTTTTTTGCAAAACTTCTATTTTATTTTTTGCATTTCGAATCTTGTATAGCTCGGCACCACATACATACTACACCTACTACCAAGCTCGGGGACTAAGTGGGCACACTTCACCCTACGGTGAATGTATCTATTTCTTTCTCAAAAAACCCTGCTATTTCATGATGTTTTGCAGAGTCTAAGTGGGTACACTTCACCTGGAAAGGACTTTCAAAATTTTCTTCTTCAGCACGTCACATCCTCTTGACAAGCAGCTACAGACTTACGATAAAGCGACATGCTCACTGATCAAGCTCTGACGCTCCCAACCAATTCAACCTGGTCGAGAGGCTTCTCTGGACTGTATCCCAACCAGGTTACCTGGTCGGAGTTCTGTGAGGATGCTGATCAAGGAAGGCGACCAGACTACATCCCCTCGGAGGACGTCAGAAAGGCTCGCTAGAAGGATGCAACGTGCTCGGGGACTTGTTGGGGATAATACCTCTGTATACCCCTAGGGACCTACATGGGCCTCTCGACCGAGGTCAGCTAGCTCGCGAGGCCCTGCGGCATGCAACCAGGGGAGCTGTGCTCGCCAGGGACTCTTCAGAGCCTTGCTCGCCAAGGCAAATCCTAGGAGATAGACTCGTATCCCCTTCCTTAGGGGACCGATCGTAATCTGTTAGGATATGGAAATTGTAACCCTGCTCCCTGACTGTATAAGGCGAGCAGGGACCTCCCTTGAAAGATCCATCTACACATCTTATAACCTATCTCTCAGATCAATATAGCCACCAGAATACAAGATGTAGGGTATTACGGCGATTTACGACCTGAACATGTATAAATCATCGTGTCTACGCTCTCTGTGTTACGCTTGACCGTTGTCGCCACACCTCTGCCTAACAATCTACTACCTTGGGGTACCCCTAGATATACTGCGACGCATATTTCATCGACAGCTGCCCCCTGGGATCAATAGCACATAGCCTAGAGCCACCAGTGATATGCCAATAGTAGTGGACAATAGACTTGATGATCCCTACTCAAGGCATCTAGGACCAAATGCAAGGTCATAGAGTAGATCTAATCATGACTTATCAGGAAACATAAACTGAGAAAAGGCTAGAACGGATCACCAAAGTAGAGTATAGGGTTTAAACTGATAGAATTCCATAGCTTTGGTGAATTTGTGATTTTCTAGGGACTTATCAGGAAAACCAACAAGGATAAAGCTTTCTGACGCAATAATTCAGGAATTTGGGCGGAAGGACTAGCAAGAATATTCTAGAAGGATCAAGAATACACCAAAAGCGAAGGAAGCCCCGGAAGTGAGCCACAATGGCTCAATCAATGGGCCCATGGTGGGGTCGCCCGATGGGCCCTAGGCCCATCTAGCCCCCACCGCCTTTGTTTCCTAGGGTTTTGATCTGAACCCTTGGTTTAAGTTGGTTTGATCCAGAGTAAGACTTCCATCCCGCAGGACTATATAACCAGACCCTGACCTCCCCTTGAGGCAATCCCATCATCTGATCATCAATCAATCTCGAGCGAAGTCGTTAATTAGCAAGCAATTCCATTAGTTCCTCATTAAATCAACCTATCTAGGGCATATGATAGTTAGTTAGAATTATAAGGAGTTTCAAGCATCGTATGGTCAATCCTGCTCAGAAAATGGTGGATGATCCAGGTTTAGTTGAGGACACCGGACGGACTTCTTAAGTTAATATCTGGTACACATGTTTGGGTATCAAAAGTCTGTGAGACAATGACAGGTACATTTGGGCCTATAATTTTAGAGGTTCTATCACACGCGTGCTATCTAAGAATATCTCCAATAGGAGCCCTGGCATCAAGGCTCCATCTTTTTAATTTGAGGGCTCCCCGTACTATTGGGGGTCTATCTCTTATATGCATGCTTCTGCTTTAGTAGAAGCCCTCAAATCAATTCTAGTAGACAATGACATGGGAACCACTCATCATACAATGATATTCACCGTTGTCGCAATCAATTGAGGTATGGGGTCGACCAACACCACCATCATTACAATCGACTAAGGGAGAGGAGGGGAGCACCAGAGTCATTCCAATCAACTGGTTATAAGTGTGGGAAGAAGGTGTACCACGTGGGGCATTGGAGATGACATGGGGAGGGCCAGGAGCACTAGGGTCACATGCATCCACCGAGTTGGGGATGAGACTTGCGACGGTGCAAGAGAATCATTATGAAAAAAGATACACAGGTTGTTGCGGGAAACAATATCCTTAAGAAGAGGCAGGGAGCTCCCTACCTTACACAGTCCTAGATGATGGGGTCGTGAGTGAAGCAATTTGGGGGGGGGGGGGGGGGGCTTCGTAGAGAAAGGGCTTGAGTTGCATTGAGTTAAGTTTTTTTTTTTTTTGCTCTATAGCACCAGAAAGTATAGTAGGGGCCTGTTTAGGGTCCATGTTGAGATGCCTGATGCTCAGAGCTAATTTGGTCACCCATTTGTCACTATGAAAATGATTTTTTTTTGGACGTTATGCATGCAGAATGTCAATACGTGACTGATTCAAAACCATATTTTCTTAAGGTAGCTTGAGCTAGTTGTCGTCTCATGATAACGACCTGTATCTAACACCAATGTCACCAAAAAAGTTAATCCTTGTCATTTTTGCAGGATTCAACCCCTAAACATATGATAATTAGGTACCAGCTGATGTAGTAAACTACCGAATTACTTTGTCAATTTTTTTATACCTATATATATAATCATACTGAAACATCTTTCATGGTGGTGGCCAAGCAAAGTTCCTTTCTCAAGAAATATGTGATTCACTGCCGAATGGGCACAATATATATATATATATATATATATATATATATATATATATATATATATATATATATATATATATATATATATATATATATATATATATATATACTAAGTAGAAAAAACGTTTTTAGAGGCGGTGGTAGAGGCATTAGTATAGGCGGCAAAGCCCACCGCCTGTACTGGGGGCCAGTACTAATCGGCCCACAGTACAGGCGGCGTCACAGGTGGCTCACTTTGTCAGCCGTCTGTATTAATCCGCAGAATAAAATCGCGTTTTTAAAATCGGAAAAAAAAAATTAAATCCTGGGACAAGCACAGTATTAATCCGCCCGCATTTTTTCGCGCATTTTCTCCGTCGAAGTCGTAAGTCGCACATTTTTTCGCGTAAAATTCGCGAACGCGCTCTGCCGGGGATTCGAACCCAAGACCTCACCCTCGCGCGGTACCTCCTCTACCACTCCACCCATGACTTACTTGTGTCTAGATTCGTTAGTACTTCTTCATATTCTATACTAAACCGAGTGTAAATTGATTGTTTGAGCCACTAAATGAATTCAAATGAAAAAGTTGTGAACTACAAAGTTTCATAACTTTTCGAAACCTACAACTTTCATGTACCAAGTTTTTTCATCCGAGGTCGTTTACAAAAATTTAAATTTCAAATTTGACACATTCAAACGTAATTTTCGATGACAAGATGATTTCAAATGAAAAAGTTGTGAACTAAAAAGTTTCATAACTTTTCGAGATCTACAACTTTCATGTACAAAGTTTTTCCATCAGAGATCGTTTACAAAAATAAAAAAAATTAACTCTATAGGTATTTACACAGGCGGTTCATAATGTCAGCCGCCTGTGTAAAAACTTTTACACAGGCGGCTGACATTATGAACCGCCTGTGTAAATACCCTATTTACACAGGCGGTTTATAATGTCAGCCGCCTGTGTAAATGGTTTTACACAGGCGGTTCTCTTGCTGGGCCCACCCTATTTTTTGTACTGACGTCATGAAATTGTGAACCAGCTGTGAAAAAAAACGACGTGGTATATATATATATATATATATATATATATATATATATATATATATATCCCTTCCTGTGCTGTGTCATATTATTCTTGACATGATGCTCTCAAACTTGAATCGTGACATGTCGCTATATATTGTTCAAGAAACTAATTTTATAAGATAAGAAGGTCACTTATAGACTGCCATGATCATATTGTATATGGTGCATATAATGCAAAAGAAAATTTTATAAGATAAGAAGGTCACTTATAGAAAGATTTGTTTTCTGTGTCATGAAAATATGAATTTATGCAATGACTCGTGCTTTGCCTGACCAATTCGAGCAGAAAGAGTCACATTCAATTCTTGCATGCTTCGCATCTGAAGAAATTTGAATGCAAAGCTCGCTCGTTGACGTACTCGGCTAGCTAGAGTATTAGAAGAGGCAATTACGAAGTACACTCTCCCTTGACCAACCTTTGAACACCAGTTTTCTATTTTTTCTAAAATATAAGGGTTGTTGAAAAGGTGTATCCTAAAAGTTAGCTTAAAAGTGACATAATTTGATCAAATAAAAGATAATTATGGTCAATTATTGGAACTTCTTTTCATTTCCCACTACTATGAATGATAGGAAGGTGGGAGGAAATGGGTTTGGATGGTGACCTTTAGTTGGCATGCTAATGTCACTTAGGTCGGGGTAATACACTCAAGAAGTCACACCTTATTTTGTTGCTCAAAAAAAAAGTCACACCTTATTTGGAGGAACTATAATAAGCAAGCAGATTTATCAAGAAGATGGATTCCATATATGGACATGACTATTTAAATGAAGAAATGGATTTTTTGGATTTATTTATTTTTGGATTAATTAACGACTCCAATCTTTCAGCAGTAACATCATAAGTGAAACGATCGTGGTGATTTTATCAATCTCGATATTTCTCGGTCTAGCTCAATCCTTTAGAGATGCTAATAGAGAAATGGTGTGCATCTGCAGTGGCGAAGGTATGTTGAGCTTGCCTAGTGCCAATGCACCACGGTAAGAAAAAAATTTACAAACTTTCATCATGTATTTCTACCAAATTATTTATGTCCCTAAGCAATGCACCACCCCAAATTTAGACCTGGCTTCGCCGCATTTGAGTGTACGTGCATGTATTTGAGCATCTATCCGTACTGAATTTTGTAAAAAAAATATAAGTTGTTGTTCCTTTTCTAGATAGGTAATAAATGTATGTAGATATAACATATATTAGATAAATAAAAAAAACTATGGAGTATATACTTAGAAAAGCCACAACAACTTAGAATTCAAAATGGAGTGACTATATAACAGTTGGAACTATGTCGAGGGTTCCATAATAATGAGCAAGATTTAACGACACAACGACATCATAAAACACAGCCTGTAAACTAGCCCCAACAACCAAAAACACGCAATTTGAAATTACCAAAATGACTCGTGATTGCACACAGATACTGAGTATTAATTTATTGCTACAAGCCTACAACAAACAAAATTGACCAACCATCACACTATATAGGCTGATGGTGGTTAAATTGCAAACATTCACTAGCATCTAATTTAGCTGCGCAATGTCTGGTTGGTGGTAGTGTCCTTAATATTGTAACACTCCATGGATGCAACGCAGGACGCAGATGGAGACATCACCGTCAGAGCTGATGCTCTGTCTGAATAGCTGCTATTCTAATAAGTCGCCTTCAACCTGAGCTTCGCCGAAGCCTCCTCCTGCTGGCGATCGATTCTATGACAAATTAAACTATTGTCCTACAACTGTCGATCGTAATACTGATTTCGGTCAAACAGGAAATTGCATTAAATTTACTTGCAATCTTGCATACAGGCACAGGTCACTTTCTCATTCCAAGTTTTATATGTTATCTCATCTCAAAAATTTGTGAGAAAACTATATGGTGACCGGGTTAACTGTTTGTCATCACCTTACCCAATTGGTCCCCTCTGAAAATTAGTATGATGACATGTATATATAAGATAAACTCCTACAACATATTTAGCAATTTTGAGCCAAAATTCGACTCCAATAGATTTTGAAACTGGATCTCCGAAGTAGACCCTCATTCCGGAAAGTTCGGTCGTCAGAGTAAGAGAGTGAGTGGCTTGCCAACGGGGATTTCGACGCGGATGGCATCCTCTTCCCACACGCCTGTGGCTGTGGTCTTTCCCGTACGTTGGAGGCCTGTTCCACTCACCCATAAGAATGGACGTGCCATCAGTGTTGTGCGCGAGGAAGGTGGAGAAGATGGCACCGAAAAGACCCCACCCCTGGATCCTTGTGGTGGCAGTGGCGTGGCCAACCGCTACATCACGGGCACGTCCATCTCTCTTCTACGCCACCACCTGCACAGCATGGGAAACTAGGAATCCCGCCCCCCTCCTATCCATCGACTCGTCAATCTCGGCTATTGCGTTGCAAAAGAGAGAGGCAAGTGAATTAATAAAAATTCTTCCTTTATCAAATATAAATGAGGAGAGAGAGAGGTAAATAGTGTATAGAAAACAGTCGTGTCTGATGCAGAGAGAGTGAGCCAATTCAATTTGATGTGGGGGCGTGTTAATATGAAGTAGTCCATCGTCACCTGACACTCTAGTTAATTGTTTAGTTTATGGAATGGAATAAGTTGATTTATCACTACACTGTTCCTCACAAGCTAATAATTGGTATACTAGTAAGAAAACAGAAAAACCTTACACTTAATTTGTGGAATAGACTCATGAATCATGATGCCACACTACAATCTAGAGCGTGTTGATTGCCTAAACCAAACACTCCAAGTGTTGGTGCGCACGTTTAAAAAATAGAGGACCAATCTACAAGATTTCCTACGCTAAAGTGCTATTTTAATTGCTAAATTGATTTGGAGATGCAGTTTCTTTATTTCTCGAGAGAGCCGAGTTTACATACCCTAAGTTGCTCCTTGTAACACCCAAAAATTTACATCTTTTGAAAATAGATTAAAAATAATTTAATGCATTTAGGTGGTCATTTTAATCTTGGGAAATTAATAAAGTTTTCACAAAATAAAAATTATCATTAGGTTAGATACATGTTTCTACATTCATGTTGATGCATAGAGTTTATTGTTGTGAGTGGGTTTTCAAAATTCAAATTTTGAATTCAAAAGGTTTTGTATTGACGGCTTTGAAGTAAAAGAAATTTCAAAAAAGAAAATAAAAGCCTTTCCCTCTCACTATCCCTCCCTTCCTCCTTTTTGGCCCAAAAGCCCACCCCACCTCTCATGCCCAGCTCGGCCCTTCCCCCTTCCCTCCCCCTTGCTCCTTCCCACATGAGCCAACCAGCCCAGCTCCCTTCCCCTGCTTTCCCTCTTTCCCTCACCTCCCCATGGGCCTTGCCCTAGCCCAGGTTCGACCCAGTTCCCCGCCCGCATGGACGCAGCGTGTTTCCCCCCGCTTTGGGTCGCTGACTTGTGGGCCCGTTGTTGACTAACGAGTTCTACGAGTTGTGGTGTTCTTATTTGTTTTGCAGGATATTCCAATATTGACTAAATAAAAGTATCTCAAATAAGGAATTACAGTACACCATTGTGTAAAGTTCATTGAGCCAATCGAAACGGATCTATCACTTGCCATATTTAGAGTTCCAATGAGAAAGATATCAATACCGCTACAGAATACAACTTAGGAAGACTCTAGAACATACCAGAACCATCACCCACCATATGTTTCAAGGGCTAAACTAACAAAATTCCATAGCGTTAGTTAAACTATATTTTCTAGGGACAAAACAGGATCTAGAGAGGGGAGAATCCCTCCACAACACGTCCCCCTTGCACAAACCGATCAGAAACCAACACTAGAAGACTCTAGAAGACACCAAAGGACACCAGAACGAAGTGAAGGCCGAAGCGGACCAGAGGGGGTCAGCCAGCCCCACTCCTAGGCCGGCCGGCCTGCCAGGGAGGTGTTTGAGTCCTACACCATTACGTCACCTCCCAGCCGATGTCTAGATTCAATCTAAGCCATTGCTTAAGTCAGTTTCAATCCAAGGGCTGCGGTTGATCCCACCAGACTATAAATAAAGGGGCAAACCCGCCTCAAGGCACCAATATCGACCTACAGATCAAAAGCTAGGGTTTCAACTCTCCATCCAAGTAGAAGTAGAGGTTCCTCTAGATGTCTTCTAGTTCATCTAGTTGTCTAGTTCTTCTAGTTCTAGTTCATCGAGTTCATCTAGTTGTAAATTAGAGGTGAGAGAGGAGGAGAGATAGCTAAGGAGGAACCAGATCTATCAGATCTTCTTCAACATTGTACTTTTGTAGCATCTAGTTCGTCTTGACCAATCTCTAGGTTCTTCATTTACTATTTCTAAGTATTCTATTTAATTTTAGTCCATGCTTTATTTTATTTATGGGATCTCCGCTCGTATTGAGTGCTCTAGTTATCAATTGGAATTACAGTAGTAAGTGTTAGTGTAGATGTAGACTACGGTTTACCTGAGTTTGTGCCAAATGCCACGGATAGTTGTGGTAGCCCCAGAGGTGACAGCTCTGTTAGACCTTTGTAGTCCACCATGTTCGGGTTTACCTTTTTCCCGGTCTTTTCCAAGAGTCAGGAAGGTACTGTTGCTCCAAAGTAAGTAAAGTATACTAAGCCTTTAATTAAATAGAACCACTTAGAAAACTCTAAAATCTCTCTCTAACCATTTAATCACTATTTTCTTAGATGTTCTTAGCTGTCTAGTACACTTCATGTTCCCCGAGAAAATCGATACTCTGTAATAATACTCCCAGGTGAAAGCTACTTTGGTATCTGTGTGCTTGCGGATTTTCTATGTGCATTAATTTATACCAACACCCGTGTGGTTGGTCACCCTGCTGCTCTTCTTCCTCCGGATAGATAGAACAGAGATGCCTTCTTCCACCACTTGGGATTTTCCCTTTCCTTTCTTAGGGTCACCCTAGGGCTATAAAAGTCGGCCACCGCCTCCCTTCCACCCGTAGAACCCAAAGAAAGCCACCGCCTTGCCTCGGAAATCACCCGCATCTTCCTAGCCCTAGCTTCGAGAGTCGCCGTTGTCGTCCCATCATGAGGGCTTCACTACTCTCCTTGCCGCCTATCAAGCTCCATATGGAGGTAAGGGAGCCCCCAGGTGCTCTTGGTTTCCCTGTCTTGCTCTCTGTCCCTTCGCATGCGCCCACTATAGTTCTATCATTGAGCCGAGTTACCCAAACTCGTGCGCCGCCATATCCGAACCCCTCTGCTTCAACCAGTTCCGCAGATTGTTCGTCTTCTCCTTCTCTACCTCTCAACATTTTTCCCGAGGCTAATCCATGTCCCGAAGCCCGTATTGACCTATGTCAGTGAGCTTCTGCTCCCACTGGCCATGGCACCATCGCCCTGTGGTCGTCGGCGACCTCTCTCACTCCCCATCTAATCTCTACCGTCCATCATAGATCCGATGATCCAAAGCCTCCGATACCCTTTCGCGTGGTCCTTTTTGTAGAAAACCCACTTGGGGTTATAATGTTCGAACCCACAGTCCAAAATGTATACCCTATCTACGCTTTCTCTGTTAGAAAATGTAAACCTCCTCTTTTTTAGTCAAAATACATTTTCTCAATTTGAAAAACATAGTTTCCTCGGTTTTGAATCAAAATACGCTTTCAAACATTTAAAAAATTGCCATTGGTTTTCTTTTGATCATAAAATATCCATTTTAACTTCATTTTGATCCACTCAAATTGCATTGGGTTCGTATCAATGTAATATCATTTTTAGTGATCTTCTTTATCATCTTTGACAATTTTTAAAATATATATTTAATTAAGTCTTTTTAATCTCAAGTTTTAATCATGAATCTTGTTTAGCTTATAACTTCTTCGTTTTGGCTCCGATTTTTGTGATCCAAACATTTGTGTGATCGTAGAAAGATGTAGATTCATTTTTATAAACTTATCATCTTATTTTTCTACCGTTTGTGTACTGTTCTAATCTATAGCTTTGTTTGCTTGCATGTGATGCCTCTGTGCGATTGTATGTTGATGTGGTGAGCAGTATGTTGGTGATCAAGAAGGCTATTTTGTTTAGCATGACCAACAAGAACCTTTTGAGCAAGCCAAGTATTACATAGAATCATCCTTGTTGTCCTAATCACTATAATCATCAACTAATCATAGGCATGAGTTTCCTTTGTTATTGATGAGGACATGACACCTTCCGATATAACCACAACCATAGATTACAAGGTGAGCTCATTCCTACAATTTACACAATGGTTCTTGGTACAACTCACTTGGTTCCACATGTATATGTCAATATTTGCTTGTAGATACAAATATGTCTCAATGTGCATGGTCTTCAAAGTTCAACACTCGGTTCGTTGGCAGCCCAACAACGCTTCATTGGGAAGGTCATAACTCATCCATCCAGAGCGCGATTGAGGTCAATGAGGACTTGATGGAAACCTTATTTGATAAGATTTCAAATAGGTCTGGTCCCACCTCAATATCACATCGACAAGGTCTTCAAATCATCACGACACTCAGCTACTATTTCTACGGGATGCTACGATGTCGTCTTGGACTTATCATGCAACCTTGGGATTCTGGCCCAAGTAGGACAACGTCCCAAACATGTGGAGAATACCCCAAAGATGGTCCAAGACGTCCTCCTTAGCCAC
This sequence comes from Microstegium vimineum, assembly GCA_022036555.1. NCBI lineage: Eukaryota > Viridiplantae > Streptophyta > Magnoliopsida > Poales > Poaceae > Microstegium > Microstegium vimineum. The sequence continues at coordinate 26,767,243 of CM039132.1, forward strand.
CACCATAGGAGGGCAGCAAGGCCGTCCAACCCAAGTTGGAGGCCCAATCCAATTCGAGTTCGAGTCCATCTCAGGTTCCAGGAGTAGTCAATGGTAAAACGGATACCCAGGTCACATACGGACTCTGTTTTCGATGAAACATATATGGATGGAAAGATAATTTGATAAGGAAACCAACCCAATTGGTTTCATATCAAAATTACTTAGGAGTCAACAGGAATCGTCGAAACAAGTTGACATCTAGAATCTGTCCAAACGCTGCGTCGTCGTATTTTGGACCGTTGAGCTTTGTAATGAGTTGGCCCACATTAGGGACGTGAGTGGGTGACCTAGGATGCCCCTTAGACCATATAATCAGCAGAAGCCGCCTACGTTAGGGTTTGGGTTTTGCATTAGATGAATCTGTCGTTGAACAGCCGCCGTTTTTGGTTTGTGAAACCCCACATTCGTGATCTTAATCATATATCCGCAATTGTCACTTCACTTGAGTTGCATTTTATCTTGTTCTCGCTTGTGTTCTTTGATTCACAGCAGGGATTAGCCTTCTTGGTGAGGTCAACCGGATTGTGACACGGTTGATAACTAGAGGAGACGTGGTGCTAAGATTGCAGGGTTCGATCTTTGTGATCTGAAGCCGGATCGGTGTGTCGCTCTCGGACCAAATCGATAGTTATCTTGAACTGACGGAAGATCGGGAACCTAGTTCACATCAGTTATCCTATAAGGTGTTCATGGTGGATACACCCTTAAATTATATGCTCAAAACACCATCAACATGATTTAAAATTAAAGGAAAAGCCACATAACAAGAACACACTTTATCAATAACTGGTTCCACATGTACCTTAAGCTATGTTTTTGCAGGAGAAGGAATTCTGAGCTAAAATAGGACCTGGAAGGCCCCACAAGGGGGTCGATCGACTCCCCAGTGGGCCCTCGAAAGCCCACCAAGCTGGCATAATCCAAGAGAACCTCCTTAGAGTCAATGTCAACCTTTCGATCAACTTTTTTTTCCCTGAACGACTCAAGATGAAGTCACATAGATCAATAACGTGACAACGAAGGATATAGCGAAAGAAAAGGCAACTACACACTATATGACATGTGGCGACACCTTCTAGAAGAACGCGACTAGGCCCACATGACATAAGGGGGGTCGGTTGACCCCCCTAGGAGGCTTCGGGGTTCCACCAGCTCCCATTAATGTTTGCATGCCTCCACGCTGCATAATGAACATGTGCACTATCCCATTCATCCATCTTATGACGGTTTGATCCAACTAAGGAAATTGGAGGTCTCTTGGCTCGCTGATGTGGCTCTGGAGTAGCCCCTACTCCACCTCCACCTATAAATACCCCCTAGATCATCACTCTAAAGTCATGATAGCATAGAGTAAACTACTCTTTAGTAGCTTAGCAAAGCTCTGCAATAGTGCTATGCTAGCAAGAAGAAAGCGAGGGAAGTCTTCTGGAGAAAGCCCCAAAACTGTCGTGAATCTTCTCCAAGGTGTACCTCAGCGGATGCTATCTTCTTGTAAGTAATACATCTGAGATCTTTTATAGCATTTAATAATTTGGTTCTGGTATAGTAGGTATATACTCGTTTTACCTGTATATTGCTCTGCTCTTGTGTGTGGGATGCTTTAGTCTTTACTAGTCCATTAGAGTAGTAAGAATGGCATAGACGTGGTGTCTAAGCTATATCTTGCCAGTATAGACCGCTTATTGCATGGATTATTTGTGGATGCTAGCAGACGGTGACAATCTTGTCTAAACTTACAATTCCACCATGTGAGGTAGATAAGTTCTTAAAAGGTAAGTCCACCCAATAGAATAGGGTGAGTACAGAAGGGTTTCACTCCCTTTTGTCCATCAATCGCCTCCTGTAAGCGAGGGGGTGACTAACCCCTTTATTTTTACCAAACCTTAACTAGATATCATAGCTATATAGATCCTCTCAACCTTTTTTATCATATATATACCCTCCTAGCTATATCATAATAGGACGATCTTGAGTCTTATTTAGTACACTTTTTATTCCCCGCGGAAAATATGATACCTGGAATACTCCTAGTGAAGTTCTACAACAGTATATTTTGTGTTCTTGCAGAATTATCCAATAGACATAAGAAATACCAACATAAGGTCATCCTAGTTTTGTATCTTGTACCTTGTTACCTTAGGAATTATGCAATGGGTAGATCAAAGCTTGATCTTGAAAAAAACTATGATCATGCAACATTGACTAATGGTATATGCAACAGCATTAAAAATATATTTGTTAGCAACCAATAAATTGAGTACTTCTCTATAAGTGGCCGGATTTTCCCATGACTTATAGTACAACCATGAGAGATACATGGCTTTGACTCTAACTCAGTATAAGGACCTTTTCTAGTTTGTTAGTGGTTACCCGGCCGAAAGGGCGCATTAGGCTTTACCGAGGTAGGTATAGTGCGGCCTCTGTCCGTCTATGTATAGGTTGTGCGTTATTGTGCCATTTGGAAGAGGGGCTCTACATCTCCTTACCAATCCTAGCGGCCCTAACTTATTAGAAGAACCTTCGAAAGGTTTCATAGTGTACCCTGCTCGCTCACCTTAAAAGTATTTTGGGAGTAGTTAACCCGAGGATATGGACAACACGAGTCATGGGTAAAGATGTACAACCTCTGCAGAGTGTTAAAACCGGATGTATTAACTGTGCTCATGAACAAGAGCGGCCTAGGCTCCTTACTGAACAATGCTTTACAAGATGAATATTAAATATTACTTATTTTTGCTATACATTACTCATGTGCACTTGATCATATGATTATTGGGCTATTGATATTATTGATGCTATCCTTATGCTAAAATTGAGATAACTTAAAAGATTATGCAGTTAACCTAGTGTCATACTTTTGAGCCTCATAACCTCATGTATACTTGTTGAGTACTAGAAGTACTTATGCTTGTTTACTTTTCTTTATTGGATACAAATCTCGGATTGGTAACAGATTAAGACGGCAATGAGGAGTTTTCTAAGGACTACTATGTTTGGAGTGAACCAGTTGATGTTCCTGTGTTACGGAGCTTCGCGAGATTTGTCTATTTTATTTCCGTTGTGTTATGTAAAGACTTTGAATTTGCTATCATTCGTTATGTAATAAACACTTATGATGATACCTTTTTATAATTTATCAGCTTATGTGTGTGACTGATCTCTGGGTACACATAAAGTTTATGCATCCTATTTTATCCTTAAAATTGGGTGTGACACTCTGCTAATACCTAGTTGGAGTTATGTATATTAATTAAGTACCTTAGACATATTTGAGCAAAGGGAATATTTCAGGCACTAGCATTGGCTGAGAAATACTTAGCTACCTATTTATTTTGTAAACACCGTAAACACAATTCTAACATTATAATACACACATTTTATTCCTATTAATTGTGCCACATAAAATAAATATATGATAATGCAAAAATATATTCCTTTTCTTTCAAATAATAAGATGTTTTTGTTTTTTTCTAAATACATTGATTTTAATTTACATCTGGACATTGTCCTTAAGCACATATTAAAGCTAAATATCAAAAAACTAAAATATCTTATAATTTAGAAAAGAGGAGGCTACATACATACATCTAGAACATTAACCCGACAAACAAGTTCCACCACAATCTAACCAACCTTTTTCTAGATAAGGTTATATATTAATATTATAAATTTTGTATGGACCAATGTATATGGTCGTTGCTTATTACAAACCAGAGCAAAACAATCCAGGGATCTAAAAAACAAAGTTTTGAGCCATAGATAAAACAAAAATGTTTAAAAGAACCATGACTAAAAAGCAATCTCTCATTGGAAAAAAAATTGGGTATGGACCGTCCGTACGTGTGCTTCGTGCGGTATGTGCATCTGACTGTGGACCATAACATTAATTTTATCCTCCCCATGGTAAATCACATATCTCTTGGGACTACATATAAGCTGTAGATCGGCACCAGACCACCGTGTGGATGGTCCGTACCTATTTTTTTCCATCTTGTTGCTAAATCTCCAACCGTGTCTCGCAAACACCTCCATCACGACTGTCTCAATACTCTGCATATCCGATCTTCATCATATGACGATCCACCTCCTTCTGTAGTAGAGAACAGAATATGATGCAGTAAGTCTCCTTGAAGATAACCTGCAAGTAAGATAGTGCTAAGACTTGAGTACTTAGTTCACACCTTGATGGCTAGTTATTAACACAAAAATGTAAATCAAAACCAAATGCATGTGTTAGATTAGCTTTGCATAAATTTGATATTTACAGTGTATCCAATCATTTTGATTGCAGAAAACTCTGGGGTGGTAATATGATCTTCATAATGAGTAATATGTAGTACCGGTTACAACAAATAAGATTACTCTTGTCTATCCACCTCAATCAGCAGTAAGGCGTATAGCTGAGAAGAATCCGAAATTCAAAAAGGCCAATAGCTGTTCCAATTAAATTTTTTTCAGTTTCTGCCAAACTATGTATTCCCTGTTTATAAAAGGTCACATTCAATTTTAGGTTCTCAAATAGTAGGTTATGATTTCACTCCCTGACAATACTATCAACATATTCATATGCGCTGTTATAAAAAAAAACGTATTCGTATTTGTCTTATCGTATCCAATAAATAAAGAGCTGCCAGAAATGGTGGCAGGATCCGGCATTGAATGAAATCATTAGAGTGTTGGCCATGGCAGTACAAGTGCTTGTCGTTAGCTTTGTTACTATACTACATGCAAATCCATAGGGCAGGGCAGGTGTACAGAAGAAAATTATTTTCAGCAACAAGAACTAGACAAAAACAAAAAATGTAACGGATGAACCATGCTGAGAGCAAAGGCCCAATTGATCTGAGCACACTGTTACCTCTAAATCGAGCACTAACTAATATAGCCCCTGTTCTGTTGATGGGCTTGGAGCAATAGAAGCTGGACCAAGGTGGATCTTTCAGTTTGAAGTGAGCGAGCCGGTGAAGATGGTGCCTTTTTAATTATTTGACTAGTCTTTGATTTTAAGAAGACTTTTGCTATTTATCTGTCAACAAACTTTTTTTACCTAAATCTGTCAGATTTCTATACCTTTGATTTGTGCTTTAGGATTTATGCTATAATTGTCTACTGGGTTACATATATAAAAGTCAACAGATAACTAGACACTCCCTTTTAACAAAAATACAAAGATCCAACGTCACCAGGGTTATCTACATCTCATATAAAGCTAGTCCCTCTACAAGTGTATCGCAACATACAAAAAGCTGCATATTTACATATTAAAAAAACTAAAATGTCTTATATCATTTTGAATGAATGAAGTACACAAGTACATTTAAAAATTTAATTTGGAAGAAGTTCCACCATAATCTAACAAACCCAATACTTAGTTCACACCCTTGATGGCTTAGATATTAACACATAATTAGAGACCAAAACCATATGTGTTAGATTAACTTTGCATAAATGACGAGGCCACCTTTACGATGTCTAAGAATTTACCTAATCTTTCATGGAGCAAACAAACTTGAGCAGCAGCAAGATAATATTTGATAGTATGTGACGAACTGCAACAATAATTCTATCATATTCGGCAAGGAGTCCAATACTGTAGCAATATAATTATCTCCAAAGTGATAACGCCAAGCAACAAGTAGCAGGACAGTTCACAAACTGTATAGCCGAACGTTGGAACTATTTCATCTCTCAAAAGTAGTATTAAGCCAACGAGGGGAGCCGGCAGAATCCGCAAGTATTCATGTCAAGGATTAAGAAAATAATTCACTCAGATATCAACGTGAGCAACACAAACAGTGTTTGGAATCCACGTCCGCCAGCCAAATCAAAATATATTGAAATGAATATAATCAGCCAGACAAGATAATGTAGATGGGATAAGCAATTCTTTTTTATCTACTAAACACCACCAATAGCAGCGACCAAGAGTTCGAGCTTACAATAAGATGCAATCTAAACCCTAGAAAATCCTTCCACCTCCGGCGGCCACGACAAACCACGTTAATAAAGAACTCCAAAAATTTCAAACAACACACTTAAGCTGTTGTAGCTTGATCACGCACTCCATGTAAGTTCATGAGAATCCGAAGGTTTCACGAGCAGCAGCTCGACGAGAAATAATTTTACAAATAGAATCCAATCTTATGTGTGTGTGTGCGCGAGCGCGCGTGCTTGCGTGCGTGCAGGCATAAGTAAACTAGACGGACCTGACAATAATGGGCCAAAGATGTCTACGCAGCACCATGTCCATCTATAAAGCCCCAATCAATGCTAATCATATGTCACACATTTTCAATTTTGAGTTGTGCATAGAAAGCACTCAATGAAGCAAATAATTTCAATAATGATATAAAATTTTCCTTAGATAAGTTTAAGTTGTAGCAAATTTGGATAAAAAATAGTTTTCCAAATGTCTCCAAATTAGTTTGATTTGGCCTTTGCTCGATGTAATGCTGGTTGTTGCATGACTTTGTGTCTTGTGTGTCAGCAAAGTTTTCAAAACGCATTTTGAGTAAGTCGTGTATCTTTTTGGCCTATGTTCGTGATTTTCTGCAATTAATTCATTATTTTCCCACTCCATCCTCTTGTTTGGAGATTCTCAATATCCTTTTCTACTGATCTAAGTCACTCATTTAAGTTCACCATTCACCAACATATCTCTAAAATCTTTCCAGAAATTATTTTGGCTTTTTCGGACCTACTTCTTATTTTTCTATGAGTATAATATAATTTTTAGACGCTCTAAAATATCGTTTCATGAGCTCTAAATACTTTATTTGGGTTCATCATATTCTAAAGCCCTAAATATCTATGGGAATTTTTCTTAAATTTTTGGAGCTTTTGGGGTATTTTTTGTGTTTTAAATATGAATTCTAGACTTCTGGAGTTATTTTAATCTTGAAATTTATTAAATCTGAAAAATAAAATATCTCATTTTCCAATGAACCCTATCAAAATATATATGCCGGTGATCTCCTCAACATGTGGTTTGTAAAAGTACAACCTGTTTTCTTATCCATCATGCTCCTAACTCCGTAAATATAAAGTTGAAGTTAGGAAAAGCTAGGTTTACGGCAAACTTTCTGGTAAGCTTTTTTCTGGTGAAACCGTCAGATTCTGGCATCAACTAACACCTTCACAATGTAGATCTTATCGTTCTTTACAGTGTAGTGTCTTTCTTTTGTTGAATTCATCATCATTTGATAGTTTTCCGTTCGTTTTTCTTTTTCCATGAATTTTTTTGGAAAGGAACACGCATGACCTCATTCTTGGTTGTTTTCGGCCACCTTGCGCCCCATGGCCTTCCCCACACCACCCCGCTGATCGCACCCCTCATTTGGTGCTGCCCTCCTGTGCTGTGCTACTGCGGGCAGCCGCCGCCAGCCTGTGCACAGCATGAGCATGCTGCTGCTCTCCGAGTAGGCCGCCGCCGCCCATGGGCCCCGGCCCGGCCTTTTCTGCCCGCGACTGCCGTGGCCAAGCGCCGCTGACCGGCTACCCCACCTTAACCCACCCGATTGAGCCCCTTTCCCTCCTGCGTGCAGGAGCAGCTGCACCTCCATGGCTGTTCACGTGAGGATGGAAATAGAGAAAGAGAGAGATGAAGAAATGATGGTATTTACAAGTTTGCCACTATTTCTTTTAATCTCCACCGTTTTTTTTTGTTTTAACACCATTTTAGTCTGATCTGGTTGCGATAGATTTCTGTCGTCACGCTCTATGTAATATTGTTAATGATTTCATATTACTTAATTATGGATTTTCATTAATTTAAATGATATATTAATTAATGTTTCTTTAGTAGTTTTTTAATTAATTCAAAGCAGTTTAAGTTTAATTTCATTTTGCAACGTCAAAATTACTTTTGATTCGTGTTGATGTGTTTATGATAGTGCTGATGTTTATCGTATCACATATTTTATTATATATTATTAAATATTATTTTTTTAGTACACTTACAATAAGTTTAATAATTAAAATCATTATAGGTTTTATACTTCGATGTTTTATATACAAATTTCTTTTTGTGCTAGCAGCAGATCTTCTTCAATCAATTGTCAACAAAGCTAGAGAAATGGGTCTCATCAGATTGCCAATCTCTCTACAATATACTAGTGACTTTCCAATACTCCAATATGTTGATGACACTTTGATCGTCATGGAAGGTTGAGCGAGACAGCTCTTTGTCCTAAAAGCCTTGCTTAGCTCCTTTGCAACATCCACTGGACTTAAAGTGAATTTTAGTAAATCAATGATAATCCCCATAAATATCTCTGAAGAGAAATTACATCATCTCTCTGCCACCTTTAGATGTGCTGTTGGACAATTTCCATTTACATATTTGGGTCTTCCACTTGGGCTCACCAAACCAAAAATTGAGGATTTTCTGCCTCTGATTTCTAGATGTGAAAGAAGACTGGTTAGCACATCTTTGTTTCTCTCCCAGGCTGGTAAACTGCAGATGACTAACTCGGTCTTTTCTTCACTTCCTACCTTCTTCATGAGCACTTTTCAATTGCATTCCACTGTTAGAGAACAGGTGGATAAGTACAGGAAGCATTGTCTGTGGAGGGGCTCTGATGAAAATAATAGAATTAATGCAAAAGCTGCTTGGCCCATGGTAACTAGAGCCAAAGAGGAAGGAGGTTTGGGTGTCCTGGATCTGAAAACCCAAAATGAAGCCCTTCTCCTAAAGAATTTAAATAAAATTTTCAATAAAGCAGATATTCCTTGGGTCAAGTTAATTTGGGAGAAGAATTATAACAACTACAAACTTCCAAGTCATGTCATGAAAGGATCTTTTTGGTGGAGAGCTATGCTTAAACTTCTAGCCAAATTTAAGGGAATGGCCTCAGTTTTGGTTAAAGATGGTGCATCATGCCTTTTCTGGGATGACTGTTGGCAGGGCCCACCCTTGAAGCTAGCTTATCCTGAACTGTTTTCTTTTGTAAAGAAACCAAGTATATCTTTGAAAAGGGTTACTGTAATGAATGATGTATCAAGTCTCTTCAGTTTACCTCTGTCTGTCGAAGCTTATGGTCAATTTCAGCAGGTTCAGGTTATCCTCCAGGACTTACAACACCTTGATGGTATGGACTCTTGGACATATATTTGGGGAAGCTCCATTTTCACTTCTAAAAAGGCCTATTGCCAGCTATCAGGATCAAGCTTGGTGCATCCAATTTTCAAATGGCTTTGGAAATCTTCTTGCCAACACAATCACAAGGTGTTCTTTTGGTTATTGCTTCAAGATAGGCTTAGCACTCGCAACATCCTGAGAAGAAAACATATGCATCTTCCCTCCTATAGTTGTGTCTTGTGCTCCATGGATGCAGAGGAGACTGTACATCATCTTTTTTTAGAGTGTGAAATGGTCAGAATTTGCTGGAGTCTGATTGGTGTTACTGTTAATAGTGACCCTGACCTGTTCCAAAGATTTGAAAGCTTCAGATCACAGCTCTCAGTTAGCTTCTTCATGGAAATTACCATTGTCATGTGCTGGAGCTTGTGGACTATTAGAAATGATGTCATTTTCAGAGGAATTCCGGCATCTAGCCTTCGCTGTCTAGAAAGTTTCAAAACTATCTTCAAGCAGCTCCTTTGGAGGGCCAAGAAAAGATATTTTCGTTCTATTGAATCATGGATAGATCAAGTGTAGAACTTTCTTTAATTTTCTTTCTCAGTCTTTTTGTCTCTTGAGCCCTCTCTTGGCCTTTTTTGCTTTTTTTAGTCGTTGCTGTAAACTCTTGTGGTGTGTTGTAACCTCCTTGGTTTTGGCTTTTTAATAAATTTTTAGTAGAGGCTCCTTGAGCCTCTCCTGTTCCCTTAAAAAATATACAAATTTCCATATTATTAATTGCTAATATTAATATGCTTATAAAATTTAATTTGATTAGTTTAAACACGCAACGTATACTTGATTAGATAAAGTAAAACTTTCAGTAGTGGTTATTTTTTCAACTGTAGCTCCATTCTTGGCGTTTACTCTGATTTTTCGTAGTAGCTAACTCTCTTTTAGTATGTTGTTTTATCTCGTGTGGTTACTGCTATTAGTTGTCTCTTTGTTTGTTCGCCTATATGTGTTTCTTGCTACAAGTAGACGAGAACCACTTGTGGGCACTGAAGAATTGAAAGGTGATGACCAAAAGCTAATGGTGTGAAAGTTGAGGTATTTAAGACAAGTATAGCGTGAGATCATCCTTGTTACCTATGCACAATAATGTCACTTAATTCATATGCATGTGTCCACCTTAATTTTAATTAAGGATTTTTTCTAGCTTTGTGACTTGTACCTTGACCCGTGAGATTATGCATTGGGTAATATTCACGCTAGTGCTCAATATGAATAACTATGATCTTGTAACTTGACCAATAGTATATGCAATAAACACTTAAAAGATGTTTTTAGCAACATTAATTAAAGGGGTTGGAGTGTCTAGCTACTTTTCAGATACTTTAGTTTCTCTCCCTAAGGACTTGAAAGTGCAATCAAGCCTTAAGTGGGTTTTGGTGATATGACAATGCAATTAGAGAACTAATGAGACTTTACAAGTATGACAAGCAGGTTGAACTTAAGGAGGTTGATGAACAGGTTGGCAGACCCCTCCAATTACAAAAGTGCATGGCAACAAGCTCAAAGGAGTTTAAATTCTTTTATACTTTGAAATTGAGTTAGGTATGCCGTACTATTAAGAGGGATTCAACACGTATGCCAATAAGTCAACTAAATGCAATATCTATCCAAATACATTATACCTCCATATATATAGAAGGAAAATCAGCCAACTATTCGAAGATCCATCCTTTGCTGGTTCTGCCAGGCCGGCAGTGCCGGGCTCTAGGCTGGCAGTGCCGGGCCGGCACTGCCGCGACTTGTTCTGACCGTTGAGCAGTGAGGGGGTATTTAACACCTCCTCACTCACCCCTAATGGCTAGTTCTGCGATTCTCACTCTCACACTTCGCAACAAATAGAAAGAGGAGCTCTCTTCTTGCTCTCCCTTCTCCCTTGGTGCTCAACCACTCTCCCCCATTGATTTGCAATCAACCTTTGAGAGATTGAGCCTCCAAGCTTGAGAAGAAGCTTCTCCCTCGGATCTTCAACTCCTACAAGAATTTGGTTCGCATGGTGGCCGGCGGTTTGAGTTTGTTACTCTTGGAGCTTTGCTCCTAGCCGGCTAGGCGTCGCCCTTGAGCTTGCCAACTTATGTGGTAGCCTAGGGAGGGTTTGGACCCGATCTACTTGGTGAGTGTGTTGCTACCACTTTCAGGTGGTGCTAGAGGTTCCCTACATTTCTAGGAAGGTTTTCATTCAAGCACAATTTACATTCAGTTCTTACATTTTGAATTGTGTTGATCTCTGTTTTGGTGACCAGCACTGCTGCCTTAGCCCAGCAGTGTCGGCCACCCTGGCAGTGCCGGCCTCGAGCTCGGCAGTGCCGGCCTCAACTGACAGCAAGTTGCTAAGTTGATTTTAAAAAGGCCTATTCACCCCCCCCCTCTAGGCTAATCAGGTCCTTACAGGACTTATGTGTAAGTGGTGTCCCTCGAGACATATAGTATGACCATGAGAGCTACATGACTCTAGCTTTAGTTCACGACCCTGATCTTTTCTAGCTTATTAGTGGTTACCTTTATGGTGCAAGAGGGGTGTGTTTTGGGTTGGGTATAGTGTGGCCTCTATTCTTATGTGTATAGGATGCTCGTCATTGTGCAATTTGAAAAGGGAGACCTACACTTGTAGGGCATAGAAACTTTGCAAACCTAACTTGTTAGATGAACCTTTGAAAGACTTCATATTGAACCCTGATGAGTGTATGGGTGTCCCGATCTTTCGGTGGAGATAGATAACTACGATTTGACTGGAGAGACGTTCACGATCCGACTACAACCATCCAAGGACGCTGCGCCTTAGCAATCGATACACCAAATCCAGCGGTTGCTCACGATCTTGCGGATCACAACCAACCAAACCACTAGGGTTATTCCTGCAAGCAATCGAAGAACAAGCAAGAACAAGTAGAACAAGCACTCAATTGCAAATAAGAGATGAAGGATCAGATGTGATACACACGAAGGTGGGGTTCCGAATCAAGTAGAACGGATGGTCTAGTCGACACACGCGTCTACAAGGAAGTAGCAGCAGCTAAACTTTCATCTAACAAAACCCAATCTGTTTGTGGCGGCTCTAGGGGGATATAAGGAGGAGGGAGGACGACCACAAGGGTCCTAGTGTCGTCCTACAACCCTAGGATGAGTCCCTAATGGACTCAACTTGATACACGGGCCATCGGCCCAAAATAGGGTGACGCAGCACCGTTGGCAGAAACGATCTCGGTATTAAATTGTCTACTGCGCACGCATCTGATAGGATATAGGTATGAGTCCGGACCCATTGGAAAGTAGACTTGATAAGCTTTCCAAAAAGTGCTAGAACGTCCCAATCGGAGTCCGTATGAAGTCGTGGCAACCGTCGCAAGTTTGGACTCTTCTGCAGTCCGAATTGAACTTTCCAAAACGTGTTGGACTTGGACTCTTTGTTTCCTTGGATCCAATATGACGTGGTGGCCTGGTGGAGAACGTTAGGAACACTTGGATTTGGTCCCCAATCAACTTCATTGACCATCCATGCTTTCCATATGCAATCTAACCTTCCTTGATCCATGTAAGCAATTCTGAAAATGAAAACATACACACTTCATAGTGCAGCACCCATTCATCAAATGTAACAATGATAAATCTCATATAGAATGGTTTCACCTTTAGTATAGAAGTGGTTGGCATGGTCATATCTAAGCCGGTGATGTCCTCATCATTCTCCCTTTCTTGACTGCAAACCGTCCTCGGTTTGACCACTGTCGGAGGATGTGTTGTAGATACAAGCAAACCATACTCCCATTCTTGATAGTTATCCTGTTTCTTTAAAATAAAACTAGGGAAGCTTGACATGGCATGGTTATTGTTATTGCATACGTCTAATTGATTAGTTCTGTTCACTATAAAAGGAGTTTGTATATTTGAGCAAATGTAAATTCGGTTTACCATATACTCATCTTCATAATTATATTTTCCAATAGCATGAAAACTGATATTAGAAGAACATCGCAATTCAAATCTATCTGTCAGATTATTCTGCAAATATTTAAGCTCACAAAGATCATCAAATTCAATATATCCGATTGTATGTAAAGATGACAACAATTGAGCTTCTTCACTTTCATTTACAATATGAACAACATGCTTGAATTCAGCACTCATTAATACAGAATTTGTAGCTTTATTCACTAGTTGTGGTATGGATATAAGTGATGCACTATCACACAACTCTTCTTTGTCACAAGTAAAATCAAGCATATCAAAGTGTGACAAAGGAAAATCAGCGACCAGTTCAACAATTGATTGATCTATAATATCATGATTAGTTGGCAAATTTAAGTCAACTAAAGTATTCTCACCTTGATTTAGTTTACAAGCATTTGACATACCTTGGATGCTCATCTTAATTGGTGTAGGTGTAGCCAGATTCACGCTCTCTTTAAATGTTTCACCTCCTATCTCAAATTGATTGTTGTCGACATGTATATTATCATCTACTTCCTGCAAATTGTCAGTAATAGGAGAGACAAATGCTTCTATAGTATTTGTATGTTCCCTTTGTAGATTTACTTCAGCATCACAAGCAAGATCAAACAACTGATCAAAATTCTTATAATGTTTATCAACAAGAATATTCTGAATTTGCATGTTAAGACCTTGCAAAAATCTATGTTCTAGAAACTCATCATTTTCTTCAAAGCCACAACGTAGCAAACATAATTTTAGTCTTTCCAAGTATTCTGCTACAGTTTTGTTTTCTTGTTTTATAGATTGCAATTTTCCATACAAAAATTCAGAATAATAGCTAGGAACAAAAACATCTCTAAAATGTCTTTTCATATCGTTCCATGATTGAGGAGCATTAGCAAATCTACAAAGGTGTTTCCACTCAGTTAAAGCATACTTGATAAGAACACTTGAAGCAACTTTAACCTTTTGTTTTTCAGATAGATCATAGTTTTTAAATTCCTTGTCTACATGTAGCTCCCATTCAATATATGCATAAGGATCATAGTTTCCTTCAAAATAAGGTAGTGCAGATTTTATTTTATCAAACCAAACATCACATACCTCATGAGTAGCATGGTTATCACTTGTCACACCCCTAGCAAAGTGATTGGAATAGACAATCTGATCATCTCCAATTTCCATGTAGATTCCTGTCATGATTAGAACAAAACAAGAAACATACACAATAGTTTTTATGTTCCTATTAACTAGTAGGATGTGGTTGCTGTAATTCTCTCACTCTAAACTCGATCAAACAAATTCTTACAAGTTCTTACCCAGCAAAACAGGGGGGTTGCAACAACCAGCAAGTCGGAAACCTTGGATGTAGTGTATCGACACCGTAGCAACAACACTTGTCAAGCTGTATCCGGATATGTGGAGCTATAGGAGGGCTCAAAATAATATGGAAGGAAGTACTAGCACCACATTAGTTGCAAAAGCAAGTTGAGAAATCGTTCAACGGAGGTACCGTGCTGGTCCTAGGCTAGACCGTGCTAGAGACGCGAGCCTAGACACAAACGAAGTCACGGTACAGCAGGAAAAAGGCACAAAAACAGCAAGCAAAACAATCCCTTTCTTTTCCTCCCCTCTTCTTTTCTTTTCTTTTCTCTTCTTTTGTTTCTTTTCTCTTTCTCTTTGTTTTTCTTTTCTGTTATCCTCTTTTCTTTTCTTTTTCTTTCTGATTTTTTTTTCTTTTCTTTAACTCTCCTCAACTAGAACAAATCTGAAACTTGACAAATCAGATTTCAACAAAAGCAATGGACAATGTGTTTCTCGAACAAGAGTAGAACTAGCAATGCTGATATTTTTTTGTGTGCCTAAATCAGATTTGGATGTGAAAAAAAAATGTGGATGGATATGGTGCAGCGAAGATGTATATGGTAGCAACGATTGCAAAAGAAATATATATGATGTAGTGGAGTTGTATATGGTGATGGTAAACACAGCGGATATAGTGACCAAAACGTGACAAGAACTCGAAACTCTAAAAGCCTAACCCTAAGACCAGCAACACGACTCAACCGATGTAAACCAAACTCAACAAGCCCGAACTAATCAATACTAGTAAAAAGGCTCAAAAGGTCTATGGGATTATGGGAAACGAATCTACTATTTTTTGTTGGCTTTTTCTGGACTTTAGGAAATTAAAAGCAAACTGAAATCTCTCACCGATGAAACCTTGCTCTGAATACCACTTGATGAGTGTATGGGTGTCCCGATCTTTCGGTGGAGATAGATAACTACGATTTGACTGGAGAGACGTTCACGATCCGACTACAACCATCCAAGGACGCTGCGCCTTAGCAATCGATACACCAAATCCAGCGGTTGCTCACGATCTTGCGGATCACAACCAACCAAACCACTAGGGTTATTCCTGCAAGCAATCGAAGAACAAGCAAGAACAAGTAGAACAAGCACTCAATTGCAAATAAGAGATGAAGGATCAGATGTGATACACACGAAGGTGGGGTTCCGAATCAAGTAGAACGAATGGTCTAGTCGACACACGCGTCTACAAGGAAGTAGCAGCAGCTAAACTTTCATCTAAACAAAACCCAATCTGTTTGTGGCGGCTCTAGGGGGATATAAGGAGGAGGGAGGACGACCACAAGGGTCCTAGTGTCGTCCTACAACCCTAGGATGAGTCCCTAATGGACTCAACTTGATACACGGGCCATCGGCCCAAAATAGGGTGACGCAGCACCGTTGGCAGAAACGATCTCGGTATTAAATTGTCTACTGCGCACGCATCTGATAGGATATAGGTATGAGTCCGGACCCATTGGAAAGTAGACTTGATAAGCTTTCCAAAAAGTGCTAGAACGTCCCAATCGGAGTCCGTATGAAGTCGTGGCAACCGTCGCAAGTTTGGACTCTTCTGCAGTCCGAATTGAACTTTCCAAAACGTGTTGGACTTGGACTCTTTGTTTCCTTGGATCCAATATGACGTGGTGGCCTGGTGGAGAACGTTAGGAACACTTGGATTTGGTCCCCAATCAACTTCATTGACCATCCATGCTTTCCATATGCAATCTAACCCTTCCTTGATCCATGTAAGCAATTCTGAAAATGAAAACATACACACTTCATAGTGCAGCACCCATTCATCAAATGTAACAATGATAAATCTCATATAGAATGGTTTCACCTTTAGTATAGAAGTGGTTGGCATGGTCATATCTAAGCCGGTGATGTCCTCATCAAACCCTGCCAACATTCCCTTGCAGTGAGTCAAGAGGCTGATCATCTTGGGCGAAAGGATAAATCATTACTAATGGGTAAAGATGTACATCCTTTGTATAGTGTTAAAAATTATTATAATAGCCATGCTCACCGACAAGAGTGGCTTGGCATCCTTATTGAATAGTGTTTTATAAAATGATCAATATCTATTAATTGTGTTTGCTATACATTATTCATGCTTATTTGATCATGTAGCTATTTGGGCTTATTAAATTTGATGCTACTCCATTGCCTAAAATTATGAATCAATAATAGCTAATCATAGAGAACCCGTGTTTGCCCATTGCGCTTCATAACCCTATGTGATATTGCTGAGTATGACATATACTTGTGCTTTCTTTACTTTCAATACTTTGGAAGAATCCTGGATGAGTAACTGAAGGTGGAACTTATGAGTTTCTATGGAGTGCTAGGCCTATGTAACCCTAGTTAACCATCCTTGTGAAGCAAGGACCCTGTAAAGAAGCTTAATAATTTGCTTGCTTTGCTTTTCTACGAAACTATTTTTCTACAACCTTTCTTTGAGTTGATAATTTCTCAATTGTTATCTAATTGTCACCTCCTTAATAGTTTCCTTTCAGCTATTCTTTTTTATCCCCTTGAGTATTTTGTTTCTTTTGTTTACCTAAATTTTCTAAGATCACCTTATTCAAATTCTTGAGGACTTGTCATCATCTCCAATCCACTCTTTAGAGTGTCTACCATTGCTACATAAGTGTGAGTAGTGTCGATGTGATATTGTGCGTTGTCTTGCTTGTCATGTTTCTTGTATGTTGTCTCAATCTTTGTTATCCGAAGAATAGCATGAAGACAAAGTTTTTGAAGATGATCAAAGATCTTGTTAAGTGGGATAGTCTCCAATGCTAACAACATTAGGACATTAGTCTCTCAGGTGACAAGACGCAAAGAATGGAAGATTGACCTTTAACTTTCTTATCATTTGGCCATTCTCAAACCTTGTCATTGCGTCTCATGAACTGCCAATCAAGGAAGCATGAAAACCTAAAGCCCAATCTTTATCTTCTTTATCATCTTTTGCTAATCTTTGTTCCTTATCCTTGCTCCTCGCAATGTGAAGATATCAAGATTAACTTAGATATCAAGATTAACTTAGATAACCCATTAAATTACATGCTCAAAACACCATCAACATGCTCTGGAATCAAAGGAAAAACAACACAACATGAATATAGTTTATCATTAATTAGTTCCACTTGTGCCTTGAGTATGTTTATGTTGAATACAACATTTTGGACCAAAATAGGACCTAGAAGGCCACATAAGGGGTTGGCCGACCCCCTATGGACCCACTGAAAGGATCAAGATGCCCAAGAGGGGGCGAATTGGGCTTATTTAAATTTCTAAACAAAAAATTAAATCTAAGCAAATGCCAATTACCCCTAGTGCCTACAAGTGTGTCCTAGCTACCAAGAAAGTAACAAGGTAATGAATTAAGCACTAACACCCTATGCAATTCTACTCAAGCAAGCAAGTATGAAACTAGTGCGGAAAGTAATGCTTGAAAGTAATTGCAGTAAGTAAAGATATGGGAAAGAAGTGGGAGTTTGACATGTCGACTTTTTGTTGAGGTATCGAGGAGTTGACACACCCCCCTAGTCCTCGTTGGAGCACCCGCTCAAGGGAATCGCTCCCCCTTTATCCATGCACGTACCAAGTGTTCTCTATGAGCTAATTCTTCACCGCTCTAGCTTGGTGAATCACCCACAACTGATCACAACATGTGGAGTTGGGCCATCCACCGTCCCCTCCGACACTCTTCGCGGTATTGATGAATTTTTCTTGCTCATTTGTTTTCGATAACTACCGAGTTACCTCCCGTCGAAGGTTTGGGGTTTTTTAAGTCCACCGACCGGACTTCTCCAAATTAATTATTCTTCATGCTGGATCTCCTATCCTGGAGATGATGACCTTGATTCTTGCTTCTCATGACACTCTAAATTCTGACATTGCTCCGGTCTTGGCTCGAATGCGAAACTGTACTTCTTCTCCGTTGATGATAAATTTGATTTCTTTGGCCCCAATATTAATGTGTGCATTTGCAGTGTTGAGAATGGTCTCCAAGGATGAGTGGAATAGGTTCACCTTTCTGCTTCTAGAATAGGTTCACTATTCTGCTAAAGAAATTCTGATATTTTTCCTCGAAAGGTATTGGTCTTCTTACTGAGAAAAACTTCTCTAGGAAAACTTTTACACATTCTTCCCATGTTTGATCTGATCTTTACTCTAGTAGAACACTACTTCGCTCTTCCCCCCATGAGAAAGGAAACAAAAGAAGTAGCACAATGTCTTGAGATATGTTCTTGATGTTGATGGTGCTGCAAATCTCCAGAAAAATCTGTAGATGAACACTTGCATCTTCATCCTTCTTTCCATTGAATGTGATAGCTTGCACCATGTTGATGAGGCTTGGCTTGAGTTCATAGTCATGATCTTCAATGTTAAGGACTAGTCCAACGTGAATATTCTCCGTGCTTGGAGCAGAGAATTTATGTAGAGTCTTCTCAGCCATGGCTTCACAATATGATGTTAAGGTTCTTCTATTTCTTGGTTGTTTCGATTGATATTAATTAATGCTTCACAACAAGCCTGCACTTACCCTATATAGAATATTAGATAAAGACAAAACAAGGGTAAGTCTACTACAACAAAGGTGATGGTCTATCTATAAGTATTCATGTCCATAGCCATATTTCTCTTTTCTTCTAAAATATCTTCTATGAAAAAACTTCCCTAAAAGTATATCCTGGCAAATAAATTGATCATCATGTTCCCCGGCAATGGCGCCAGATATGCTTGTTGACATTTCTTAACATCACTACACACTAAGTTTAATCCCTAGCATGATGTCTGAAATGCTGGAATAATCTACACTTGACAGTTCTAAAAATAATACTATAGAATATATCTGCAAGCACACATAATTCTCCTATTGTAGATTTTCACTGGTGAGATTTCTATGTATCATTGATTTGTTTATGCCAAAAGGAAAACTTTCAATTCATTGCAGGAATTAAATAAACAAAGATTAGAAAAGGAATATATGTGGCTTCAACTATAAATGTGCAAACCTATGATAAACCAACCTCTCTAATGCTTTTGTAGGGGTAAGTCATGTCAAGATAAATAATAAATATTATGATAAAAGTATAAGATAAATGGTATTCCAAATATAGAAAATAGAGGCTCACTAATATATCAGGCTACTCGAGATTCGGCTAGAGTAAAATACTCCTAAGTCATCATTGAATAAAATAAACTAAAACACCCTAACACATACCTCATTTATAGCATAACCAACTCAGAAAACATCATACGGACATCAACTAAGGAGGATTTAAGACGCAACCTTTACCCCCGTCGCGACCGTGCTCTTTCAGCCGATGTGCAAAGGGGGGGACTACAGGGAATCAACTAGCTATAAGAGCACCTATGTGAACTACCACATGACACGCACTCAGGAGACATCTGTAGGTACATATAATATCTAAGCACCATGCTACATAATACAACCCCCCTAACCCACCCAAAGGAATTGAATTAGGTGCTTTACGATCATATTGACAATAATCATCAAAAAATCATAACTATATCAAGTATGCAACTAGAATAAACTAAAAATTTTAAAAGTAGCAATATAATTTAAATAAATAAAGTCAAATGAGATACAAGGCAAATTACTATCTCCAGATGAACAGATCTAAATCTCGAGGATTGCCAACTCCACTTGAACCCTTTCTAGCAGGCCCGACTAAACTTGAAGAACAGAGCTGTAAATCTATGTTGGAACCCTAGTTTCTAATCTACTCTTGATAAATGAATAGGAGGATTGCTTCTTTTGTGGTCTTTGGGGGGGGTCTGCCCTCTATTTATATCCTGGTGGGTGCAACTCGTCCCCTTGGATCAAAAACCCAAAATTACTAGGGCTGAGATGAAACCCTAGTAGGATGTGGAGAAATATTCCGGGAAAGGTTGTAGAAGATGGCCAAGGGGGGCGCCCAGCCTACAGGTCGGCCAGTCGCCCCACTTGTCAACCGATTCCCCCGCTTCGTTCTAGTGTCTTCTGGAACTCTCCTAGTCCAAATGCGATATCTTTTGTCGACGACAAGTTAGGATCTTTTATTTATTTTAATCCCTAAAAAAGCTTTTCTGGAATAACCCCATAGAAAATATGAAACACCAAAAATCGTAGAAATTTCCAATTAAAACCTTTTTCTTTTATTGGGGACCTCTTTTTTTGTACTTTGTTTATGGTTTATAATGAGCTTAATTACCATCAACACATTTAGCGGGTGGTGACAGGCCGCCATGGTTTTTTTTTGGGTGTACATAAAAGTAACCAAACAAAATAATTTTTGCCCCCTTAACTTTCACACAATTTTATATGCCCGTGTAAAAAACCCGGAAAATACTTATCAAACAAGCATAATAAAGTCAAGTCTTCTTAACCTAAAATTTAAATTAACAAGCCCCTTTGGGCCTTTAGCCCTTTTAAGGAGGATGTGAAAACATTTTTGCTCTGCTTTTAAAAAATTCCCTAAGTTTTCCCCGGTTTTAAAAATAAAGTACCTACAAGTAAACAAAAAGAAAAAATTTTTTACAATTGCAGCATCTGGGGAAAAAAAGCAAATAGTTTTAAGAAAATCACCTTTTGTTTTCAACCTTCAACTCAAATTTCTTGTATGCAAACAATTGAAGAGAGTGTTGCGGTTCCTAACATTTGTGAAATTTTCCCAAATTAATAAAAACAAATAAAAAAAAATATGAAAACAAAAAATGGTTTGGTATACCCCCTTTAATCCAATTTGGATTCTTTTTAAAAATATTTTTGGGGGTTTTCCCCCGTAGGATCCAAATCCTTTTTTGGGTTTTTGAAAAAATTCTTTTTGTATTTTTATCCCCCTCTTATAAACAAAATAAATTTGTTTGTGGAACAGGTTTGGGGGTGACCCAAATTTTGGATGGTTTTTTCCCAAGCTTTTTTATGGTCAGGCAAAATTTGGGTTTGGAATTGTTTCTTTTGAATTTGAAGGGGAAGGAAAAAACCCAAAGGGTTTTAAAAGAGACCCCTTGGATGAAAACCCTTTTTCATGCATTTGTCCCTAAGATTTTGCATCAATTGCATTGTCTTGGGGGGTCTACCCAAGACTTGTTTCATTCACAATTCATTTTGGGGGAAAAAGATTGGGAAAGAATGATGGGAAAAAAGTTTTGGGGTTAACTCTGGGGGGGGGGCCCCTTTTGAAGTTATGAGTTCAAAAGTCTATAGGATAGGATTGGAAAAATATCAAAAAAGTGTCAAAGTTATGGAAACCTTTTTTTCCCCCCTAGAACCTATCAATCATCTTGTTTTCAAATTTCAACATTTTATTTTTTGTTAAGAAGGGGACAGAGCTCAAAGGTTGCTGAGTTTATGCTTTAAAGTGAGGGGAAAAACATCTTGAATTTTTTGATCCCCCCTCCATGTCAGTAAAACCCCAAACAAGTCTTGGGAGTCGAAATAATCTCTAAAATTTATTTCCCCGTTCTGTCTCAACGCATGACTTTTTGGCATGAAAAATTCATCCCAAAAAATAAAAGTACGCTACAAGCAACTCTATAGTCATTACATAGATCGTTGAATATACTTTCATTAATAAAAATTTTTTAAAGATTAAAGTTGCACTTGATAGGTTGGATTTTTTTTTGTTGTCCAATTCGACCTTTTATTTCCCCCCTTATTTCCCTATGAATGAAACCCCAAAATTTTATCTAGTTAGAATAAATTTTTTTCCCTTGGGTTGTGCCTTTTTCTAAAATTTGTTTTTTTAAATTATAGTAAACTTTAGCCAACTAAAAAATTTAACCTAAACTTTTAGCATGGTGTTTGGGGACACCACTAATTAAAAAATTGGACCAGGTACCCCAATCAAGCCCACTTTTAATTTTTTGGGGGCCCAAAAAAATTTTCCTTTTTCGCCACCGGCAGGGCCCGGGTGCCTGTAGCACCCCAGCAATTAGTGCCCCCCAACAGATTCACAGTCAACGCACCCAAATAATCACAGTTTTACTGCACAAAAAGGAATATTCCCGCAGCATCCCCTTGCTAAAAAAGCAAAGTTCGCAACACTGCACGGGGTTGGGCGCGTTCACCAAAATGCTAAAGTTCACGTTCATGGTTCATAAAAAATAGAAACAAAACAAATATTCACCTCCATACAAATTGTATTATGAGTCACTCTCATGCAAACAAGGCATTAGCAAAATTTTGGGATGGAAAATGTTCATGTTCGCATCTTTTCCCTAAAAGATTATAGGCAACACTTTATTGGATGAAAAAAACTACATTTGGGACAAGTTTTCATCTTGATCCACATGTCAAAGTCTTCATTTTGAAGTGCAATCTCTCGAAAAAATTATGAAGTGTCTGCATGTAACAATTATTTGGGTTTGTTTTGGTAATACAATGTTAGCAAGTGGAGAAAATCAAGTTTAGCAATAAGCAATAGGCAATAAGGGCACTAATATCGCGTGGCATTCTCTCATCACATCAACCACCACTTATCATACTCCATGTTTTCTTTAGAAATTATAGGCAAAAAATCTAGACTGACAACCAGCATCACAAACATCATTGTAATTACAGCATATTTATTTAAAGGCAAAAAAACATAGATTTGTAGTAATAACATCCTTATACAACACATAATACATGCAGGAAAAAAAACTTTTACGCTTTGCACCTGAGTTTGGGGCCAAAGACCCTTCACTCTTTATTGGGTGTGAGGAACCAACCCCGAAACAGAGATTTTTTCGGCCGCCCGAGGAGTTGATATGGTTTTCTCCGCAGGAGGACGGTGTGGACACCTCCATGGGATCAAAATGTCAGGGGAAACCAAGGGCAGGGACAAGGGCACCATGCCCAACACCATCACCACCCCAAAAACCCCTAGGTAGAGCCGGGCCATGGCCACCACTGCGCCATGCCCAGCAGGCCCACGACCCCACTGGTGCCACGACTCCCTTTCCACTAGACCACACAGTTGTTGGTTTCGGCCCCAGATCTTTTTTGATTTCCCCCGTTTGATGGCCGAGGCACAAGGTCATCCTCACGCTTTCCCATTCCCTGTACCACCGATGGCAAAGTGCTTGATGCCTCACGGAATCAGTCCCCATGACTTTAAGCGGCGCAGCGATGCAATGCAAAGGGAAAGAGACAGCGGGTAGAAAAAAATAAAGTGGGGGATCAAAAGGGCAATTTCTTTTTTTATCGCAACAACTAATGAGTTTAGTTTTTTTTATTAGCTGAGAGGTTTTTTAGTAGCTAAGGAATAGGGTGTTTAGATGCACATAGCTAGCTTAGCTGGGCAAAACTACTAAAAAACACACCTTTGGTCAATTTCCCCAAAAGATTTTTAGTCCCAAAAAAAATTTTCCGAACAAATGATCTTTAGCCCCAGCGGTAACCCCAAACCGGGTACTAAAAAATTCCTTTAATCCGGGTTGGTGTTCCCAAACCGAGACTAAAGGCCCAAAATATTTAGCCCGGTTTGTAGCCCCTTTTAGCCCCAGTTGGTTTTCCCCAAACCGGGATAAAGGTCCCTCGATGCATATTCAAAAGTTAAAATTTATTTATCATTAGTATACTAGTATAGGGGTGATAAGCTATCGTGAAGCTATGCAGAGGTTCGGGTTCAAAACTTAAAGAGCACAGGGAGGGGAATATTATTTTTTTAGGCCAAAATGGGAGATATTATTTTTTTCTTTATACGAGGACCTTTAGGTGACCACTCTATGTCCCGGTATGGCGTTGGGCAAGTGACATTTTTTTTTAAAAAAACATCAAGTGACATCTTTATCAGTTGACAAAGAAAAAAGGGTTTGGGTGAGGATTGGACCAGAAATACTGCAAAAAAACAGCGAGACCCCACCAGTGTTTTGGGTACAAATAGAAGATCCATACCGTGGGATAATATACCCGGTCGTAAAATGATATAAAATCGGGCTAACCTGTCAGTTCCTCTGCACCCTTTTCTTTAATTTTTTTTGAGGGGGACGACGACAAGGTTGCTTGTATTTCCATTGATCCCATTTGGGTTCTAGAGTTTAAACTAGTTTGGGTTATTTCACTTAATTAGCACAAAATATCTAAAAATGAGAGCTAGATTGGGGTAGTTGCAACTAACTTACCAAAAAAAAACTAGTCCCCCCAAAAAGGGGATTATTTTGGGGTAGTTGTGGTGAAAAAAAAATGAGACTCACCTCAATACAACTACAAAAAATGTTAAAAAAACAAATCAAATATCCAAATAAATTTTGTTTTTACCCTGAATTGTTTCAATAAAAAACTTTAAACTAGACACAGGATTATTTGGATGATTTGAAAAAAAAATTTATTTTCCAACTAACCTAAACTAGACTTAGATCCAAACACTTTTTGGGTAAAGCTAGTTATAAACAACTATAACCTCTAGCTCAAGAGGTGGTGATCCAAAAAAGGACCAATGCATAAACAGATCGAGCCCCGATACTTGCATAAAGCATATACGTACTCATTTTTTACTTTAGGTCCCCCAGATTCTGTTTTTCCTGGTAACCACTGACGACGCAGAGTGTGTTTGAGGACACAGGATGGGGTACGACGTACGTGCTGCTACACAGATCGACACCTAGCATCAGAGTATCATTTCGTGTGATCTCGCGGGCCATTTGGGACCCTATACCCTGGCAGGATTGCCCCATGCTGTGCAGGCGCCTTTTAAGGGCCCCCTTTGGCAGGGGTGATTGCGCCTTTAAGTTGTGAAGCGTGATGATTGTGGGGAACTCAACATTTTCACAACACTAGGGCCCTTTTTAGTTCCCCCATTCGTGGGGCCGAATCGGGGGAAAAGGTTCCTCCCGGGGCACTGTAGCATTTTGTTTTTTAGTGCTAAAAATGTCAAAAATGTAATTAACTTTAAAAAGTTTGCTGTAAAGTACAACAAAATTGTACAATTAGTTTTTTTATTTCATATAAATTTAGTACTCTATACATAGGTCACATTTTGATATGATGGGGGAAACTTCTTTTTGCATATGAAATTTGGGGTTGGATTTTAGGAAATAAACAGGCCCCTGCATCATTTTTTTTTGCTGCACATTGTAAAACGAAAATCCACACGTAAAACTCCGTGAAAGCGTCGGCAGTAATCCTTTTTTTACGACAACTGCCAGTACTAAATTTTTCTAAAAATAAACGAATTTAAAACAGTCCATTAAAGAAATTAATTATTTTTGTTGATATGTTGCTAACGTCAAGTTGGGGAATTACCTCCAACCCAAACCCGGTCCCCCCACCCGCAATGCTCGGTTAATTCGCCCGAGACGATGCCGGGAAGCAGCAGCCCACCCCGGGCCCCAATCTTGGGGCTTTCCAGCCCCCGCGCGTCGAGGGCCTCCCTAGTGCGACGTACACGACCGGCCGGGTGGTTTCACGCTAGCCACCGCACGGGGGCATCAGCATTTTTCGCACTGGTGCCAGGGCCTATCTGGCGCCCGACGGTAGGGCCGAGGGGTAAAGTGGTTGCCGAGGAGCGCAGTGGATGGAAGGCAACCTGATGGGGGGCCAAATGGGTGATAGTGGTGGAACATGTCGCGCCCCCTTGGCCTTTTCCCCCCTGGGCTTTGGGCGCGGGCAACGCCCGGGGGACCCGCGAATGCACGCCAGGCCCCAGAGCGGCTCGAGCCTGTTGCCAGGGGACTCGGTGGAAAAACGTCGATGTTGGGGAGGCCTCAGCGCGCGGGAGCTAGAGCGCCACGAGGGGGCCCCGGCGTGGGCCCACGGGGCGAGAGGCGTGCCAGGTTCGCCACCATTGCTCCAGGCGATGCCGTCCCAACGAATTAACTGACGTGTGGTCTGGACTCGGTTTGGGGTTTGGAAAAGTTGAGCCCAATCAATACCCTGCAACAAATAAAACCGAAAATAATTTATTTTTTTAATTCCTGCTTGGAGATTCGGTCTTTTTTTGGGAAAAAGGGTATGGGAGCATTTGCCTTTTTTTACATATGTTATGTATATCAATCTAATCTAAAAACTATATCTATTTTAATATCTTATCCCTAATCCCTTTAATACTAAAGAGAAAAAAATTTCAACCGACTTTTTGGCCATCCATTTTTTTGCCCTTCCCCTAACTACTGGACAATAGAGCTTGTATAGGCTTTAAATAAAAAACCCCTTTTGCTTAGCTCTTGCTACATATACAGAGTTCGATTCTATATATACCTAAAATAAAGAGGCAAATTTTCAGCAGATTTTTTGGTCCATTCATTTTTTTGCCCGTCTCCCTCTAACTCCCGGGGCAATAGAGCTTGTTATGGACTTTATATAAAACCCCTGCTTAGTCTTGTTAGCATGATACGGGGTTCGATTCTAAAACCTTTTGGGGTCTATATGTGATCTGAACTAAAAAAACAACCGACTTTCCCCCTACGAATCCATTTAAAAAGCTCATGGGGAAATAAATTTTAATTTTTTCTGATCGATTTTTTTCTAAAAAATTGTTTTCTAATACGAATCATATGTCGACATGTTTCATGAGGCAAAATTTAATAGAAAAAAAAATATATGTAAAGAAAAAAGAAAGTTATGGACTGATAGAATCTCTCTTTTTTTCACTAAGATGCGTATGAAGAAATAGGAAAAGACACTGAAACCTATAAGGAAATAAATAAGAATGAAAAAAAGAATAGCAAAGGAGTCCTTTATTTCTCTTTTGGTTGGATGAAAAAAAAATGACACAATTTATAGAGAAAAAAAGAAAAAAAAATAAAAGCAAAGGGCCCCCTCACGAAGTACTCTAATTTGAGACTAAGTATAAATCGCAAAAATTGGTAAAAAGAAAAAATATACAATAAATTTTTTCTTTTTTTTCACAATTTTCAATTTTTTTTTCCCCTTTGCAATGCACGGCCATTGCTAATTTAAAAAAATATAAGAGCTTCAGGGTAACAAATGGCGTTTTAGCATATAAAAATGAGCTAGGTATGTGGGAAAAAACAAACAAAGACCCTCAAAACAGCCAGGCCGACCCACGGCACTACTGACGAGTGTTTAGAAACGCGACTCGGGGGGGCCCTCCCGGGGGACACAAATCCATGGGGGCTCAAATGCCTTGGATTTGCGCCCCCTACACAGCAAGCCGCGGGGACGCCCCCCGGGCAGCTCGTCGCCGCCACCGAGCCCCGGGGTCCCCTCCCCCCTTCGCCGAGCAGGCACGCTGACAGCCATGCCATCTTCGCCCTCAGCCAGATGCCCGAAAGGGACACGCAGAAAACCCGTCTCGTAAAAGCTCACCCCATCATCTGCCCCCTCCTCCGATGAAGAAGGAGGAGACTGGATTTCAGCATACTTTTAACATCCCCCCACGTGACCGGGCACTGTCTCCATCATTTTCCCTTTGGGGACGGATAAGCGCCGAGGTGGCCGCATGTCTCCTTCCCTGGTGCGGGCCCCCAAATCATGGGGAACTGTGGAGGAGCCCTGGGGGGCAACCAAGGGGGTTCTACAAGAGCATGGTCCGAAACGTTAGTCATGGCACCCGGCTAAAGGGGTTCCCGGGGGTTTCCCCCGGCATCACGTCGTGTTGATGTCGGCGGCGGACGTGGCACACCTGGGGTCCATCCCCGCCGTTTCCCCCACATCAAGTTCCCGCAGGCCTCCCTCACTCTCGCGGGCTCCTGCCGGCACCGGACTGGGGTTCGCCGGCGGGATATTTTAATACATCCCCCGGCTGATGCGCTTTTGCTAAAAGGGGTGTCCCTATATACATACTCTATTCCCATCACCCCATATAAATTAAAAAGGTTTTAATGCCATTTAATTTTATCCAATTAAAAATTTAAAATAAAATAATGTTTGTTGGGTTGGGGGGGGCCTAATAATTGTATCATCTTTCTGGGTGCAGTGTTTGATATGGGGGATCCAAAGGGATTTAAATTGAAAGGGAAAAAATTGTGAAAAGGGGGGGGGTGTTTTTTAAAAAAACTGCTTGGACATTGGCCTGTCGTTTTTTGGTTTTTCGGATCTCCATAATGTTTGGTGAAAGGAGCTGAGCGGAGGAGACGAGGGGGAGAAAGACTTCCAAGCAGCGGTTTTTCCTGACTACAAAATCACACACACTAGGACCCCCTAAAACTCAGTCTACCCAGTGGGTTAAAAAGGGGGGTTTATAATAATGTTTGGTTTTTTTCTATCTGCTTTGTGTTTGAAAAAATTAACAATAGGACAAAAAATCACAGGACCGAGGGCCCCCGATGAAGTGTCCGTGAATATTTATTTTCAACAAAGTTGCCTAGTTCTAGCTGGGTTTTTAATCCTGTTAAAATGTTTACGCTTTCGGAAGGAAAAAAATTGGGTGGACCCCCCTACCTAGCCTGGCGGTTCCAAAAGTATGCGTGGATAAATTCCCCGCCCCGGGGCCTCCCAAGAACGGCCCTCACCTCCCAAGTCCCAAGGCTAACAAAAAAAACCTCACTGGGCCCCACACTGCGGTTTTGTTTGGCCGGGGAGTGAGTTTTTTCCCCCCGGGGTTTTTCCTGCCGGCCCCAATTTTTTTGGGGGGGGGGTTTAAACCCCGGGTGAAACCAATCATATCGGTTTTGGCTTGAACCGGGTGTACCTCCGGCCCTTTCACGCCGATTAAACCCAAAACCCGAAAATGATTATTTTTTTTATGCCGGGGTGGTGAAACCGGCAGTGATGTTGTGTACGAAAAGCTTCGATCTCCTCCCCCCCCTCGCCCAACATACAAAAAAGTGCGGAGGACCCTCTCCCATTGTTGCGGCGGGGATTTTTTTTTCCCCTTTTTTTTGGCCCCTCTTCATCTTGGTCCTCATATCTTCTTGCTCTTTTTTGTAACAAGCAAAATTCTTTTGAATTTTGTTTAAAATTTTTTTTGTTGAAAAAATTTTAAGTTTAGAGCTTGCTATTTTTTTATGATAAAAAAGAGAGATGTTGCAATTTTTTTCAATTTTTTTACTTTTAGCCCCCAAAAATATTTAAAAAAATTGTAGCACTTGTTTTTTTTGACAAATTTTTATAAAAACATTGAGTCGGTTGAAAGTTGCCGAAAATTTTGGAAAAAATTGTTTTTTGTTAATTTATTTTACTTTAATACTACATGCATTTTTAAAAGATTTGATTGAGTGAAATATTCGGTATTTATTCTTATTTTTAATTTCCCATGATGATCTTTTTAATATTACTTTTTTTACCCCCCAGTACATTTAATACCCATCATCCCCCTATTTTGTTGTTCATTTTTTATAGCGCGCCAAATTTAAATTAAAAGAAAAAAATTGTTTCAAAAAGCCCTTTTAAAAATTTTCCAGTTTTTCTTCTCTGCCATTTTATATGCAAATGGTCAGGGGGGTTGGGATTGTTCGACAGACCCGGGGTACTTGGGGGGCACGACGATTTCAAAAAGCGATTTAGAGCCATCTGGGAATCCACTTGTATTTTGTCCATGAAAGACTGAAGAATACGAGAAAAAGGGGCACGTGGGTTTTAGGTTCCTTTTTCAAAGGGGGTTCATGAAAACTCACGATTTGGTTCATGGAGAGGTTGGGGAAAATGTTAATATGATGTGCCGCCGTGTATCCCTGAATGCATTTTTCTGTTCATGATTCACAGAAGATTGCCTACCAATGATGATGTGTTTTGAATACATTACTACGACACTGAGGAAAATGGCATTTCAAGCTTCTACATGATGTGCATGGGATTCCTTAGGCCACATTTAAAAAAATGAGGAGAGAAAGGGTGCAAAAAAAACCTTGATCCGGGGGGCCCAATAAAAAAAAAAACTGGAAACCAACATCATGCAAAGGGTTAAATAAAGAATGGTTTTGTGAAAAAAGCTTGAAATTGTTATTATACTAATAAAAGTTTCCGGGGGCCGAGTTGCAAAAAAAAACTTTCCTTGCGAAGCAAATGATTTGCCCAATTGGCCTCGAGGTTGGAAAAAACCACCGTGTTTCAACGATGCAAATTTTTTACCGTGGAGAGAAAACAAAGACGGGGCATGCCCAAGGTAAAACTCCCCTACAAGCAAGGGCCCTCAAATGAGGGAAACAAGAAAGAGGAGGGGCCCGTAAAGTCCATTGGTATTTTCCATAGCTCCACAGTGCATAGGGTTTTTTGCAAATGAGAAGTCAGCCAAGTTGTTGGTTGGCACGGCGAAGAGCGAAAGAAAGATTCAAAGAAGGCCCCCGCCGATGGGCGGGCGGAGGAAACCAAACTATGTTCATAAGAAAATGGTGGGGAAAGGGAAGGAACATGGTTAGATTTGACACGGATGGATGAACCCGTTGACCAGGTTGAAACCCAAACATAGCACTTGCCGTACGTATGTTTACAACCCTTTCCACCCGGGTTTTGTAGAAACGGTATACGTCCAGATGCCATTACTAACCCAAAGGGCCCAAAACAACCTGGAATGATATTGATTGCTTCAAAACCCAGTGATCGATGAACTACTACGATGGGGGAAACGGGTGTGAAGGTGTTTGGGAGAACAAGAAAGAAAGTCACGGTAAAGGTTGTACTTATCGCTACAACCCCAACCTACCGGGGCGGGGTTCCTTTTTTGGAAAAGAAAAAAATAAGGGTGTGTGGGAGTGTTGGGGACGAGATGATGACCATCCCAAAAACGGAAGAGGTCTACGGGCTCGTGGTTTCCCCTACTCGGGATCCCCCTTACCGTGGGAATAAAAAAAATTTTTAAGGGATATGAAAACTTTGGACCCCAAAAGTATCGAGAGGAAAAACAGATGTTCAAAATTAAGAAACCCCAAATGTTGCCTTTTGGGGAAAGGGGGGAGGGGGGGGTGGGCCCCCAACCGTAGATTGGAAAAAAAATCAATTTCTGGACATCCTTTTATTAGACTTTTGAGGTCTCATGTTGACCAATCAATAAAAAAATGTTGGGGAAAAACACACTTAACACGTTGGAAACCGGGGGAAAAGCAAGGTTCTCTCGCACCCTTGGGGAAGAAACCCGGGCCTCAGGAAGGATTTACCCCCGAATCTTGTGAAGGGCCATTTAAAAAATTCCGGTGGCACATGGACACTGAAAAAGGGGAAAAAGAAATGTTATTTCTTTCTTAATGACCAAAAACCGAAGGCCCAGATTTTAGTCATTTACCCGCTCCCCTTTGCCCAAGAGGTTCCCCCCTGAAAGGCCGGCTCCAATCAAAATTGTGTTGTTCTTAACGCGACTTAAAAAGGTTTTAAGGGGGCGGTTTTAGACCCCCAAGAAAGAGATAGCCAGATTATATCAGGCTTGAGAGCTTTTCCCCACCGCTTTCCGACATTCAGTGCTCTATTGTTCATTTGGGGAAAAAATAAAACCCTTTGGGGCCCAATGTACCTACACCAATTTTCCTTTCGAGAGGCAAGAAAGTTTTCAGGGGGAATTTTGGAAAAAATTCAGACCAAAGGGGCAGGGAAAGGATGGTAACAAGGGGCTATTGTTTTTCCCCCAAATTTTGGACATAAGGGGTTGAAGTTCCGACTCATCACGTGGAAACGGGGGGGAAAGGAAAATGGTGAGAAAGCTGTCAAAAGGACGAAGCGTTCCTTAAAAGACACTTCGCTGTCCCAGGCCGGGGTGGGCTACTTGATGAGCAAAGCGTTTTGAAAAAAAAACACTGGGGGGGTCCAGGCTGGCTTGAAAAAAAATTAAGGGGGAATTCGGGGGAGGTTTGACCCAAAGGTGGAAAGGTGAGGGTGTCCTAGATCTTTCCCCGGCCTTCGACACGCAAATGAAGTATAAGGTATAAATAAATGGTTTTACATTTAACACAAAAAAAGGACAAAGAGCCGAACCAAAACAGTGGTTTCTTTCGACGCCCCCGATATAGGCACGGTGGGGGGCAACAAAATAGGTTTCATAATGATATAGGGAGCTGACTAGGACATCAGTTGAAAATTCTTTTTCCTTGGTCTTGGGGGCCGGCCCAATAAAAACCCGCAAGGAGGGTTCACTACCGTTGATCTACCAAACGAACAGAAAGGGCCCCTTGTTTTGCAAAGGATGTTTTTTAAAAACTTCTAGCAAGGGGTAAAAATACAAAAGGAAGACGACAGTATATTGCAAAGGAAAAAAAGGAAATTTTAGGTGCGACGGAGTGACAGACAAGAAAAGTAAAAAAGGTTTAGAAAAAATTGGGCCCCTTTTGGGGCGGACGTTCCCAATGTCCTTTAAGATGGTGCAACCCCTTCCCCGGAAACTGAGAGGTCATCACGGCTTTTACCGTAATTGTTAGAGTTTTCAAAAAATAAAATCCAATGAAAATTTTTTTAGTAATTTGAGATCAAAAAGGAGTTTTTAGGTTGTTGATTGTCCACGTTGTTGATTGATGTATGCCATGTAAAAGGGTTTCCAAAATAAAAGAATTGACCTTGAGTGTATAAGCAATCTCCTCAAAACTAGCAAAAGCTTTTTGGGGAAAAATTTTCAATTTTTATTAAAAAATTTTTGGGGGAAATTTTTAAAAAAGGGGGAAAAATTAAATTTTTAAAACCCCCTTTTTCAAATTCAAAAAAAAAATTTTAAAAAAAAAAAAAGGGGAAATTTTAATTTTGTTTTTCCCCCCCAAAAGGGGTTTTAGAGAATTAAAAAATTTAAACAAATTTTTTATTTTTGGGGGTTTTTCAAGTTTTTAAATAAAAAAAGGAGTAATTTGAATTTTTAAAGAAAAAAAGGGAGATTTAAAAAATTTCCCACATCACTGCCGGTTTTAGGGAAAAACCCCGGGAGGGGTTTCCCCTTCCCCTTTTCCGGTTCTAAAAAAAAAATGGGGAGTGTGCCCTCTTAAAAATTTTGGGTTTAAAAAAACTGGAAAGGGGTGGTCCATCACTGCCGGTTCTTTTTAAAAACCGGCAAGATAGGGGACATAAAATGGCCCGGGTTTGAAACCCCGAAAGGGCAGTGATGAGGTTTTCCCTTTTTAAAAAAACTGGCGCTTTTTTGGGGCGCGCCCCCTTCCAACTTAAACCATTTCAAAAGGCCGCCAAAAACGCCATTTTCACGCCACCGCCGCCCCCCCCCCCTCGACGACCCCCCCCCCCCCGGTCGGGCTGGGGCGGGTTTTGGGGCCCGACGCCGCTAAACCCCGCCGCCCCCGCCGCCACCCCCGGACGCCCAACCCCTTTTTTCGAAACCCCCCCCGAAAAAAATGGGGATTTTAAAAAATTTTGCCGCCTCATCCCAAAAGCCGCAGGAAAGGTCCCCCCCGACCTGGGGAAAACCCCGCTTTCCTCCCTCCCCGACTTTTAAAGGGAAAACCCCTTTAGTGCTCGGGTCGGTTTCCCGGGAGAGGTTTGTGCACCCCCGCAGCCTCCAGGGGGGGGGGTCCAATGGGGCCCCTGCCTTTTTAAAACCTTTTTCGACGAAATGCCACGGGGGGGGACACTGCTACCTAGTTGTTTTAAAAGGGAGCATGGGTTTTTTAAACTTAGGTTTAAAAAGGTTTGGGTATATAGATTAAGAGATTAGAGAGATTAGAGTTTTATACTTATTTTTTATAGAGAGAGGAAGGGGATTAGAGAGTTTTGTATTTTTAGATAGGTAAGATATTTAGGAATTAATACTTAGACTTAAATATAAATTAGAGTTTGTTTTTTTATATCCCCTTTGGTTTCATGATTTTTCATATAGAGAGATATAGCTTTTTTTATTATAGGGGGAAAATGATAGCAAATTTGGGTTTTCCCCCCCGTAAAATTTTGGGGGGAGATAGAGATAGGGAATGGGGGGGTGTTTTCACCCTTTATTTTTATCCTTGTATATTTTTAAAAAAGATGAAAGATTTTGCTTGAAAAACCCCCTTTTGGGCCTTATGGGGTATAAAAGATAATTTGGGGATAAAAGAGGTACATATTAAAAATACTTTTATATCATATGCTTTAGAGATAATGGAAAAAATTTAAAAATCAAAAACATGGCTTTTTTATAGATAGAGAGAAGATAGTTTTAAAAATAGATAGATAGATAGATAGATAGTTTTGATTGATAGTTTTTTAGAAAAATAGAGATAGAGAAAAGTTTTGAAAAGGGGTTATGAGTATAGATAACTTTTTTTATAAATAGGAAAAAAATAGATAAAATTTTAAAACCCAAAAATTTTTAAATTCATTCCAAAACATGACAATTAAGCGCCGATTTACCCCCCGTCGCCCGCGGCCGAAGCCCTGGGGGAAGGAAAATAGTGGTGGGGGGGGCTGAACGTGAAAAGGCCGTGACAACCCCGCCAAAAGGGGTCAAAGACCCTTTTGGGGGCCCCCAGCCCTTTGCTAAACCCGAAGGGGGGGTAAGGGACGAGGTAAAAAAATTGGTTTTACCTAAAAAATGGGGATTTTTAAAAAAAAAAAAGTTTTATGGGGGGCTTATTTTAAAAAATTTTTTTGCAGGTTCCCCCCCGGGAAAGGGCCAAGGGTTTTGGGAAGTTTTTCCCAAAGGGGGGTTTTAAAGGGGTTTTTAAACCCAAAAAACCCCCAGACAAAAAAAAAACCCCCGGCACAACTTCAAAAACGATCAAATTTGGGGGGCCAGTGGAAGGGGCCCCCAAAGGGTTGGGCCCCTACAAGAGTACCATCGGGGGAAATTGTAAGGGGTTTTTCCCGATCAAATACAGGGGAAAGGGGAAAAAAAAAAGAGCAAAAACCCCCGGGGGGTTTTCCCAAAAATTTTTAAAAGGGCATTTTGGGGGAAAAAAACAAGGGTATTTTTTTTTTCCCTAATGAATTTTTTGGGGAAGCGGGGGGAAAAAAGGGCCAAGGGAAAAAAAAAGGGTCACTCCTTCCCCAAAAAATTTTAAAGGGGAAATTGCAAAAAAACCCATCAAAAGGGGGGAAAAAAAACCGAATTTTGCGGGGGGGTTTAATTCAGCAAGCAAGGGGGGGGGGGGGGGGGGGGGGGGGGGGGGGGGGGGGGGGGGGGGGGGGGCTTCGGGGGGTTTAAGGCTTACAAACTATTTGATGAAGCCAAAGGGGAAAAAAAACGAAAGAAAAAAAACAAACTCGCTTTTTTTCAAAAATTTTCCCCCTCGCCTAGGATCGCCCTGGGGAGTAAGGGGAAGGGGCCCCCGGGGGGGGATGGGCCCCAAATCCCAAAACTAAGCAGAGCGGCGTTACGCCTCAAAAAAGCGATTGGGGCCTTTGTTAGTGAATAAAACCCGCAAGGGGGGACAAAACCCCCCCCGCGGGGGGGCCCTTTTCCCCGGGGGGGGAACCCCCTCACCCAACTCCCCCCCGAAGATTTCCCGGGTCATGGGAAATTTAAAAAAGGGGCCCCCGGGGATAGAGAAAAAAGTGCTCCGCAAGCACTTGGGGGAAAAAAAGGGGCACCCCGGGGGGGGATAGAGGGGGCCGGGGGGAAAATTTCCTTTTGGGGGAAAACATTTTTTTTGAATCCGCTTTTCCCCCGGGGGTCGGGCAAGGGCTTTTTAAAGAAAAAAGAGGGGTTCCAAAAGGTGCGGCAGGAACTAAAAAAAGGCCTTGAAGCCCCCGGTTTGGGTGCTCAAGTTTGGGGAGCGGGGGTTCAAACCCTGTGTTCCCCCTCAAGGGGGCCCCCCTTCAAATCCCGGCTTTGAATAGGGGCCCCCCGTCCGGCAAGGGGCGCGTAGCTGTGGCTAACCCTATGTTGAGATGGGAAAAAGGGCAATGTTTCCCCATCCGGTGGGCGACATCCCCAAAAAAACCTTTTGGGGAAAAATTTTTGGGTTTTTTTCCGGAGCATGGCCAAAGACAAGGGGCGGCCCGGGCCAAAAAAATTTTCCCCCAGGAGGGGAACAACAAATTTTTTTGGCCCCAAAAAAGTGGGCCCCCCCGGGGATTCAGGGCGCATTTAAAAAAAAATTGGGCAAGAAGTAACCCCAAAAAAATACATAAATTTTTTTTCCCCTTTGGGGGAAGATAGCCACTCTAGTTCACAACTTGGGGCCCCTTTATGCGCCTTTGGGCAAAAAAATTCATCAAGCTAAAAATTAAAAACCCCCCCCCTTTGGATGATGTTTAGACAGTGAATCATTTCCCCCCCGGGGGCCCCCCCCAAAAGGGGGTTTTTCCTCGCAAAATCCCCCCCACCTTTTCCCCCCCCCCCAAAGGAGGGGAAAATCCTTCTCCCCGCCAAAAAGGGGAAAAAATCCTCCTCCCCCTCCAACCCCCTTCAAATTTCCCCCGGGGGGTGGGGGGGTTTGGGCAGCCCAGCTCTAATTTTTGGGTTTTTAAATTTCCCAAAAGGGGGAGGTCATCAGCTTCGTTTTTTAAAGATCCCCCAAAAAGATAGTAAAACGGAAAAAAAGGGGGCCCGGGGCCGACTAAGGGGGGAAAATTCCCCCGAGCAAAAAAACCCGGTTTCCCCAAGTCCGTTTTCCCAAAGTTTAAGATAGATTTTGAAAAAAGCTCAGTCGGAAAAAAAACCCCACTGTAACCACAATTGCGGTATTTTTTCTCGCCCCTTTTAAGTTTTTTTTTTCTTATATACATTAATAACTAAAATTTGGATTTTCAGCAACCCTTTCTTTTCCCCGTAGAAATTTTAAATCTTAAAAAAACTTTGAGGGGTGGGCTCAAAAAAAAAGCCATTAAAAAATTTCGAACCCAGTCAAAGTGCTAAATATGTAAGGGGAACCCAAAATCACCCCCACTTTTAAAAAATGTTTTAATTTAATAAGTCCCCGGGCCTTTCCATTTTTTAAATTGTCCTAGAATGAAGGCGTTACGATTGAGAAATGTGGGCCAAAATGAAAAAAATGGAGGGGGAAAAATTAGGGGAGTATTTTTAAAAGGAAGGCCCAGATAACCAATGGGGGGAAAACGAAGCGGGTTTAGTGATGTGGGCAAAGCTTTGCTACTTTAGGCAAAAAAAAGGGAAAAGGAGATGGCATGGATACGGGGGCGCTTTTAATTCTATTTTTTTGTTTCTTTGACCTCAATATCATTTGTTCAAAATTTGCGCAAAGATCAGGGCCACAAGGTTGGTCATTTTTAGATAAAGGATTTAAAGGAGTAGCACTCTTATTTTTTGGCGAATTTTTGGGATAGAAAAAAGGGTGTCTATCCCTTGTGAAGATAAGGCTTAAGAACTATGGAAAAACCCCCTCGAAAGGGATTTAACATAATTAATTCGGTCTTTAATTTTGTTTGGTTTTTGTAATAAATTTTAAATGTGTGATGGGTTTGTATTTCGCAGTCCCCAAACCCCCCTTAATTCCCCTCGATATCAAAGGGTTTGATAGCAAAACCTCCAGACCCCCACCCCCCCCCCTTACCATAAACCCCAAACCAAAACCCCAAAGGGAAAAAAAAAAAATTAAAAAAGCAAATTTTTAAAAAAAAAAACACTGCCCGGTTTGGGGGGCCAAACCGGAGTGTGGGATGGCTCAACCCCCGTTTCCGTGTGGGGTTTAAAAACCCCCTGAAGGGGGGGGTTTTAACCCGGCACGTTTTGTTTTGTAGTATGAGCCGGTGCAAAATTTAACTAAAATTTGGTCTTGCAGACATGCACGGTAGTTAGGTAGGATTTGGTACCAAAAAAGGAGGTTTTAAAAAGCTTGGGTTTAAGCCAAATCATATTACTTGAAACAAGTCAAAAAATAAATTGTTTACAAAGTTAGGCTTTCATGTAACTTAAAATTTTGTTTTTTTTTAAATGGGCCCATATGTTGTATGAAAGGAGCCCAAAAGGAGGGATGGGAGGTGTGGGGGGGACCCGCATGCAACCTAGGAGAATGTGATGTGCTTGGTGTCAAGTTTAGAGTCTATTTCATTCTCTTTCCTCTATTCTCTCTCTTCCACGTAGGATTTTGCTGAGTTGGCTTGGCTATAAGCCAAGCTGAGGTGTATTATTGTACCTGCTCTAAGAGCAAGTATAGCGATGGGCTGCAAGCACACTAAATACTGAGGTAAAGAAGAGAGAGAGGAGAGAGGAGAAGTGGGTTGAAAGCTTACAAGCAGCTTAGACACAAAAACCAAAAATGCTGTGAGATAGACAAATGGGTCATACATTGAATGTGAAGGTGAAACTATTATATGAGTGGGCTGAGAGGTTGGCGGTAAGGATTCATACAACCAGCAGTGAGTTGCATTATTAGCCTTGCTCTAAGAGCAAGTTTAATAGATTCAGCCAACTGCAGGCTGTAAGGGGTCTTGCAGCCTTCTTCCAGTCCACTCATATAGTAATTACTCTTTCACAATTAATACATGTCCCACATGTCTCTCTCACAGATTTTTTGGTTCTTATGTCCAAGCTAGCTGTAAGCTTACAACCTACTTCTCCTCTCTTTCCTCTTCTCTCGGAGTCGTCTCACTAATTTCTAGGGCCCTTAGGCAACCAAGACAGTAAAAGGTCAACAATCTAATATTTTAATATAACGATCATAGTATATAGTACTATTAATATGAGTTAAATTGCAATATATATTTAGTCATAAAAATAACAACAGTGCATCAAAAGAAGTTAAAAAATGGTAAACTAACCTTTTTGCGATTCTATGAACTTATTTTCTGTTTTTTATTTCTTTTCCGAACCTTAGCCAAATGCTTCTTAGACAATATCTAACATGTTCAATAGATATATTGAATTAGAAAAATACAAAATTAAAACCCGGCCAATCAGACTAATATGTGATGATGACTTAAATTTAGAAAATTATAACCCTAATTACATGTTGGCCGTTGCCTACAGCCTACAGGCCTCTCACTTCCTATGTGGCTTGATGAATTAAATAATGAACTAATCGCTTATTGATGCCTGATAGCATGAAGCCTATATGGATTGGAATGAAGTCATATGAACAGTCAACCGCTGAAACTGTACAACTGCAAACCAGGCCCAATAGTCTGAAATCACTTACCCTATCTACCGTATCGTCTTCAACCTTTAGCCTGGCATCCATAGAGCACGGACTGCAGGCAGGGAGTCCGAGAATCTACCGGCCTGACGCCCGCTGGCCACATAGGATCATGACATCATGAGACGAGATGGGAATACCGAACGCCGCCGTCACGAAGTCACGACTCGCCGCGAATACGGAGGGACGCAGGACGAGTGAATATGAAGCGGACTAGTTGCTGAATAAGCCA
Source organism: Microstegium vimineum (assembly GCA_022036555.1). NCBI lineage: Eukaryota > Viridiplantae > Streptophyta > Magnoliopsida > Poales > Poaceae > Microstegium > Microstegium vimineum. Next base: position 26,806,761 of record CM039132.1, read on the forward strand.
AACACTCATATACACACATATACACACTGTATATGTATATACTCAGGAGGGATGCAGGACGAGTGAATATGAAGCGGACTAGTTGCTGAATCAGCCAAACACTCATATACACACTGTATATGTATATACTCATGGACCTCGAGCGCGTTTGGCCCCTGGCCGTCGCACTGACTGCCCTCCCCTTACGAGCCTGCTTTCTCTTCCACATCATCATTTAACCAGGTTGTAACTCCTTATAATACTTGCTCTAAGTAGTACTGAGTATTCCGTAACTCTGATAGTAGATGGAAAAGGCCACAACTACAGCTATGCAACCATAGGTCTCCTAGTTTCTGTTATCCTACATCACAATGGTTTACAGTGTTTGAAAATCATGTTATATATAAATAAGCACAGATGAAGACATCTCAGCATGCTAAAAAACACATTATCTCTTGGGTGTGCTTATAAAATAAGTTTAATAGCAAAGGTCACCAAAATATTATCTAAATCAAGGCCTTGTTTAGTTACACCTCAAATTCCAAAACTTTATAAGATTCCCCATCACATCGAATCTTTAAACATATGCATGGAGTATTAAATATAATTAAATAATATAATTAATTACACAGTTTGTCTATAAATCATGAGACGAATCTTTTGAACTTAGTTGTGTCATGATTGGACAATAATTACCAAATAAAACCGAAAGTGCTACAGTTCCAAAATCCCAAAAGATTTTGGAACTAAACAAGACCAACATAATAAGAGTTATGTAAAGCAGTGGCGGATCTAGCATTTCAATCGTGGGGTACGGATGAAAGTTCACCAATATAAAAATGACAGAATTAGATCATTAAATAAAGATAAAATAGTTGCAAAGATTTTAGAAAGTAACAATTTTAGAGCGTTGAGGTTGTTGTATGAGCTAAGTAGGCTAGCAATTGTATTTAGATATATAAGGTATTAAAGAGTATATATACTTATTTTTTCAGAAATTTTCGGGGGGGGGGGGGGGGGTGGGACAACTATACCCCATGTCAGTACTCTAGATCCACCCCCGCTGTAAAGTGAGATATTAATCAACATAACACAATTACATATTTTCATTATTGAAATATAACTTTCTAGCAGAAGAGGACATTGCGGCATCTTGCTAAACTCCAAGTAAAAGATTTGTAAATCCTCCTGAGATGTAAGCCGCGGATATTGTAGAAGATTCCTCAAGCATAGAATTTGTATTGTCTGGCATTGTGGTAGAAGCATATCCATCTTGGAACAACAGAGAAGGCATGGTTGAGCCATTTGTAAAGTTTGACATACCACTAGTTCCACCACTGCCACAAGGTCCTGTGTTCATAAATATTTCATGTAACTAAATAGAAAGAAGAATACTTAGTCAAATTGATGAGTTTTGATAATTCATTCCACTTCTCGATGAAAATAGTTTCAGATCTTTCTTCATAAACACATCTCTTAAAATCTGGTAGAAACTTATCAGGATGCTTATGAATTACATGCCCCAAATGTTTAGCAGCATTAACATATATGTGAAATAAACAAAGACGATGACTAGTATTTGGAAATACATAAGCAATTGCTCCTGCCATGGTTGCATCTTGATCCGTGAAAATTGTACTTGGATGTTTGCCCGACATGACTGTTAGGAAAGTTTCAAAGAGCCAAACAAATGTTCCAAGAGTCTCATTAAATATCAGCGCAACCCCAAAAATTATTGTTTACTTCTGATGGTTGGTTCCAAGGATTGGTCTGAAATGTGGTGTCAAATGACACAACATCACCAAAGCATGCATAATCCATGATAGATTGACCATCTGTCCCAAAAAAATAGCTATCCAACCATCTTCCTCATCTAGTTCAACCGCATAAAATAATGTAGGATCTTCTATTTGCTTATTCTTCAAGTATTCTAACAATGTTTATGCATCATTAAATTCTAAACACTTCTTGTGCTCACGACCAATTGCATTGTTACAGTCCATCCTTGATAATGGCACTTTGTCAGCTCCTCCATAAAACTCTTTCATGAACTCATACACCTAGGTTGGCTTCATCCCGACTTCTCTTATGTGACCAATTAGCATCATGTCTGCTTCCGTGACACGACGTTGGGATTTCAGCTTGTGCATTTTATTTGGACTAGCAAAATAATATCTACTGGAGGAGCAGCGATGAAGGCGATAATAAATACGGAAGTTGCGGTCAATAAGGTAGGGATCATCAAAACACCGAACCATCCAATGTAAAGACGGTTTTCGGTGCTAGTTATCCAGTTGCAGAAGCGACCCCATAGGCTTGTACTTTCGCGTCTCTCTAAAATTACAGTCATGGTAAGATCTTTGTTTATTCAAATTGCAAGGACTCCCAAGCACACGTATTAACTAGAAAGAAAATAGATAATAGAAGGCTTGTTATTTAACAGTATAACATAGTCTATATACCAATGTCAACCAAGCCAGCCCCAACGATTGGATTTTCGTATAACTTCATTTACCAAATTTTTGGATTTGGTAAATGAAGTTAGTAAAAATTCAAAACTCAGATTGCTCTTTTCTATTTTCCATATGGGTTGCCCGGGACTCGAACCCGGAACTAGTCGGATGGAGTAGATAATTCTTCCTTGTTACAATAGAAAAAAAAACCCTCCCCAAATCGTGCTTGCATTTTTCATTGCACACGACTTTCCCTATGTAGAAATAGCCAATTTCCAATGAGCCCCAATTACATCTTCTCAAGGAGCTTCTGCTTAAGTTCACCCAGTCCCATGGTCTCAAAGTCAACTTTCACAAATCTTGTCTCATTCCCATTAATATTAGCCATGAGAAAGCTTGTTCTCTTGCTACTTTGTTTGGGTGCATGGTGGGTTCTTTCCCATTTACTTATCTGGGTCTCCCTTTGGGCTTGACAAAGCCACAAGTGAAGGATTATGCTCCTTTAATCTGCAGAATTGAGAAAAGGCTATCTGTTGCTTCTCTTTTCCTCAATCAGGCCGGCAGACTTCAGCTAGTTAATTCTGTCATGTCTTCCCTACCCACTTACTATATGTGTTCCCCTAAGCTCCCAGTTGCAGTGATCAAAATGATTGATAAATTCAGAAAGAATTGTCTTTGGAGGGGCAGAGAATTTAATAATAAGGGCTATAACTTGGCAGTCTGGGAGCTGGTGATGAGACCCAAGTCCAAGGGTGGCTTGGGTGTCATCAACCTGAACATTCAGAATGAAGCCCTCCTTATAAAGCAATTAGACAAGTTTTATAGAAAAGAGAATGTGCAGTGGGTGGATCTTATTTGGAAAAAGTATTACTGTGATGTAGTGCCTCATCTTGCCAGAGAAAAGGGCTCCTTCTAGTGGAAGGATATCTTAAGACTACATGTCAAATTTCGTGGTATTGTTGTTTGTCTGCCTGGTGCTGGTGATACTATCAGTTTTTGGGATGATCTAGTGGATGGGAAGATCTATTCGGAGGCTTACCCCCAACTTGTTTGGTTTTGCTAAAGATATTAAAATCTCTTTACATAAATTCAAGACCTCTAGTAATCTGATTGATTTTTTTAGAATCCCCATGACTAGGATTGCTCACAATGAATTCTTGGGACTGCTGCTTGATCTTGCCCAAATGACTCATCTCCACTCTGAGGACAAGGATAAGTGGATGTTCATATGGGGCTAGCAATTGTATTGTTCAAGTAGGTATTACGAGCATCAATTTAAAGCCATCTTCCCCAACAGATCTGTCCTTTGGATATGGAAGTCAAAGTGTACTCCGAAGATTAAGGTTTTTGGTTGGCTCTTACTCAATGATAGGATCAATACCAGAAATATGTTGAGAAGAAGAAAGAAGCATTTGGGTGAAGGGTATAACTGTGTTCTATGTCATGAAGGGTTAGAAGAAACTGTTGAGCACCTCTTTTTTGACTGCCCTTCGGCTGCTAGTAGATGGTTTTTGCTAGGCATTAGTTGGGATGTTCATGCCAACATTCACCAGAAGCTTCTCTTGGCCAAACAAGATTTCACTCATCCCTTCTTCATGGAGATCTTCCTGATGGGTGCTGTTTGTATTTCTTAACGCACACAGATAAATCTGCAAGCGCACAGATATCACTATAGCTTTCACCCGTGAGTATTCCAAGGGTGTCAATTTCCACGGGGAACATGAAGTGTACTAGAGAAGAACTAAGAACATCCAAGGATAGATAAGATAACTGAGTGGAGAGATTTTAGAGTTTTCTAAGGGGTTTATCTAATCAAAGGCCCACTATACTCTACTTACTTTGGAGCAACAGTACCTTCTCGACTCTCGATAAAGACTGGGAAAAAGGTAGTTGGGAGAGGCTGCCAAAAGCTCTACGAAAACACCAACCCGAACGTGGTGGACTACAAAGGCCTTACAGAGCTGTCACCACTGGGGCTACCACAACTATCCGTAGGATTAGGCGCAAACTTAGGTAATTGCAAGACTAGGCACCACGCCTAACCTATTAATTACTACTCTAGCTCTGCAAAGACTAGAGCTCTCAATACGAGTGGAGATCCCGTAAATAGAATAAAGTAAGAACTGAAATAAGATACTTAGGAATAATAAATGAAGAACCTAGAGATTGCTCAGAACCTGATGCTGCAAAGATACAATGTTGAGGAAGATCTGACAGATCTGGCTCCTCCTAGCTCTCTCCTCCTCTCTCTCACCTCTAATTACAACTAGATGAACTAGAACTAGAAGATCTAGATCTAGACAACTAGAGGGACCTCTCTCCTTCTCTACTTCTAATTGAAACCCTAGCTTTTTCTCTGGAGAAGAATAATGAGATGAGATGATCCTCAGGGGGGTGAGGGGCCTTGCTTATATGGCCTCCTCAAATGAACGTCGGCCGTCGGATCAAACCGACCTTAAGCGAAGGTTTTAGATTGATCCTCAAAGGCGGTGGAGCATGATCTGCGAACTTGAGCATGATTGGCTCTGGGGGTAGGGCGGGCGCCCTGGTTACGGGCCCGTCTCGCCTCCCATTCGTTCTGGTGTCTCCTGGAACCTTCTAGAGTACAGAAAATTGTGCGGTTGATAAATATCTCTATGTAAACATGACATGTGGGCCTTTCCTTGGTATTTCCTAATAACCCCCTGTAGAAATAGACATTCACCAAAACTTGTGAAATTCTGTTAGTATAAACCCTAATTCTAGCTATTGGTTTCATTTATATTATTTTCCTTGTTTAGTTGACGGTTAAAATTGGTACTTAAGGACCGTCAACAGGTGCCTGGTGCATATGGAAGGAACGCAATGATTTTATTTTTAACAACAAGTTGCCTAGTCAGTCTCTCTGGAAATCCTCCTTCAAGGCTGAAGTCTTAGCTCATCTTGTCAAAATCAAGAATAGTCTCCATCCTTTAGTTTTGTCTTGGCTTGACGCCCTGTAATCTTTGGTTTTTTTGCTGCTCTTTTGCCCCTTAGATTGGTAGATAGAAAGGTAGATAGTTTTCTTGTTTTTTCTAACCCCTGGTTAGTCCTTTTGTTTTCTCTGTTGTACTCTGGTTTTGTTTAATTAAGTTCTGCCGTCGGGGGGCTTTGCCCCACGGTTTTTGCTCAAAAAATGATTATGATCAAGTACAACATTTTGCACTTTCCAAATTCCCTCTTTGCTAATACTAAACTGAACACGAGCATCACAACATGTTTTTGTAGTATCTTTTTGTGATGACTTGTTTCGTCGATACCCCTCATTACTGCAAACTATATATTTTTGATATATAGTTTTATCTTCTCGGCGAGCTGTATGACTCTTTCTAATACTGAACCCAACCTTACCAGCATAGGTATTATACATCTCGTAAGCTTTGTCCTCTGAATCGAAAGTCATACCAACTTCAGGAATAATCAAAGTTTCTCCAATTTTATCAACCGCCTATTATAAAATTAAATCACAAAGTTACATGACTTTCAATTTACGATAGAAATTTTTTACATGCCTAAAAAATGAAGTAACATCACGTACCTGATCTTCTTGTTGTGCCACTGGTTCAGGTAAATCAGTAGGTGATTCCATCACAATGGACGTTAACACAGGCATGATAAACGCATCCATGTTTTCCTACACAAAAACATATACTTAATAGTTTGAATAACTATACCATTGAAAATATATATTACGCATATAATAATTTATTATTACCTGTAGTGTAATATCTTTGGTTGAAGCATCATCACAAACCCTTCAGAAGATGTGGCACACATGATGAGCCTTCACATACTCACGCACATTATCGCCACCATTGATAACATGGAGAAGGATTCGAAAGAGCAAGTCCTCCGGCAGCATCAACAAAGGGGCGAAACCAACCGCAAGGCCCGCACCGTCACCTTCCATCTTCACCAACCAAACCCTAGCGCCGACGAATCCCTCTTACTCTTCGCCTATCCTTTGAGGCCAACAAGCGTGGAGATTGTTGAACAAGGCGGACGAAAATCCCCTCAGTTCAATAGAATATATAGTACGGAATCGCCGGCTCTTCGTATCCTCGGTGTACTCGGTAAGGTAAGGAGACGCGACCCTTCCCGTTCCGCCAACCGTCGGAGTTGTCCCTTATACCGAGCGGCGCGGCGCTTCGCCTTCCAGGGTTTTTGGGAAACCGCAATGATCAAATACGGAACCGCCACGCCGCCCACTTCTTGCGCCCCAAACACGGGCCGATGACTGCGCGGTTAATTCGGCCCATTTATTTCCACTTTGTTCTTCTCACTTATTTACTTCCAGTTAACTCCCCCAATTTATGGCTAATAATTTCTCAAATACAAAACACCACAGTCTCGGGGATTGGGCGTGCAACTTTGTTCTAATTCCTTTTCTGGAGCTATAGTAACATGGCTACAGTAGTCTGGTCGGCAAGCGAGATAAAATTGGCTGCCAACAACGATACTCGAGGACTCCATCGACAATAACCACGATTCAGCTGCCTGGTCACATCCCCGACCAGGCTCGGGGACTTCATCCAGTTTACACCGAGCGAGGCTCGGGGACTGCGCCCACGGCACAAAAGGGCAGCGCAAAGAAGGACAACATCCGGGGACTGCGAATCAAGCAACATGATCCTAATACAAGAAGCTTCCAGTTTCTTACATCAGGCTCGGGGACTACGGGTATTCGCAGTCGTTTCTTACTAAACTCATATTTAAGTTTTTAAATTTTCTATATATGATCCTGATACAAGAAGCTTTCAGTTTCTTACATCAAGCTCGGGGACTATGGGTATTCGCAGTCATTTCTAACTAAACTTATGCTTCATTCTTTAGTTCGATACCTTATGCATTTTTTTATAAAGCCTGGCACCACGTGCATACTTTACCTGCACCATGCTCGGGGACTAAGTGGGTACACTTCACCTTGTGGTGAGTGTACTGATTTTATTCTTGGCAAAAGCTCTGTTGTTTCTGTTTTTGCAAAGCCTAAGTGGGTACACTTCACCAGGGAAGGACTTTTCAAAAGTTGTTTCTTCTTCAGCACGTCACATCCTTCCAACGAGCTGCCGTAGCATCCGACGAGGCGACCAGCTCGCACATCAAGCTACGACGCTCTCGACCAGCCCGACCTGGTTGGGAGGCTTCTCCGAGCAGCTCCTCGACCAGGAAGCCTGGTCGGGACTCCATGACAACCACTCCGCATGATGATGACCTCCCGAACACCTCCAAGGGCGATGCTGCGGACTCTCCAGAAGAATATAACGTGCTCGGGGACTTGTTGGAGATATTACCTCGGCATATTCCTAGGGACCTTATGGGCCTAGCGACCAGAAGACGGCCCAACCCGCGAGGCCTTACGGCACGCGACCAGCCCGTCGTGCTCACCAAGGAAGATCCTAGTAGATAGATTCGGATAGTTGGCACACGACCAACCCCTAGGTAGACTGTGACACATATTTCGTCGACAGATATAGATCAGAATAGTTGGCTATTTTTCTTTCTATGTATGTGGAGGTGTATGATGAGTGAATAGATATAGCATTTGGTTCACTTGTTGGCATGCATGTTGAATCCCTTTTAATAGTACGACATACCTAACTCAAATTCAAAATATAAAATTAATTAAAGTACTTTTGAGCTTGTTGTCATGCACTTTTGTAATTCGAGGGGTCCGCCAACCTGTTCATCAACCTCCTTTCTTTCAACCTGCTTGTCACACTTGAAGAGTCTCATTAAATCTCTAATTATGTTATCATGTCACCAAAATCCACTTAGGGCTTGATTGCACTTTCAACTTCTACAAACTTTGTATATCTGTCAGGACAATAGAAACGAAATCCTTTTTGACTTTTTAGGGTAGACAATGAAATGACAACTTGATATTTTGGGGATCTATTTTCCCCATGTTTGGGTTAAACACTTTAGCCTCAGCAGGACTCCCCCACATCCGCAAGTGGTTTAGTGAGGGTACTCTTCCTGTCCACAATTCATACAGTGTTTTGGGCACCGATTTACTTGGTACTCTATTGAGGATATGAATGGTTGTTTTTAACACCTCCATCCACAAGCTCAATGGTAAGGTGGAGTAGCTTATCATGATGCACACCATAACAATCAGGGCATGGTCACGCCTTTCACCAACATCATTCTATTATAGTTCGCTCGGTGTGGAATATTGGGCTACTATGTCATGTTCCTATAAGAACCTTGCAAAGGGTCCAGGAACTATCCATATGGGTTATGCCAACCATAATACTCCCCCCACGCTTGGATCAAACTATCTTTACCTTTAAATTGTGTTGGCTTTCAACTTTAGCTTTAAATATCTTTAATTTATCCAATGCTTCTATTCTTTTTTGATTGGATAAATGTAGCCATAACTAGAGTAATCATCTATGAATGTTATGAATGAGTCAAAACCAGCCAATCACTTCACAGGAAATGGACCATAGATGTCTGTGAATTATCTCTAAAATTCCTATGCTTCGTTTAGCATATTTCTTGATTTACTTTACAAACTTTCCTTTAATGCATTCTATGCATTATTCTAAGTCCAAGAACTCTAATGGAGGAAGAATTTCATTCTTAACTAGTCTTTCTATTCCCCCATCAAAATATGGCCTAAACGACAATGTCATAATTTCGATGATGCACCTTGAGTTCTTTTTCGTTTTTGTTTTCTTTCATTGATGAGGATAAATTGTTGCACACAAAGTCATCATATACAACGTTCATATCATCACATAGTGATAACAAAGAAAGCATCACCAACATCTGCAATATTGAATGTTATCTTACATTTGTTATTTCCAAAATGGCAATCATATCCATCATGGTCCAAACATGGAACACTAATCAAATTCCTCTGTAAGGAGGGAACATAAAGGACATTTCTAAGTAAAAGCATGAAACCATTAGCTAGATCTAGAGAAAGGTCGCCAACAGCTTCAACATTTGCTTGAACTCCATTTGCAACTTTAAGTATTCTTTCGCTTCTTTGTGTAGTCATCATCAAACAGAATCCCTGTAAAGAATTAGCAACATGCATAGTTGCACCTGAGTCAATCCATCAAGTAGATTTTGAATATTGTACATACAAGGATTTGTTAATAAACATAATAATGTTTTCACCTTTCTTTTGCATTATCATCTTTAAGAAATCAAGACAATCCTTCTTGTAATGTCCCGTCTTCTTCCAATGCATGCATTGATCTTTATCCGCTTGAAATCTAGGCTACTAAGGCTACATATGAGCTTTTTAGTTAGAGGAGTTTGGGTTGAAGTTCTTTTTCTTGTTGTCCTTCACATAGTTGATAGAACCACCATATGAAGCATTTATCCTTTCCTTCTCTTGCACACACATAGCAATGAGCTTCTCTAAATCCTACTTCTCAGGTTGTACATTGTAGTTAACAACGAAAGTATCAAATACTTTTGGTAAGGAAGCAAAAATCAGATGGATAAGAAACTCATCCTTGAGAGCCAAGTCCATTGGTTTGAGCTAAGATGCTAGGTTACTCACCCTTAGTATATGTTCTCTTATGCCTATGCCACCTCCAGAGTACCTTTCTCTTACCAGCTGCTTTCAGCTAGGTAGCATAAGTCTTTAAAGTGCTAGTGAACTGACTCTTTATTATGTCAAGGTACTTTGTGACGGTGTCACACTCTGGGATTGCGCCCACTATCGCAAGCTCAATCCTATCTTTTATCACAGCCACACACTTTTTTTTGCCTTGATCCATTTCATATGCTCAAGGTCATATGCCATCTTTATGGGAGCAAAGTCATGCTCTTTGATTTGTCATGCCACATCAGTGTCATCAGTCTCCCTCACCAGTGCCATAGGTTCCTTAGAGCATGGTGTGGTGACTACCTATTCCACCTTAGCTAAAATGAAAGCTAGGTCCACCTTTTTCTTCTATTCAACATAGTTGTCACCTTTCAGGATTGGGATCTCTTTGATGTAAGCCATTAAGGAGTATCCACCTGAAAATGCAGTTCACAATTCATATGAAGTGAGAACGAAAAATAACAACAATTGCATGCCTTAGTTTCAACGTTGGTAAAATAAAACATACAATTGCTTTTTATACATAAATTCTGCATCACCATTGGGCATAAATAGAATTACTGCATAATCAAAACAACAAAATTATAATATCATTGTTAACAACGTTGGTCAGAAAATATTAATATCATAATTCAACATTTAAACAAAAAAATACCATCTCAAAATTAAAATTCTTCCGTTGGTTCAAATTTAATTCTGAGATTAAACTATTTACTTTACAACGAAAACATGAATAAAAAATTTAATTTTGTTTTATCAGAAGTGGTTCTTTTCTTTACTATTTTTCTAAACAATATGCTAAGAATTTTGCAAATGAAATAGGGAACTAAAACTTAACCATAATACATTTAAAACGATATTTAAACTGCATCAGAAAAAGAAAAAAGAAACAACTTTTTGCTGGAACTTTGGCCTGAACGCCTGCTCTAAGCATTGCCCAACACGCAATCGCAGCGGCATGGCCTAGCAGCATAGCAGCGTGGAGCGGAGGGCCTAGCTGCTCTCCTACCTAGCGTGGCCTAGCCACATGCACCGCACGTGCAAAAGCCCAGCTTTCACCGTGCGTGTTGCCTCTCCCGCCTAGGCCGCAACATGGGCTTGGGCCAGGATTTTGGTCCCCCTCCTGGGCCGCTTTTAGCCCGGTGAACGGTGTTCGTCTAATGAGAACTGATGGCTTTTCTTGCCGATCGGAGGATCAAAATCGCCAGCGGCTGTCTCCCTAAACCCTAGTGCATTCTTCTTTCCTTTCTCTCTTAGCATCCGTAGGGACTGGTGCTTTGCCATGGCGGCTAGAGGGGAAACAACGACACCGCCTGGGGCCATCTTGCTGGTGGGTGCGCTTTCTGAGGAAGAGAGCATTGTCGTCGAGCAGCTTTGGGTTAGCACCCTGAGTTCACCCCGACGCGACGGTCTCGGTAGTGAACAGCAGTTCGACCTACCTAGTGTCAGGCGGGTCCTTCCACATGCCGTGGAAATGGCCGGTGCGGGTCTCTTTGTACTGATTGGAAAACCTCGACGTTCACGTTGGCAGTGGTGGCAGCTGGAAGAGCCAGGTAGGCCGTTTACATATGAGGGGTTAGGGTTAGGGTTAAGGTTAGATTTTCGACCCAATCAAAACCAAAAATTGTCTCTTTTCTTTTCGCACGCCAGCATGGAACGACAGCCACAGTGGAAACTAGAACTAGGGTTAGGGATCCAAGGATCCTGTTGTTTCTTTCCTCTTTCCTAGATCGAGATCTAATCTTAGATCCAGCGTATTCTATTCCCCAATCTAGATCTAGACTCGTGGTACCAGTGTGAGATTCTCTAGGACCTCAGGGTCTAGGATCTAGCGGTGTACAAGATGCTTTACTAGATAAACTGGATAAATTTGAGAGAGAGATAGAGAGAGCGAGGGAGAGTTACCGACCATCCGAGGGGTTGGAGGATGAACTCCCGGCCATCTCAGGTTCGGTGGTGAAGCTCTACGCACAAGCAGCAATGTTCTGTGACGGTCGGAGTAGTTCAGTGATGGCGTGGCAGTGGCGCTTCCCGTCACTGGTTGTGCCCCTCATTCAGATCGGATTAGGTTTTGTCGGTGGGGTGCTGTGGTTCATGTCAAACCTCATGAATAGAGCCGCCGACCCACCTCTTCATATAGCGCCGTCTGACAGGGACCCACCAACCATGTCAGGTTGGGTGCTTCCGATCAGGGCGCGAGTCCAAGACCCAAAAGCAGTTGGGCCAACTAGCTGGGAGACCAATCTAACACTAAGCATTTCTACAAATTGGTTTCTAGAGGTTGGTTGTCTGTGAAACTATTTTTGATATGTTTTTTTGATTGAGCCATCTCTAAAAAAAGGACATCTCTAAAAGTTACTTTTTCAGTAAAACCATAACATATCAACTAACAACAAATTAGCACCAGCTACTATTGAGGAGTCCACGCACTAAACCGGTGGCTAGGTACTCTTTCTAATAGCTTGTACCCATCTGTGTGCATATATAAAGCTTGGTTCCCATGTTTGGGAACTTCAGCAAAGTTGCGTTATTAAGTGGCGCACTTGTTTTCTCAGCATGACTCATCTAGTACCCTCGTCTGGCTGACATGGAGTATGAGAAACATGTCTAGATTAAAGAACCGATTCAGCTCTCTCTTGCTAGCAAGACAAAAATCGCACGCACGAGACTATCCAAATAAACAAGCCTATATATATATATATATATATATTATATATATATATATAGATATATATATATATATCCTGGCTTAGTGAGGCAACATATTAGCTGGCAAAGAAACTAAATAGATCAACTTTTTATATATTTAGAGTCACTTTAGAACACAGGAATTTCACATAAATTATACAGGATTTTCGCATGAATCAATTCATTTAAGAGGAAAAACACAGAAAAAAGAAAAAATTTCTACATTCCAAAGACATCTTTAGCGAAGGTCGTAGCATGTAGCATGTGCATTTAGGTAAATACGAGTAGTTCGTTAGTAGTCAAGCGAGTCACATCACTGGACGTGATAGATAGATAGCTACTAGCTAGCAAGTTTTTATTTTGATGTGGTGAAAGCTGCTTTGTGCAGGTATAGTCATCACAATGATGCGATTGCTTAAATTATGCATATAGCATATTTCGTCAACCATGCTCCGTTTCGTTTACGTAAAAATGCATGACATTGATTACACGAAAGACCTCTTGGTTACTCTTCTTGCTTTTATCTCACCACAGAAAACAGCGGCTTTGCCGAATATCTGATGCTTTACCGAGTGCTAGTCAACATGACACTCGACAAAGAATCCCATTCGACAAATCAGGCTTTACCGAGTGCCAGGCACTCGGCACAGATCTGCACTCGCTAAAGCAGACCCTTTGCCGAGTGTCTAGCACTCGGCAAAAAAAAACATTCGGTAAAAAATCCCAGCCCAAACAGTATCTATGGCCGTCACCTTTGCCGAGTGTCCACCGTTTGTCACTCACAAAGAACCAATCTTTGCCGAGTGACAGGGCTGGCACTCGGCAAAGAATTTTTTTTCTATTTTTGCAATCAATTTTTTTGTAGCTTTCACATATCAGCATGGTTAACATGTTCAAATTTGATATTTTTTCAAAACTTTTTGTTATATTTTTTTACTTTATTTCATTTTCTTGATTTTTCCCGAAAGACTAAAGTTTGAACTACGGGCATCGAATAATGAATTTAAGTGAATGAAAAAATATTATTCTTATTCTTAAGTGTATGTTTAGGCCAAATCCAGAAACTGACCTGAAGTTTCGATCAATGTGCTCTCGGGACAACGTCTCCAAGTTACGTGCGGGTGATTTTTTAATTCTAAAAAATGCAAACAAAATGTGAAAATCACAAAACTTAGCGAGGTGTCGTTATATCATATGCGTATGCCATAAAAAAATTTGAGAAAGCTTCGAGCACGTTGTCACGTACGATACTCAGAAACCAGTAGTTCTCACATACGATCACATGTGAAAAGAGACCATAGGAAGAAAGTACTGCAGTGGATCCAGACGATCATGTTCCCTGATGGGTACGCTGTGAAACTGAGAATGGGAATGAATTCGTCTACTATGCGAGTGTTAGGGATGAAGAGTCATGACTACCGCATATGGATTCAGCGGCTCCTTCCTGCGATGACCCGAGGATTCCTCCCCGAGCCTGTGTGGCGCATGCTGGCAGAGTTGAGCTATTTCTTTCGTCAGCTTTGTGCCAAGGAGCTATCTCGAGACGTGATTACTAATCTGGAGGAAGTGGCACCTGTGTTGATCTGCAAGTTGGAGATGATCTTTCCCCCCGGCTTCTTCCTGCCGATGCAGCATCTGCTTTTGCACCTACCAACTCAGGGGCTTCTTCCTGCCGATGCAGCATCTGCTTTTGCACCTACCAACTCAGGCATGGATGGGGGGGCCCGTGCAGTGCTATTGGTGTTATCCAGTCGAGAGATTGTTAAAGATTCTTCGGAAAAAAGTGTAGAAATAAAGCCAAAATTGAGGCTTCTGTTGCAGAGACATTCATTCTAGAGGAGGTGTCGAACTTCACAACGACATACTATAAAGACAACCTTCCAAGCGTACATAATCCACCCTCTCGATACAACATCGACGAGAATTCATCGAACCTCAACCTTTTCAAATGAGAACTCGGAGGAGCAAGCGCATCGAAGATCAAGATGTTGCAGCTTGAGAAGTGGCGCACTATCACGTTGTATGTGTTGTTGAACCTTGATAAAGTGGCTCCTTATGTGCAGTAAGTTCTCAATGAGCTTGTTACATACGTTGTCACTATCCTCCACCTATCAATCCGACCCACTTGCCTCTTGTTTTTTAAGAAAATTTATTGCTGAACAATGGAGAGGCTCAAAGGATCCTTCCCTTGAAGAACAAGACAATCTTGTCAAAAAGGGTGACCCCGATTTCATTTCATGGTTTAGTACTAAGGTACCAGCCAACTTATCTCGTATTTCATTTCATTTCATGATTCATTTCATGTAATGATATATCCGACCTCAACTTGTAGGCCCGCACGGATCCGAAAATGAGTGATGAGTTGAAACAGATGGCCAAAGGCTTCGAGCGTAGGGTCAAGTCATTCACCGTTTATGATGTGAATGGCTATTGCTTTCACACAAGAAGCTACGAGGAGAGCCGGCCAAATCGAAATGCCACGAATACTGGAGTTCGTACGCCTGACACCGATGAGCGCGACTATTACGGCATAGTCGAAGAAATATACGAGCTCCACTATCCGGGTAGCAAAGCTACAAAAGCTCTTAATCCAGTGATATTCAGATGTCATTGGTTCGATCCTGATGTCATGAGAAAAGCCCCTAAGCTTGGGCTAGTGGAAATTCGACAGGATTCCATCTATAAAGGAGATGATGTCTATATTGTGGCTCAACAAGCCACGCAAGTTTATTATCTCCCATGGGCATGCCAACAAGTTGAGGATCTTGTGGGTTGGTACCTCGTTCAGTTGGTATCACCGCATGGCAAAGCGCCTCTCCCAAACGATGATGACTACAACTTTGACCCAAACACATATAATGGAGAGTTCTTTCAACCTGAGGGCCTAGAAGGGAGGTTTGACATTGACATTACATCGCTGATGGACATGGAAGAAGACAATGACTACGATGAGGACGAGGGTGTTGAGGTGCAGAATGTCAAAGACTTAAGAATGGTTGAGCGGATACAGTTAGAATTGAAGGAGGAAGATGAAGACGAGGACGAGGACGATGCATTAGATTTCAATAATATTGATTATGATGACGACACACGAGTGCCACGAGTGCCACAAGCCACTGCCAATCGTGGAGACAATTTCTAATTCATGTAATATTATATTGTTTCATTCTGTTTATATCTCTTTATAAGTAATTACTGTTTATTTATGCTAATTTGTTTTATCTTTATAATTGCAGGCACTCGACAAAATGCCGAGCGAAAGCAGGCAGTCACAGCGGCAGGTGTCCTTCACCTACCGGAGGACTACTGAGGAACCCGACGATCTGGCAACCGAGACATCGACAAGGACCGGCCGCCCCCGCGGTCGTCCTAGGAGGGTGAGGACGGAGCCGACTCCTCCTCGAGACTCGACGCCCTAGTTGACCCCTCAGGAGGAGGAGGACGAGGAGGAGAGGGAGAAGGAGGACGAGGCCGAGGCCATAGCAGGAGGTTCCACTTCCTCTGCTATGAGCAAGGTGTACCAACGTGGTCCCACGCAGCTCCCGCGGCAGGTTCCCTTACCTCACCGACGTTCGGTCATTCGACCTAGCGGCGAAAAGTAAGTAACCATTGATGTTTTCACTACTTGTTCATAATACATGTTGAAAATTGATCTTCAGACTAACAGTTGTTCTTATTGACTCGTGCAGGAACTAGGTAGTTGTGAGTGGATGGGTGGGGTCCACCATATCAATGGCACCATCACTCTCCTGATCAGGAAGCACTACCCTGGCAATGTCGAGTACGCCGAGGTATACGGGCCGCCCTTGTCATGGGATCACTTCAACACTGTGGAGTCTAGTATGTCCGGCATCACGGTTGCTAGGCAGATTAAGAACGAGTTTTGGGTAAGTCTAGATCGCACAACATTTGTCAATACTACACATTCATTTTACGTTCTTGAATTAATGAAAGGATACATGATGTCTGTATGCAGGAGTGGTACACGTGCGAGCCGGGGAGAGAGGCCGAGGCGGGGGTCGTGCAGGATAAGGTTGCTAGGTCCTGACTCTGGGACCTGTACCACGAGTCAAGGATCCAATGCATCGTCACCGCCTTTGCCGAGCTGTACGGTGAAAAGGTCAAGAAGAAGCAAGCGAGGGAGAAGATGCAATCCAGTGATACCAACCTCACCAAGGACCAGTACCTCCACGTAAGTAGGAAATATTAATACCGATTTCTTTCGTAAAGAATATATAGTCTTCAATTGATCTTCTGACATATTAAATACTTGACTTGAATTGATGTCAGGTAGTTCTGTCCTTCTTGGTGCCAGGCCCACTCGAACTATTGGGCGGCCATTGTGGACATGTGGCTCTCGGAGGAGTGGGCCGAAAGGCACAGAGATCGCCGGGAGTGGCGCCTGAGATGCCTGGGATGCCACACCGACAAGGCAACCTTAGCCTTGAGCGATATGTTGAGAGATGGGTATATTCTATTGATTTATTTTTTTTCTAACGCTCAATACTCATTAGTTGCAATCATCTTTGATTTTATTCTCGCAGTCCCAAACGCATGGTGGCATGCCGTGTAACCTATTCATGGCGTATAACTTGGCGAACAAGGGCAGGGCGATTGACCCGGGAACCAGTACAACCCCGACGACGGCCCTCACTCGTATAGCAACCCGAACACCTACACCAAGGTCATCGAGTATAGGACGGCGGCTCGTGAGCGTCATGCAAAGGACTATGATCCGAACACCTAGCCCCTAGACATGGACATGCTGATGAGGTTGGGAGGAAGGAGGCCGCACGGTCGATTGTATATGGACGACAGCTCAGTCTCCTCGGCCTCCCTTCCCAACCTCGTCGAGGTTCGGTCGAGGAGCACGAGCGGATCCATCCTCATCAGACCAAGGCAGCCGACCATGGTGCAGCTTCAGGTAAGTACCGTTCAATTTATCGATCATTGCTTACCTTGCATTTGCATTGTTTAAACCTTGCTGGATGAATATTGCAGGCCCAGATGCAGGAGGAGATTCAGAGGCTCAACGCCCTGGTGGACGCTCGGGAGCAGGCCCGAGAGGAGGCCCATCGGCGTGAGTTGGCCCAGGTGGAGGCCCAACGCCTAGAGTTGGAGGCCCGAAACCGTGACTGGGAGCAGAGGTCGGCGGATATGACTACCTTCTTTGCGAGCCTGAACGTCCCAGGTGTGGTCGTGCCTGCCTCGCTGCTCACTCCGTTCGCTCCTTCAGTAGTGTCGCATCATGTTGCTCCTACATAGACTCGGGTGAGTTATAGATATATGGTTGTTTATTGTTTTAGCTTCTTCGGCCGTCCTCCAGATACTAACGAATTTGCTTCTCCTTCGTACAACCACCATCACAGGGTTCAGCGCTTACTCCTCAGGGTGGCCCTTCGCCTCAGGGTGAGCCTTTGCCTCAGGGTGGCCCTTCGCCACAGTACGAGTGGCCCCCACGTGGCCCTCCTCCGTACTACCCATGGCCAGGTGGACCTCCTCCGCAGTCCGGGTGGTTTGGGTGGTCTTCTGGCCCTACTGGCCCTAATGCGTCGCCCCAGTGGCAAGGTGGTCCTCCACCGATCGGCCGGTCACAAGAGTGGCCGCAAAAGGGCCAAAGTCAGATCTCTTCAGGCACTGGGGGGCAAGGTGAGCAGTGATGGGTCTGTGTTTGTCCATGTGATGAATTTTCGTTTTGAACTTGTGATAGATGGATGAATTATGAACACATAATGTGATGGATGGATTATGGATATATTATGTGTATTTTGTGATTGAATGTGGATATCCATGTGATATATACTGTGTTTGTATGATGGATGAATGCATATGTGATGTATATGGTGTTTATTGTGATGAAAAGGAAAAAACAAAAAAAAATAGAAATTTTCCAGTTTTTCCGAGTGCCACACTCGGCAAAGCTGGGAAAAAAATTCCAGCTCGGCCTCTTTGCCGAGTGCCGGCCAGGTGACACTCGGCAAAGAATTTTCAAAAAAAACTTAATTTCTTTGCCGATTGCTGTCCAGGTGACACTCGGCAAAGAATTTTTCCTAAAAAAAATTAATTTCTTTGCTGAGTGCTTGCCAGGTGGTACTCGACAAAGAATTTTCAAAAAAAAATTTCTTTGCCGAGTGCCTGCCACGTCAGCACTCGACAAAGAAGCCGTCAACTTGACGGTCGTCGCTTTCTTTGCCGAGTGCTGACTTGGCACTCGGCAAAGCCTGTGCCCAATATTTTGCACTCGACAAAAAAAGCTTTGCCGACGGATTCTTTGCTGAGTGCCACACTCGACAAAGCCTAGGCCGAGTGGAAAGGAGCCTTTGCCGAGTGTTGCGGGTACTCGGCAAAGCGCATGTATCCTGTAGTGTCTTATGCGTGCAACGAAAGATCTATCTAGTTTTGTATTGGTCACAGCTCGTGTCACAAATTAATTAGACAAAGAAAGAATTTACATTTTATAGTTTATGTTTGGTTTCTTGGAATCTTTTGTGTCTTTATCATATCCCCACTATATATATTTATAGTGTATGGTTGATATCCGGATAATTTATTCATATTTTTCAGCAGGGTTGTCTTTAATTTTTAATTTATATATATACCACATAGGTAACGAAGGGTTTCTCACTATTTGAAAACTTCATTAACAACAAAACCAAATAGGAAAAGAATGATAAAATCCCCAAAACATAAGTTTTATCGGAAGTTAAATTTTGTTAAATTTAACATTAAATTTATAGAAAATGTATGAATATCTATATAGATATCAAATTATTTTTATTATTTTTTCGTAAAATATGTGTAGATAGTGTATTTTTTTTATAATCCATAGATGTTGATATATTTTCATAAAAATCATTACAGAAGTTTACTTAAGTAAGACAAAGCTAAAGCAAACTATATAATCTACCATCTTAATTATAAATTATAACTCATTTGACTTTTTTAACTAAAATTTTGACCACTCCTCTTATTAAAAAAATATGTGTAAATATACACAAATTTAATTCATACTCGAAGAACTTTTATTAATAAACGAGTCACAACAAAAAAATAATAATGTTTTACACAAAACTTTGGATAAGGAAAGTGGTTAAATATTTGGTCAAAAAAGTCAAAGAACTGTAATCTGAAACGGAGCAGTACAACCGAGGAAATAGCAAACATGAGATATATTTATATATCTCGCTTTCTCCACTGCAGCAATTTACCGGAGCTGAGTGCTGAGCTGACCCCTGTTAAATTGAAACTGCTTTGGAGCAGTTGGTTTCTTGACTTGTAAGTTTAGTGCAGCATCAATCGATTGATGAGCATCATCACACAACAACTTAATCCTAGTGGCGATCGAGGCCTTATCGTCATTCAATTAGCGCCGTACAAATCCACAACTGATGGCATCATTGAAGGCAGGAGATCTTGCTGTCGCTTTCGCACGCTACGCGCGAGTCAAAGAGATCTTGCCGGCCGGAGATATATACGATTTGATTTTGTTCCTCTGATGGATCCGCGTTCTTCTCACGCTCATCTGATCTGATCGGGACAACCTGCAGCTGCTGCAGTGGGTGACTTGCTCGGCCGGGTACGTAGCTTCAGAGAGCTTCTCGCTTAGCCATTATATTCCACTTGACGATACTGATATATAATATTAATTAATTAATTGTTAAATTAGATAGATACACCACGCATTGTGTTACTATCCTGAGCATGGACGACAGACACGACAGTATTACTACTAACTAGTTATGGAAGATATGGGGAACATTCTTCAATGGAAGACATGGGGAACATTCTTCAAATGTTACTGTCATGGTCCTAAATAGGACCCGACGTTGGAGCAAATGGGTCAGACGACACCTAGAGCTGAGCCCTAGCTGACCACAGGACCGCTCGGCACATGGCCAAAGGGGCAGCGTGGTCGCCGCCTTGAGATCTTCCGACTTTCGAGGAGATTGAAAAATAAAAGAGAAAAATAGAAGAAAATAGGACAATAAGGTTTGTTTTAAAAAGAATAGATCATGATTTGTTAGAGAAAAAATAGTTTACTTATAATGAAAGCAGTCCAAATCTATAAAGACTCTTTCCCTAGTTTTTGGTAGGTTAAGTTTAGATTGTTTAAGGGCTAAATTAATAGGATATGTAACCTTTCAATCTTCAACTAGAGAAATAATATATTCCCCTATCTTCCTCCTCTCCCTGTGCATTTGTCCTCCTCTTGCCCTGGCCGCCCGCCGGCCACACGTCAGCGTTGCCCCTCCCAAACCCTAGTTGCCACCTCCAACAGTCGCCAAGAAAAGACCATCACAATTAGCTATATAAGCTGACTTGAGAGTAGAATGAGCATGATCCTATATAGCATTGTTTATTATTTTGTGATGCTTAGAATATACCCTCTCTATCTTAAATTAAAAGTTGTTCTGACTTTTTTTAGATATATAGTTTTTTAATTGTACCTAGATATATATTAATATTATTTCATTTGAAAACATGTAAATTAATATGTGTATATCTGTATCAAATAATGCTTGTACAACCAACTGAATTTTAAAAGGTTTAGAATATATTCTAAAAATCATTTTCAAAAGTACTCCCTCCATCCCAAATTATAAGATGTTCCAAAAATTTTGGAGTCAAAGTATTTAAAGTTTAGCCAAACTTATATGATAATATAATAATAATTATGATGGTAATTAAGTATTATTATATTCTTTATCGATTATATAGTATGGCTATTTGATGTCATAAATCTTTATAATTCTTTTTTCTATAATTATTAGTCAAACTTGAGATGTTTTGACTCTCCAAGATTTTTGAAATGACTTATAATTTAGGATGGAGGAAGTATATGCATCGAGAACCATGCAAAGTGAAGTGTGATTATTGCTATTCATCGAGAACCATACGAAAAATAAAAAGATAACATGCATTACTTTAACATTTGGTCATGATTCCGTACTGGTTCGATCAAAAGACATGTTGTGCATGCATTGCTTTATACTAGGAACATAAAATTAGAATTGGTAGATACATTGTCACATTAGCACTATTTTTTTTGAGAAACAATAGTTTATTTTACATTTATTACTACAAGTTTTCAATGCAATGAGACAATTCCTCTTGTGTGGCCTGGTATGCACCTGGAAAGCCCAAAATATAATCCAAGCGGGCTCTTCACAGTCCATGTTCTCGACATGTGCACCCGACCACAAACGGCCCATATTTATTTTTGCTTTCTTCCAGAAAAAAATATAACGGATAAAAATGAGGAGAAAAAAAAGAAACATGGCGGACATGTCGAACTAGAACCAGAACCACACAGATGACAGACTCAGACCCCACAGACTGACAGACTGCAGGAGGCGAAGGGAAGGGAACTAGGGAAGCGAAAGGAACGAACATGGCGGCGGCCGGCGGCGAGAGCATGATGACGAGGGAGCAGCTGCTCCACCTCTTCACCCGCTTCTCCTTCCTTACCTCCCTCCCCGGTCGGTCCCCGTCTTCGCTGCATTCCCGGTTCGCTCCCCCATCCGGTTTTCCCTAATCTTTGTTCCCTGTCCCCGCGTTCCAGAGGTCAAGCAGCGGATTGCCGACGCTGTCAGGGACAAATATGTCAGCAATCCAACTAGATTGCTCACAGATAACTTGATTTAAGTATCAAATCAGGGTACAAGAGGAAGGGGTTGGAAGAGAGAAGCTAGGAGGAAGATGAACAATACAGTAAAGGTAAAGGTAATTATGTTGATAGTTTGATTGATGCCTCCATCTAGGCTTCTGGATTCCATATGTAGTTGGAGCTCCACTTGTGTCAGCCTGGCTTGGACCCACATGACAGGTAGATCCTGACAAAACAGGTGCGACGCCCGCGTAATCCGGGCGCCATTTCCGCTTTTTTAGATTAGCGCGTTCATTGTCTCCTACGATTGGGGGGCGGTTTTCTTGAAATGTTGGGTTTTCTGCTGTCCACATATTTGGGCTTTGGCTGATTAGCTTGAGGCTTCACTTTACACAGCTCGATTACCTCGGGTTAATTCAAAATTTTAGTTTGGACTTTGGGATGTGGGAAATTGTGAAACGATTATGCAGTTTGTTTAGCGCAAAGTTGCATGTGAAGGCCTGGACATGTATGTTAAAGTTACAGTATGTTTGTGATTTGCTCTTCTTGTAGGAGGCTGTTGCCATCACCACTGAAATACAAGAGTGAAGGAAAGTATAATCAGGAATAGATTGGATTGATTGATATGAGGCAAGATACAATTACATATATATACAGGCAAGGATCAAGAGTCCTATAAGGATCAAGAGTCCAGAGTCCTATAAGGACCAAGAGTCCTTGCCGTATCCGTATCCATATCTATCTAGCCCAAACAGTCCTGCGCCGATTAGGGTCCTGACCAGCCCAAAGGGCGCCTATTCTAACACACCCCCGCAGTCCAAACGTCAGCCACTTTGCACGTTTAGACTGGACCGAAACTCCGTGAAGACCGAAGAAGGTAGCCCTTTGGTGAAGATATCCGCATATTGTGAAGTGGTAGGAACATGCTGGACACGGAGATCACCAATGGCAACTCGCTCTCGAACGAAGTGAAGATCAATCTCAATGTGCTTGGTACGCTGATGCTGAATTGGATTGGAGGACATGTAGACTGCGCTGATGTTGTCACAATACACCAGCGTGGCGCGCCGAAGGGGCGTGTGCAGCTCGATGAGAAGCTGTCGCAGCCAGGTGGCTTTTGCAACTCCATTAGCCACTGCGCGATACTCAGCTTCAGCACTGGATCTTGATTCTGTGTTCTGCCGCTTGGATGACCAGGAGACTAAGTTATCACCAAGGAACACCGCATAGCCCGAGGTGGACTTGCGAGTGTCTGGACAACTAGCCCAATCAGCATCGGTGTAAACGACAAGATCCGTAGAGGAAGATGGTCGCAGCAGTAGACCAAGGTGAAGTGTGCCTCGGATATACCGGAGAATCCGCTTCAGGGCAGCAAGATGAGGCTCTCGAGGGGCGTGCATATGAAGGCACACTTGCTGAACGGCGTACGCAATGTCCGGGCGGGTGAATGTCAGATACTGTAGGGCGTCAGCAAGACTGCGAAAGTCTGTGGCATCAGACACTTGGGCCCCGGCAGCTGTAGCAATCTTTGGATTGGTGTCAACTGGAGTAGAGCAAGGCTTGCATTCTGCCATACCAGCGCGATCCAGAATATCCAACATGTACTGTCGCTGGGAGAGGAGTAAACCAGCACTGCTTCGCTGAACCTGCATACCGAGGAAGTGATGCAATTCTCCCAGATCTTTCATGGCAAACTCTCGCTGCAGGGCTGAGATGATCCGCCGAAGAAGATCAGAAGAGGAAGCTGTGAGGACAATGTCATCCACATAGAGCAACAAGTAAGCTGTGTCGGAGCCACGATGGTAAATGAAGAGTGATGTATCTGACTTAGCTTCAACAAAACCGATGGACAGAAGGTAGGTAGCCATTCGACTGTACCAAGCACGTGGGGCCTGCTTGAGGCCGTAGAGGGACTTCTTGAGCAGGCAGACATACGCAGGACGAGTAGGATCCTCAAACCCAGAGGGCTGCTGGCAATACACTGTCTCATTCAGAGTCCCATGGAGAAAGGCACTCTTAACGTCGAGCTGGTGGATGGGCCAGTTGCGTGAAAGAGCCAGCGAGAGCACTGTGCGGACAGTAGCAGGCTTCACCACCGGACTGAAAGTCTCATCAAAATCCACACCAGGACGTTGAGTGAAACCACGGAGTACCCAGCGGGCCTTGTACCTCTCAAGGGAACCATCAGACTTGAACTTATGCCGGAAGATCCACTTGCCAGTGACAACATTGGCCCGAGGGGGCGAGGTACGAGAGCCCAGGTGTCATTCTGCAGAAGGGCACGATGTTCTTCTTCCATAGCCGCTCGCCAATTGGGGTCGGCAAGAGCACTGCGGAAAGTCTTCGGCACTGGAGAGAGCGAGACGGTGTGATAAGTGGCCGGCATCCGAAAACCACTCTTCGCCCGCGAGCCCATAGCATGCTGGTTGCTCACGGGGCGAACAGGAACGGCACCCTTAAGCAAGGCAGCAGTAGTACTTGGCGATGCGGGCACAGGTGGAGGTCGAGGCCGGCGGCTGTAGTGGTGCTCGAAGAGGCGCTCGGGGCGAAGAGGCGGAAATCCGGGCGGAGGCCCGCGGGGCGCCTGTGGTGGCGCTGAACCCGTCGACGACGTAGGTGACGACGCGTCAGCACAAAGGGCTGGCGGGACGTAGAGAGGCCCCGTCGCGGATGCGGCGCGTGACGCGGAAGGAGGCCCCGGTGACCGGAGCGCCGGTGGGATGTAGAGCGTCGGCACCGGGAAGTCATCAGCAGCCTCGGGCGCCCCAGGCACAGTCACAGAGTGACCGGCAGGGGCGCTGGTGTCGCCAGAAGGTGCCCCAAGGTCGGCCACACGAGGACCGGCAGGGACAGCAGGAGCGTCGGAGGTGCTGGGAGACGTGCCTGCAGGAAACAAAGTGGGCGAGGGTCCAATAGGAGCTGGCACCACATCATCAGTAAAATCAAGAAACTCGAGGTCGGCCGGGGTGCTAGGACCATGACGTTCAGCAAAGGGAAAGGCCGTTTCATCAAAGATGACGTGCCTGGAGATGATAACTCTATTGCTGGAAAGGTCAAGGCAGCGGTATCCTTTATGGTGGGAGGAGTAGCCTAAAAAGACACAGAGAGCAGACCTGGGAGTGAGTTTGTGAGGTGTGGTGGCAGATATGTTTGGATAACATTTGCAACCAAAAACCCGAAGATGATCATACGTAGGCAGCTTTGCAAATAATGCAAAGTGGGGTGTAGAGAGCTGGAGAGTTTTGGTAGGCAATATGTTAAGGAGGACGGTGGCTGTGGAGAGGACCTCCACCCAATAGGAGGGAGGCATAGATGCTTGAAAGAGCAGTGAGCGAATGACATTATTGATGGTACAAATAATGCGTTCAGCTTTACCGTTCTGAGACGAGGTGTAGGGGCAGGACATGCGAAGATGGATGCCCTGAGCGAGGAAGAAGTGGCGAGTACTCGAGTTGTCGAACTCTTTCCCATTGTCGCACTGGACCGACTTGACACGTGTGTCAAATTGAGTGGAGACATGGGCGATGAACTGAGCCAGTGTGCTGAAAGTGTCAGATTTGAGGCGCAAAGGAAATGTCCACAAGTAATGAGTGCAGTCGTCAAGTATAACCAAGTAATATTTATAACCAGAGACACTGACAACCGGGGAGGTCCACAGATCACAGTGAATGAGATCAAACTTGCTAGACGCACGAGAGGTGGACGCATAAAAGGGCAAACGAACATGACGCCCTAACTGACAAGCATGACACAAATCTGAACAATCACTAATATGGCACGAAGTGCTGGACGCAAGTTTGGACAACGCCTCATGACCAGGGTGGCCAAGTCGCCGGTGCCACAGCGGGGAAGAAGCCTGAGCGACAAGGGAGTGAGCTGGAGGTAGGCGCAGAGGGTACAACGGCCCGGAGCTATTGCACCTGACGATCTCGGTCCGGGAGGGAAGAACTTTCACAGAACAACCAGCAGGGTCAAACTCCACAGAACAATTATTGTCGATAGTAAATTGGCGGACAGAGATGAGATTCTTAATAAGTTGTGGTGACACAAGAACATTATTAAGACGCAAAGAAGGAGACAACTCTGTAAAACCAGTAGCAGTGACAGGCATGACGGAACCATTACCTACGACAATAGATGAAGGAGTAGGATACCGCGAAGGAAGAATATGTGAAAGAGAGGAGGACTGGGATGTCATGTGGGAGGTAGCACCTGAGTCGAAATACCAGTCGCCGGACGAAGGTGGAGTCAGGGACGTGGTGCTGAAGGCGGAGGCAAGCGCCGTCGGATCCCAGGAGGGAAGGCCAGCCACGGGGTTGTAGTACCCGGGGGCAACCCAGTGTGCAGCACCGTCAGGGGCAGCAGCCTGGCTGTGGGTGACGAAGGCCTGCTGCTGCTGCTGCTGTGCGAGGAGCGCCTGCTGGTGCGCATGCTGTTGCTGCGCCTGGAGGTGAGGGGGCACCGGGATTGGTGCTAACGGAGGGCGGGGGGCCTCCTGGCCACATCTGGATCGAGCCCACCCAGGGGTTGTAGTAGCTGGGCCAGGAGCGACCACCACCGGGGGCAGGCTGCTGCTGTTGCTGTGCGCTGGTGGACTGCTGCTGGTTGCCACCAGCAGGAGGTCGCGTCCCCTGGCCACCACCGCCGCTATTGCTGCCTTTGTTGCCGCCGTTGCGCTTGTTGCGGCGGTTGTTGAAGGGCTTGGGGGAGGGAGGCGTTGTCGCCATCTGGTTGCGCGGGCGTGCGCAAGGGGAGGGAAGGGGGCGCAGCACGGCGAGGAGCCGGCGCGCGGGCAGCGGAAGGAACGCGCGGCAAGGGGAGCCGACGCGCGGGTTAGGGCAGCGGAAGAGAGAGAAAAAAATTGACCTAGGCTCTGATTACCATGAAGGAAAGTATAATCAGGAATAGATTGGATTGATTGATATGAGGCAAGATACAATTACATATATATACAGGCAAGGATCAAGAGTCCTATAAGGATCAAGAGTCCAGAGTCCTATAAGGACCAAGAGTCCTTGCCGTATCCGTATCCATATCTATCTAGCCCAAACAGTCCTGCGCCGATTAGGGTCCTGACCAGCCCAAAGGGCGCCTATTCTAACAAAGAGGAGATTCTTCGCGAGATGGGAGTTGGTACGCAAATTGCATTCCACTTGAACACCATGTTGTCTCACTGAGGTTTTCTGTAGGCTGTAGCATTTAGGCATACTCCTACTAGTTTACAATGATTTTTTGCAATGTAACACCCTGGACTATTGGCCATGTTATCATTTTATCATATCTACAGCTACTGATATCATGATGTGACACCATGTAACATATGCTGATGTATGTGCATTTGGTAGATTCACATATGGAATTAGCTGGGGTATGCTTCTTTTGACAATGTTTATTATGGCACTGCATGTCATAGATGTGATTTAGTAAATACCACTCACGCCAGCCAGTTTGGTTCATAGATAGCAATCTGTTGGGAGGCCAGGCCTCCCTCAGCCCCAGCGCCCCGCCCCCCCCCCCCTCCCCCCCCCTCCCCCCCGCCCCCCTCTCCCTTCCATCCGCCCCTGGACAGAACACTTGTTATTGAATGATAATGGGGTATATGTTTTTTTAAAAAAAAAATCAATCACTTTTAGTTCTTCTAAATAGAGCCTACCAGTTTTATCTTGATTGAAATTGGCATGTCCATGGCAGTAGTAATTTAGAAGAACCATAAATAGCAGTAGCAATATAGAACCATAGTTAGGCTATGTTTTTAAAATCGGGAATCTAAATAATCTATCATTGTATTTTGAAGCTGCCAAATGGTGAAGGAAAAACCGTATATGTTCGTAGTTGCTATTTTGATTGTCTTCAGGATTGAACTCTAATAGATATTACTTTTTTTTCTTTTTTTTAACTTAATATTTAAAATATCTATAGCACATGAAGGTATAACATTCACTAGTCTGGTCTATTCATGCAGTCATGCTCAGGTAAATTAAATATTGTAGAACATAAAAGCCTTTAACTCTGCCTGCTTTAACATGCCAGGCATACCTACTAGTTTATTATTGGGAGAATTAGCTGTTGGACATCGCCAAAGCCAAAATTTGGCTGCTACACCCCTTGAATCTTGATATTTGCTAGGAGTCACTATGGTTTCGTGTTGTTTGCCCCGTGAACACTGCAGCCCGGTTGAACCCGTTTGAGGAGAGAAGTTTTTAATTTGAACATCCGGTGCCCCTGAGCCACATTTGGTTCTCACCCAGCAAACTGGTCTGGTTGGACCAACATGTAACCAGTGGCAGAGCTTGACCATAGAAATAGGAGGGGCCAGTTCATAGATTTGTGAATTAAACAATGATGAACGGTACTACTTTTACTGTTTAACTAGTGCAAAAATCATATTGGAAGGGGTGGCCATGGCCCACTTTGGCCATAACGTAGCTCCGCCCTTGCTTGTAACGGCCCAAACCAGTTCCCTTGTGTGCGGCGGGCCCAAGCCATGGAAGCAATCTGCAGCACCTCCTGCGTCCTCATGGTCAGCGACGCGGGGAGCCTTCTCCTACTGGACGGCTCCGCCGGCCGGATCGCGTGGTCGTCGAACTCCATCAGCACCTCCCCCGTGGAGGCGCAGCTGCTCGACAACGGCAACCTCGTCGTGCGCAGTTCACGCTCACGCAGTTCACGGGGTCCGGCGACATGTTCCTCGCCTACTGCATGGTCTTCCCCATGACGCTGGCGGCGCCGCAACCGGACTGCCGACTCATGCTCGGCGTCCTCTCCCTCCTCTCCCTCCTCTACCTGCTGCTCAGCATCTGCTACCTCCCAGAGTCGCCGCGCTAGCTCGTCAGCAAGGGAAGGATGAAGGAGGCCAGGGCCGTGCTCCAGATGCTCAGAGGGCGGGACGACGTCGCGGGAGAGATGGCACTCCTCGTCGAAGGCGCCCTGGCCACCGCCGCCGGGGACACGGCCATCGAGAAGTACATCGTCAGGCCCCCGGGCCCCGCCGCGGCCGACGCCCACCAGCATGCGACGACGGTCCTCTACGGGCCCGAGCGCGGCATGTCGTGGGCTGCGCAGCCGCTGCCGCTCGGCGCGCAGGGCAGCATGCTCGACCACCTCAAGGACCCCGTCGTCGCACTCCTCGGCAGCGTGCACGACCTCAAGCACCCCGCCGCGGCCGACACCACCACCCAAGGTGGCAGCATGCTCTTCTCCAACCTCGGCAGCATGCTCAGCTTCCACGACAACAAGCAGGCGCCTCCCCTGGACTGGGACGAGGAGATAGCTGGCGACGGCTGCTGCCAGTCGGAGGACGACGGCGGGGATCTCCACACGCCGCTGCTAGACGCCCGCGGGCTCAGCAGCATGACGGGAACGGGAGGCGACACGGCCACCACCAGCATGGGCATCGGCGGCGGCTGGCAGCTGGCGTGGAAGTACACGGACGAGCCGCAGGGCGGCGTGAAGAGGATGTACCTGCACGAGGAGGCTGGCGGCGGCGAGGACGGCGTGCACGCGGCTGCGCTGGTGAGCCAGTCGGCTCTGTACCAGCACGCCACCAAGCAGCAGCAGGGGGACGGGGAATTAGCTGCAACCGGGCTCAAACGGGTTAATAAACTTGGTCAGGGGCACCGGATGTCCAAATTAAAAATTTCTCTCTCCTCAAATGGGTTCAACCGGGTTACGGTGTCCACAGGGCAAACAACACGAAACCATAGTGTCTCCTAACAAATATCAAGATTCAAGGTGTGCAGCAGCTAAATTTTGGCTTTGGCGATGTCCAGCAGCTAATTCTCCCTTTATTATGCTGGTCAGTGGTCATTGCTTCCGTATCAACTAGTTTTGCTGAGTACTTGATTGCTCGTTGGCTTAGGTCATATAATGCTTGCTGCATCTAAATAATCTAGATTTCAGATTTGTTTTTAGAAATGATTGTACTCTTTGCCTTAGTGTGGAAATCAACAATTTCTGACATGATGCATCTTGACATGTTATTTCTGCATGTCAGATCCAAGTTTTGGTATTGGTTGCCTAGGAAAGGTCAACGTTGTCTACGAAAATGACAAGGACTTGATGATTAAATTCTATCAGTTTGTTGCCAAGTAAGTGTCTTACATGTTGGTCCTAATAAGTCTAAAATAGTATACCGTAAGAAAACAAGGGGGCAGTGATGATTGTTACAGTCAATAAAGCTTAGCATTTCCCTTAGTCAGCTAACATAATGCTGTTGAGCAGCAATTTTATAGCTCTTTGTATATTTTAGGTTGACCTGCCTAGTCTTGTAGTTACAATCATGCATGGTATTTTATTTGGTTTCAGTTATTAATTCCATGTTTCCATATTCATTTAATAGTAGAGAGAGAGCTCTAATATAAGTATACTTATATATTAATTCTATATAAATGTGAACATGAACCACACTAATGATTTTGTATTATCTGGTAGTTGTTTGATTTGTTTTAATAGGAAACGAGCAATCAATTACTACCTCCGTCCCCAAAAGAATGCAATTCTAATTTTTTGAAAAGTCAAACAGTTTGATCTTTGACTAAATTTATATAAAAAAGTAATAACATTCGTGATATGAAATTAGTATCATTAGATTAGTTATAGAATATATTTTCATAATAAAATTATTAGAGACATAAATGATAATACTATTTAATATAAAGTTGGTCAAACATGAGTTAATTTGACCGACACGGTTCCCATAGTTGCATTATTTTAGGGATGGAGGCAGTAGATGAGTAACCTTCGCACAGAACAACATGCATAAGAAAAACCATGTGAAAATTGCTGTTATAACAAGGAAATATTGTGGCAACACCTACTCTATTACATTAGAGATTCCTAGAGTAAATGTGGTCAAAGACTCATATTTCGTTTTTTTTGTCATTTTATTTAATAGAGAAGAATTGGCTATTGATGAAGCTGAACTTGAACCCAGAGAATTGGCTGAAAAACTACATGCTCAACAAATAATACAAGAACAGGTGAATAGACACCTTGCACATTATTTCTGTTGAAATATTTGTGTTATTTATTGTTTTGTTGATCAAGCTGCTAATTACATGGTGAGAGTTATTGCTCCAGCAACTGAACATGCTAGTTGAAATGAGGAAATATAGCCCAGAGAGCCAATCTGTCATACTTGGGACTGTATGTGCATCTTCCTCATCCCCCTTCCCCTTCCCCCCAGATTCTAGATTAAAAGAAGACATGCATGTTTACTTGCCTGTAATCCTTTTGCAGTTGCACAGAGAATTGGAAGAAGCTAATTTTGACATCAATGCATCGATCTTTAGTCCAGAGCAAATCCAACAGATCGTACAAAAGTGATATATTTCTAACAGATGATATCAGTACCTGCCTTGTCTGTTCATGTGGTGCTTGTGTGTCTACCTTTGTATAAAATGCTAAAAGAGCGAGCAGTCCTGTCTATTTGATTTCTGGTGATTACACATTGTATGTTGTGAAGTGTAGCTGTTACAAGTAACCCTGTAAAACATTCTGAATTTTGCAAATATCCTTGTCGTGGATGCTCCTGTATTAGCCTTGTGGGAGTTACAAATATTGAAGCACACTAGAAGTATTGATTCTCGCTATTTGAATTTTTTATGAAGTCTCGTTTAAGGCCAAAGAAAAAAAAAACACCATGTTAAGCCGATGGAAAAGCTATGAGAGAGAATAATCTAACTAAATAGTGTTTTGTAAGAGGGAATAAACTATTGCTTTGTTTATATTGTATGTGCCGACCCATTAACAATCTTTAAACTGGAAGAAGATTTGTAATAAAATCATTCGTCATAAATCATCTTAGATTTGTTCAATCTTGCAAGATAGATAGCTTTCTTCCCAATCCCATCCAAGGGATGCAAGGCGGGTTATCCGCTAACTTGCAAATAGACTATGAACTAATTTTCACATCCAGATAAAGCAATTAAAGCACCTTTGGATAGCAATGAAGTACTGAACAAAAGCTCAATCCATCCAATGATACTAACTTGGCCAAGATTCTGGCAAATGAATTCTTAGAAAGCCTAAGATTCCTGAAGATGAGAACTTACATATAGTAGCAAATGAACTGAGAAAGCCTAAGATTCCTCAGAATGAGAAACATCAAGCAATAAGTTCAAATAGATCTACAAATATCTTTACAGTTGCAGCAAAATGGAGGAGCATATTCACATCAGAAAACATAACATGAAATCAGCTAACGATGGCTAATCCATAGATCAGCAATCCTGCAAAAGTTTTGATATCTTTGCCAGGTTATCAAATTTTACACACGTCCCAAAAACACACACACACGCGCACACGCACGCACACATGCACGCACCGACCCCCACGCACGCACGCGCGCAAAATCCTCATCCAATGGAAGTTACACATATGGTTAGTTTGATGACTATTGTAGCACTTTCCAACCCTTTAGATCCTCCGTTCCTATTCTAGATGCCCCTAATATTACAACGATAATGGACCTGACTGTGCAGTAAGAAAGCAGCAGTTCACACCAATCTTTCAAGTGTAAGTCTGCAACCAATCTGATCTTCAGTAGACCTGCCTGATGTTGATATTTATCCTAGAATTCTTGATATAGTCCAAGATAAAGACGTCATCTCCACTAGATAGTTGTGAAATCAGTGTAGAGATTTCTTGTTGGTCACTCTCTGTGAAGATCCGTGGTACACCTGTGAAACGTAAAACAAAGATCAAAATAGAAATTAAATTTTATGTTCTAATCTTATTTAAAAAAAAATCCTTTCATTTCATAACGTAAAATACCATGGAAGCGTTCTCGTGCTTCGCCAGCCATCAAAACTATATCACCACTGCGCAGGAACATTGCTGTTGGAACTTCATCTCTTGTCTTCCCTCCCAGAAGAAAGATGCATTTGCAGCCCAAACTAAAAGAATAAATGGCAACTGGTAAGATGCTATGTCTAGAAGTAAAGATCACAAAAAAACGTAACAAGCTGGACCATCATACCTTATGCTTACAATAGGTTTTGTCCAATCTGCTTCCATGTCATCAACATGGCCACCAAGCATGTCACCTACATCAATCAAAGCTTAGTATTTCAGTACAGAAATAAAAAAGAGCATGAATACAGCTCATCAAGACAGCTCCTAAGAAAATGTATCAATCTAAGGCATTAGCTATCTTAAGATACAAGCTATACATACTTGGACCATAATAGTTCACTATAGCAGCTTCAGGCTTGAATTCTTCTCCAGAAAGCATAGCTGGAATAGCCATCTTTTTGGCAAGACTAGCTAGAGCATCTGGAATCTTGTTGTGTGGAAGTGATACATCGTAGTTGCGCTGCCAAAGTATAAGGATTTTACAAAAGGAAAACGAAGACATAATATGCTACTTCTAGCAACGGTTTGTAGAAATTGTGCAGTCAAGCAAGAATTGAATATAATAAATAATATTTAACCTAGTGTCATAACAATACAGGTTATATCCACCAGCCAAGTATTTTTTTTCAATACAGGTTATATGGCCAATGGGAGATATTGTTTGTGACAAAAGGGCGTACCCAGTGCCGTAGGCTCCCTCACTGCGGGGTCTGGGGAAGGGAAATAGCCCCCGGCCTTTCCAGCACAAATGTGCAGAGGCTGGGGCTCGAACCCTGGACCTCTTGGTCACAGGCGGTAAAGCTCTACCGCTTGCACCAGGGCTACCGTTTGTGACAGTCGTGTCCAAATATAGTTTCACCTGAACAAATATGAATTGGCAGAATAGCTCCTTAAGTCAACTGCTACGTGAATGTCCTTATGGTTGTACCCTATTCTGTTATGTGCTCTATGTTACTAACCTTGGGGATTTGAGAGAATTATCTCCATTAGTGGAGATGACAACTATATAAAGAGCCTCATGGGCCCACAGCATGAGCCTTGACATACAGTTAACAGCCCCTTCTAATTCAGGATGGGGAAGCAAAGGATCTGAAGTGGATGCTGCTCTCGAGATTGTGCTTTAGCGAAAAAATGTGCCGCTTGCAACTCAGATTCTGAGGACACATACTGAAGAGAAATTCTGGTGCCAATGAGAGTAGGTGAAGAAGGCATCAACACCGATATGCTTAATAAGTTCATGTTTCATAGGATCATTGGCAATCTCAAGTGTGGAGAACCACAGGAAATACTAAAATAAGCTAGCAACCATCGAAGTCACACAACCTCTGCAATGGTAGTAGGCTAGTAGCACATGCTCGAAGTTTTGCCTCTGTACTAGAGCGAGATACAGTGGCTTTTTCTTGGACTTCCATTAAGAGGAGAAGAACCATGAAGAATGCAATAGCCTATGAGAGCGGTGATCCGTGGGGTTACTCACCCAAGCAGAGTCTGAGTAAGCATGAAGCTGAAGTGGATTACAATGAGCGACTTCCATTAAGAGGAGAAGAACCATGAAGAATGCAATAACCTATGAGAGTGGTGATCCGTGGGGTTACTCAGCCAAGCTGAGTCTGAGGGATTACCATGAGCGTAAAACCAACACTGAGATGATGCCCGCCCTTAATCTCAGCGCACAAAGCAATGACCAAAATGAACAGAAGTATGGGCACTCACAAACTGACTTGGGTTGTGAAGAGCATGAGCCATATCAAGTTTAGTAACAGTGTGATAAACAAGGCTATCCATAATATTAACGATAGCAAGAAGGATCCTCAAGAGGCATACCATCAGTAGCATGAAGCTGCAAGTGCAGATCTATTGGTGTTGCAGCCGTGCAATTATCATTTATCAGTGAAAACAAAGGAATTGCACGGTAAAAAAAATAGATAGGTTATAGAGCCATGGAGTACATGTACATATATAGGCAAGGATCATCTAGTGTTCGTTTATAGAAGTATCACCACCGTTGGATATCCTTTCCTATCAAGATTAGAAGTCAATCTATAGAAAACCATATGGGCTCAAGGCCCAGGCTCGACCAATAGACACAGCCAATAAGGCCTGGCCGGCTATCTGTCTAAATGGCTGAATAAGCAATAAGTTCCTGTATGCATTCGGACTGAGAAAGATAATATCCTTTTGCAGAATGTAAAAACTTAATTCCTAAGAAATAACTGAGAGCACCCAAATAATTGCACACCAAGTTGTTTCTTCACATGAGAAATATTTTCCAAATCATCTCCCATAATCAACAACAAAGTACATCTGTGTGGAGAGAGGTGAATCATAGAGCAGTATCATGAGTGCTAGGTGAAAAATCAACAGCACAAATCATAGAAACAAAGAGATCCATGCAATGGTGGCCATCGACTAGTGGTGTCTGGACAAAGATCTGCGACAGGCAGATATGAAGAAACGTCAGCCAACGGGCCGCAAGCCAGAAGAAATGTGTGATGCATGTGAAAAGATGGTCGCTGAATTGATTTGGAGATTGAACTAATCCACCTAACCAAACCCTAATCCTTGCTGTTATACCATGTTACTAACCTTGGGATTTGAGAGAATAATACACACTAGTGGAGATGACAACTATATATAGAGCCTCATGGGCTGTATGGTCCTATAGGATGGGCCTTGACATACACTTAACATTCCAATGTAATTCTATTTTCATAAAAATAATATGATTGATCTGAATCAAACACTTTTGAAATAATTGTAGAACCTTTTGAAGATTATTTTAATTTTATTGCACTATAATATATCAGAAATTTATAATACATCAATACCACCACAAACTAGAATCCAAGCAATAATATAAATGAGCTTATTACTAGCAGTTAGCATTGCCATGGAAGCAAGCGGATACATACCTTTGACCAATCAAATTGCAGACCAAGGGTGCTCCATCGGAGCTTCCTCACAAGGGTAGTTGCTGCGGTTGACCTGTGCTCTTCCCCTTGCTGCCTCTCTGAGTCCACAAATTTGAAGTATTTTGATTCTGTTTTTCTTCCACAATTATTCTGTTCATTTCTTTCTTGGATATCAGGATTTTCTGCTTCAACCAATATCTTTTGATTTTCAGCAGCAATGAGTAAGTCAGAAATTGAACCATATATTGCAGTCAAATTAGTCCTATTAGGTGGCTGTGGAAATGTTTTCAAGCTTTCCCTGATCCAACAGCATTGTTCCACAGTCGATAAAGCACCAGGAATGAAATAGAACCCTACAGAGTTACAGAGATGAATACTGATATATCAGAAACATATTTGGTGTAATGACGTTATGATTTGTCGGCCATATGGGAAATAAGAAATGACTTGCATGTTTTGATGTGTATACGCAGATCTGGGTAGGAACGTCCTTTTATTGTAAAACAGTGCTAAACAAGATGATTTGATATTCGCATAGGTTTTACTCCTGATATGTCATCAGAGAGGACTAAAACAACATTTACTTCGCACAGAGAGGACCAGGGACTGCAAAACCTTCCCCTGTTCGATCTAATTTTAGCCCCGAACAAAGAATAGAAGGGAGATCACAGCTACCTGGCCGGTCCAAGAAGCAGAACACAGGGCGGTCGAACCCGGCACAGTCACGCCGACCAATCCCCGCGGGAAGGTCCCCGTCGGCAGCAAGCAGCGCGAGGAAGTCAACTACCGCTGACAGGTCAGCCCCACCTCCCTCTCCTCCGGACGGCTTGCTCCTGTAGAGTTGGATGACATCAAGGTTTGGGGGCTCGGGAGAAGAGATGATGATGATGGCAACCCCAACAAGGGAGAAAGTGGGATCGAGACCCTGACCTGGACCTGCCCTTGAGGTTGAGTGGCTTGTAAAGTTTGTACTGCTTCTCGGCACGCCGGAATGCCGTGCGCTCCGCAGCTGTGGGGTCGGAAGCGCCGTACATCGCCGGCAGCGCTCGTCCGCCCGAGCGAGTCCTTCGCCGCCTTGGCCTTGCTGGATGCCACCGTCCGAGAGTTGAGGCTGGCCGCCACGAATTCCGGCCCATGGGCCTAACCCACAAATGCCATGCCGAGCCGTGGGCCCCACTATGGTCATTCAAAATGGAGTCCTTTTTGTTTTCTATTTAGTAAAATCACTATAATAACAAAGGCCCTATTTAGTTGCAACCAAAATCTAAACTATTTTGGATTCCAAAATCCAAAATGTAAAATATTTCAGTGGACTCTCTAGTTCCAACTAAAATTTGGCTTATTTTGGATTTCAATGATGAGGATTATGATGACACAAACCAATGCAAAAATTCCCTTATTTTGGCCTCTTGCGCCCAAAATTCAAAATGAGGAATGCACCACTTTTTGCCAAATATTTTGGGTGTGTTTACTTCTATTTTGCAAAATAAAAAGCCAAAACACAAAATATATTGGATTCCATGGAGAACTAAACAGAGCCTAACTTGTTTGTACAAAATCCGATATGGCCCTGTTTAGTTTCTCATGAAATCAAAAATTTTTTTAGTTTTGGCTTATCATTTTACAAAATGGAACTAAAGACCACCCAAATTTTTTGACAAAAAGTGATCCATTCTCCATTTTAGATTTTGGACTCAAGAGATCAAAATGAGACAAACTTTACATTGGTTTGTGTGCCACCCTTATAATCTTCATCATTGGAATTCAAAATAAGCCAAATTTTGATTGGAACTAAACAATCTACTGAAATATTTTGTATTCTGCATTTTAGAATCCAAAATAGTTGAGATTTTGGATTTCTAATGGAACTAAACAGGGCCGATGTGAGAGTGGTTAACCGAGTCTTGCAACTAAACAACCAATTGTGGGCCTTCAGCGTTGTGTAAATTGTGACCGCATCAAATAGATATACTATAGAAATATAGTAACGGAAAAATCTAATGATACTCATTTAGTATCATAAATATTATTATATATTATATAAATCTAGTTAAATTTGAGATGTTTTAACTCTTTATAAAGTTTAAATCTCCTACTACAACTAAAAAAGAATAAAGGAAGATCACCGCTATCGTCCAACAATTTTTCAGTCTGCGAGTCCTACCCGCGTGCGAAGACCCCCGTGCGAAGACCATCTCTTAATCACGCCGACATGTGGCCCAGACAAACAGTGGGAAATATGGTAGCTTGCCCCTAAACGCGACCATTCGGCAGGAAACGCTCAATAAAATAATGCATAGAGCTATCAATGTAATATATAAGGAAATTACCAATCAAATAATGCATAGACCAATCAAAAAGGAAACATTATGAAGCGGCCCGCGCATGGTGCAATAAACAGATCAGGAACCTAGAGCATAGAAAAATCACATATAACATTAGACAAATCGCTCTCGCATACAGTGTCATCGTGCTCGCATACAGAGTGCCATCGTGCTCGCATGAAACGGATCGTTCTTCAACCCAGAAGGTCATCACTATCGAGCTCTCCATCTGGCTGCTGCTGTCATCATCCAGGTGAACAAACATTAGCAAATGGTGTTTCTGTTAAGATTTCAACCTATCATATTACCACTAGACGAAACAGATAATAACTATTGCAATACCTGAAGAAAAGACCTGCAGGGGCAATCAAGACTGCTGCATCACTCTGAAAAACAGGTAGGACAACCATTAAACCTGACTATTCGCTTATGAGTTAGGAAATGGACTACATTTTGCTTTATTAGATTGTCCATTATAACATTTCAGGTGGTCTACAAGAACTGAAGCAAAGCGAAAGCACGTCTAGAATACATCGGACAATTTTGAATCAGGTAAACTGTTAATAATACTTAGATGCAGTCGAAACATAGGGTTAATACGGTACATGCGAACTTAGTTATGGAGTTCACCGCCCTTGCTGTCAGTGTGTTTTCCTGCAGTAAAAATGTTTCATTTGTTATCCAATTGCTCATTCCAAGACTGGCACTAGTACAAAACAGACCTGTAGTCCCGGTTGGGAAACCCCTTTAGTCCCGGTTTCCCAACCGGAAACACGAATTCGGGAAAGGTGGCACCCAGGACCAACCGGGACTAAAGGGTGCTTCCCCCACGTGCAGCCTTGCTGCACCTTTATTCCTTATTCTTATTACGAACTAGGATTAAAAGTCCGTCTCCTTTTTGTCCGTTTTTTTTTCTTTTTGGTTTCTTTTCATTTCATATTAGCTAGGGTTTTAGAATAGATTTTCGAAGGCGCATTCTATGTTGCTATATATATACGCGTATATATTTTGAGCATACGTAAAGGACATAATTATAATACGAAACTATATATATATATATACTAGAGGTAAATATTACACAATTTATTTACACGTAGATACACGAGATATGTCTTTGATTGGATAACATCTAATACAAATTAGTCTTCATCTTGGTTTGGCAAGATTTTTTCTTTTGGATCGTAGTTTGCTCTCCATTGGGTTTTATGACTTCGTCCAAAAGAAATCATGTAATCGTCTCGACAATTGCATTGATCTTGTCCGATTGTAGAACCTTTTCCACCAACCAATCAGACTTCAGTTTGAATCAAAGTAAAGAAAATGTATTAGTATAGATATATATGATTGACTACGAATAGGTACCAACAATAGTAACAAATCAATTGTGAAACATACCTTAAGCTTCTCTAGTCTAGGTCTATTCGTGCACGCCCTGATGAACTCACAAACATAGTATCCGCACAAATTGTTCCCGGTTTCTGCCGCAAACACCACTTTACGAGAAAAACAAACCTCTCGTTATCTAGTGAAGACACACTTACATTATCAAGTTCATGAAAACTGTATATATATAGCTAGAGCTACTAGTACTTACTTGGGTTAACACTACGTTTAGTGGCACTTTACAATTACTGCGGTGATCTTGAATGAATTTTTCACAAACACTAGCAACAAAGTTTTTAAAAAATAGATTGTTAATTAACATTCAATATTTAAGAGAGCAATAAAGAATTATTGGTTCGTGACCGATATCAAATTACCTCTGGATAATGTCTATCATATCTTGATAATCGGCTTGATCTTTTCTCAACGAGTCTAATACTATTAACCGATTATTGTCCATATAGATGACCATCAAGATCCAGTGAAAGCTGCATGTTTATATATAGCATATGAAGTAATATAATTCAATAACTAGCTATATATGGATCAAGTAATTAAGGAAAATAAAATGTGCACACTCACTTGAAGTTATATGGGAAGAGTATCGTTCTCTTGTCCTTTTGGTGAACTAAGAACCTCATGAGATTCTTCTCCGCTTGAGGTCACCAATTAGACTGGGGAGTAACTTGGTCTTTGAATACAATGTTTGGATCAACAAAACCGATAGTATTGTCCTTTATTTTTCTGAGCCTGTTCATCTCATGTCTACATACATATATAGTGTAAGGATGACTATATATATACAACAATGCAAGTTACTTTAGTAATAATAAAAACAATACAATCACTTATTACAGACAAAAGCAGTTGAGGAGAGATTTGTCGAGAGCCTCACGGTGGCATAGTTGGTGTAGTTCTGAGAAGTTAATATGTATGAGGTCATCGGCACGGAAGAAGTGTCGTTGTCTAACTCTGACAAGAAGCCATTGCTCTTTCCGTTTACATGCCTCTAAGTACCACTTGTTCAATAGGTACATTTGTGTGTTGTGATCTCTTTGTGCGGCCTTAGGGTTGAAAAGACTCTTGCCATATTTATAAATCTTCCAAGGATCAACTTCTGGGGCAGAGTCGATTTGGCCACCATAGAGAATTTGGTTTATGTCAAGACCAGTTTCGATGTAGAAATTAGCAAGTTGCTCCAAGTTGACCTCTCCACCTATGCATCCAGCGGCATTTAAAATGTCCATGTTTGTTCCATACTCATCATGAACAACTAGTTGAGGAATTGGTTGTGCCTGTTGTCTGAGTTGTGGAACATCTTTCCCTTTCTTCTTACTTGGCATCGCCGTATGTGCCTTCATGATAGTGCGGTCATAGTCTGTTGCTGGCAGTGCTTTGCGAGAATCACGCAACTCTCTCTGCTTTTGGTCCACCCTCTTTCTTAGTTGTGCTGGAGTTAGGAAGAAGTGCGACTTTGGAGGGTTTCTCCTAGCTTCTGCATCCTTTTTCATTTTTGAAAAGAAGTCATCCCAATCTTCTCGAACCTTAGTGTTAATTTCTTCATCGGTCTTTTCATAAGTCAACTTTTGGGGAATAGGCTTTGTTTTACTACCGGAGGCTACCCTCTTCGCCGATTGGGATGAAGACTTCGTCGATTGTGACGGGCAGATCTCTTAGTGGTAGACTTCTTCGTCAACTCATGCTGAGGTGGTGGAGGGGTTGGAGACCTCCTTGCCGGCGTTGGAGATCGCCTTGGAGACGACTGCTGCGGCGGCGGTGTTGGAGATCTCCTTGCCGGCGTTGGAGATCGCCTTGGAGACGGCTGCTGTGGTGGCGGCGTCGGAGACCTCCTTGCCGGCCTTGGAGACGGCTGTGGCAGCGGCAGGGTTGGAGACCTCCTTCTTGGTGTTGGAGACCTCCTTGGCAGTGTTGGAGATCTCCTCGGAGCACTCTGCTGATCCGGGGATTTTAGGCTAGCCAGAGACCTGCTATATATATGTGACAAAACAAAATTAGAGTACATGAGTGTAAATACTTGTTTAGTCAGTATACAAAATTGCTCACAACACTATCATACGTACCTATGGTGAGGTAGTTTAGGAGGCGATGCCCTGGGAATAACAATGTATCTCTTGCGCCATAGAATAAATGAATGCTCCGCTTCTCCAAGAGTCTTCTCCCCATCACCTCCTGGAATGTCAAGAATCACTCTGCTGCATCCTTTAACAACTCTATGCACGGAGATGCTAGCATATCCAGGTGGTATTATTTGCCCATGCACTCTTGGTGTTCTAGTAGTGTCAATAGGGGAAACAACACCAAGAGCAACCATGATGCTGCCATTATCCTTTGGAATGTGTAGCTCACATGCGTAAGAGGTTCAGTAATGTCATCCACAGAGAAGCGCAACCCTACATCCTCTGGTAGCTCTATGGAAGCTCAACTACTTAAAAGCTGGTTAGTAGGGCTACCTCCCGGCTGTGATGTTGACTGTCATTAGGAACTCAATGCTATTTGCACTTGTCGTTTAATTTCGTCCTGCATTCTCGACTCATTAGCTTTTTCTCGCTCTTGAGATTCAAGCACCGCCATCTCTAACCTTCACAACCGCTCATTCTCCTCATCCTTCTCTCTGGCGGCTTTTGTATGTGGCTCTGTCCTCAGGAAAGCCATGCTCCCAAGATATTGCCCCTTTGCCTCTTGTTCTTCCACCGTGTTCAGCTGTTTGGAGGGCATATGTTAGTTCATCCTTTTCTCTGTTGGGCTTGAACGCACCACTGTCATAAGCATTTATAGCATGACAAAGTCTCTCTGCTGCCTCTCGAATCCTTACACCATAAACTAACCCCCCCGGTTTCTAGGTCAAGTGATCCACCATGCGCAAAGAACCAATTCTTACATCGTTCGGGCCAATCAAGTGAAGCTGGTACGATTTGCTTTTCAATTAACATTAATTCTAGCTTTTGCCACTTCACACTGACAGTCTTGTAGCCACCTGATCCCAAGTGATGGTGGTATTCCTTTTGTTGGGTGTTCTGTCAGTTCCTTCGTATTCTCTCTGTACCCCCTTCTGATGTTTTGTATTGCACAAATTTATCCCAATAAGGTCTCAACTTTGATAGCGGCCCCTAGTGTTGAAATTTGGTGTCAGATTCTTCTTAACATAACCATTGTATAGCTTTTTCTTCCAAGACTGGAACTGGGTGGCCATCTTCTTCATAGCCCACTTCTTAACTGACTCCTTCAAATCAGCTTCATCTGTTTCAAGCATGAAATGTTGGAGAATATCATCCCAAATAAGACACTTGTCTAAATCAGAGACAAAACTAATATGCGGAGCATTTGTCTTCTCTTTCCATTCTCGGGCATTGATCGACAGTTTGTCCCTTACTAGGTAACCAGCGTGATTAACAAATTTCTTCGCATGTGTTCCAAGTGGTTCGCCCGTAGTTGCATTGAACTGTGTTATTATGTAACGGTCCTCCACCGGCTTTGCTGGGCCTCATACATTTCGACTTGTCATCGTCGATCCTGAGGGCTACACAATGCACACATATATATACATAAACTTAGCATTATATGAATGACACAATATTCTTTGTTAATTCACCAATATAAATATATAAGAGAGAAGATGGATTAATCAAGTATATATCTCGCCAGTGATATCATCTTGCAAGACATTTTCTGGTTCATTTTCAAGATTTAAGTATTGACTCCTATCATCCTGAGCATTATCATCGTCCGCGGCGACGGAGTTGATAAGATCCATCATGGCGTCCTCCATCGTGTCATTGGGGTCGGCCATCTAAAGTATACCACTATAGAATTGTGTATATCAAAGGAGAATGGAAAGCATTTAGATATACATACATTAACAAAGAACACGGAGGCATTTACAAAACGGCATTAGCAAAAAAAAATAAAGGATATGTAATATATATATATATATATATATATATATATAAAGGCCAACAGTGAATTTAAATGAAGGCATACATTTATAAGGCATGCATTAACAAAAACATGAAGGCATTTAAGCAAATGTATATACATATATATAGATTTAAGGATATCTAATAACAATATAAAGGCCAACGGTGAAGACACTTTACATTTATATATACATATATCTAATAAACAATATAAAAGCCAACATGAAAGACATTTTACATTTATATATATATATATACATATATCTAATAAAAAAATATGAAGGCACCGCAAGTCGCGCATTTTTTCGCGTAAAATTCGCGAACGCGCTCCGTCGGGGATTCGAACCTGAGACCTCACCCTCGCGCGGTACCTCCTCTACCACTCCACCCATGACTCACTTGTCTC
>CM039132.1:26850989-26866727 GCA_022036555.1 Microstegium vimineum
AGTTCACAACTTTTTCATTTGAATTCGTTTAGTGGCTCAAACAATCAATTTACAAAACTGATTTTTCAAATTACGAACCGACAATGATGGGGACCTTCACTGCCGACAGTGA
This sequence comes from Microstegium vimineum, assembly GCA_022036555.1. Lineage (NCBI taxonomy): Eukaryota > Viridiplantae > Streptophyta > Magnoliopsida > Poales > Poaceae > Microstegium > Microstegium vimineum. The sequence goes on from CM039132.1 coordinate 26,851,102, forward strand.
TGTTGAAATCTGTAGTAGTGAGGCATTTATATATGAGTCTAATAAATGCCGAGAGCCATTTATATGAGTCCATTTAAACTATATATATATTTATTTATTTACATTTACATATAATTAATTAAAGATTTAGATATATTTACATTTCTAACTCCATTTATATATGTATATATGCCATTTAGAAAACCTAATTTCTAACTCCATTTCTAATTTACACAAAACACACAGTGCACGCACCCCTTTTTTTGCCTCTGCTGGCGCGCCGCTCGTGGGGGGGGGGGGCGGATCGGAGACGCCGTCGGAGGACGGAGCGGCTGAGGCGGGGCGCGCGGCGGACGACGCCGTGAGGCCGGGGCGGCGCTGTACGGGGCCGGCCGGGGGTGTGGCGCGCGCGCGCGCGGCGGCCGCCGCGGAGCTGGCTGATGGCGCGCGGCAGAGCTTGTTGCTCGGGGCGCCGGAGGGCGGGCGTCTGGGGCGGCAAACACTGGGGTCGGAGTAGGGCGCGGGGGCGCCGCCGCCAGACGGAGAGAGGGCGGCAGTCGAGGAGCTGGGCCGCGCGGGAGAGGTACGCCGAGATCGATCGTGTGAGGAAGAAAGACTTAGAGGATCGAGCGGCGCAGGGATTTTGTGTATATAGGCCAGACCTTTAGTCCCGGCTGGTAACACCAACCGGGACTAAAAGACCTTAGTCCCAGTTGGTGTTACTAGCCGGGACTAAAGGTCTTTTAGTCCCGGTTGGTGTTACCAGCCGGGACTAAAGGACACCAACCGGGACTAAAGGTCCCTACATATTGGCCGCAATTAAAATGCAGGGACCTCTAGTCTAGGTTGGTAACATCAACCGGGACTTCCCGGTTGGTAACATCAACTGGGACTAAAGGTCCCTGCCTGTTCACTTCCCGCTAGCTTTAAAAGGAAATTTGGTTTTTTTTATATATTTCTTTGTAATTTGCTTTTTCCACTTGTTAATTAAACAGAAAATCAATTATTAGGCATAATATTGTTTTAAAAGCACCATTATTTGCTTTTTTCTTTATTCTTTGAAGGAAAAGCCTTAAACTCTAAAATTATTTTGTTTTCGTTTTATTTTGGTCATCGTAATATAACCATTAATCAATAATTGCTTAATGCAAAAATATTTTTTTGAATGTAAATCCTTTAAACTATATATTTTGGACAGGATATTAGTTTTTGCATTATCGTAGCGTTAAAAATTTGGTTTTTCATCAATTTATTTCCAAAAACGCACGAGGAAATGGAAAACATGATTGAGATAAAAAAATAGTTAAGAAAATAATGAGAAAAACATAGGATCTTATATGGGGCCATTATTTAGTTATACATTCTTGCCACAAATAATTTAGGTAGTTTCGACAAATGTAGATTACACATATTGAGCCATATTGAGCAATCACACAATATATTAAGTGATGGCAACAACAACAAACTTCTTCCTAATGTATGTCCCTTGGTTATGATCATTGCGTAACCATGGAGTGTCCTCATTATTTAGCATGATGCTTGGGTCTTTGTTTACTATAAACAGTTGGAGTCGGTCGTCCTTTTCTAACAAGTCTGATGTGTCCTCGATTCCCACGATGTTTCTTTTCTCTGAAAGAACAATGTGGCGTTTTGGCCCACTTTTTGAGTTGTCATTTATCCCTCTCTTTGGTTTCGTACACATATGTCACACCCAATTTTAAGGATAAAATTGAATATGAATAACTCATGTGTGCCCAGGGGTCAATCACACACATAAGCTGACAAATCTTTAAATATTACCATCACTGAGTTGAGAGTGAGCGTAACTGCTGTTCGCTCCTCCTCGGATATACTTGGTACGAATCCACCCTGGCTCTTCCGGCAGGTTCTCAAAGGCAACATCGGAAGTAGGAGAATTAACATCAGCACTTGGGGCATGGGGACTCTCTTCCCCATGGTACTCTTCGCTACTGGAAATTTCCTGGATTTCCTCCATTGGTTCTTCCTGAAACTCCTCCATTGTAGCTCGTGATTCAGGAGGGGCAACCTGCTGCGGAGGAACATGTTCACTGGAACCGAGTCGAGCTGACCGGCGAAGGGTAGGCATCTTTAACCATGACAAAGATAGAGATAGATTAGAACAACATTTTCACAATAGAATAAGTCAAGTGTAGCATAAACGGTCTGAGCAAATATATATGCAAGGATGTATGCTTGAAAAGAGAAGGTAAGAAGACCATTCTAACTAGGCTTGCGTCCTACAGTCAACACTTGCTCTGATACCAATTTGTCACACCCAATTTTAAGAATAAAATTGAATATGAATAACTCATGTGTGCCCAGAGATCAATCACACACATAAGCTGACAAATCTTTAAATAGTACCCTCACTGAGTGCTTATTACATAACGAATAATACTTAAATAACATAACAGCAGAATATAAAGATAACTCTCTCGACGAAGCTCCACTTCACAGGGAACGTCGACTGGTTGACCACTAGCCTAGTACTCCTCACGGTAGTCTTCATAGCCATCTGAAGGGGTTGAGAAAGCAAGAGTGAGCACTTACGTACTCAGCAAGAGTAACACAGGGTTATGAAGCTCAAAAGGTTGACACTGTCTGTACTACGGTTGCTTTTAACTTGGTCAAGTTTTACCAACACTTAGCTTTAATTATGCATAACCCAATTAATAACCACATGATATGAGTATAATAAACCACATTAATAATTAAACAACATGATCATCTACACTGTGAGTTTTCCAGACAGCTCGTGACCGTGAGCACGGCTATCATAATAGATTTACACTCTGCAGAGGTTATACACTTTACCCACAAGCCATGTTACCCATATGCCCGGGATAGCTAGTCCCATAACACTGCTGAGGTGAGTGGGCAGGGAACACTATGAAGTCTTTCAAAAGTCTTCCTAACATGTTGCCAGACCCTACGGACCCAAGGGCAAGGGGTATGCAAAGCCTCTACTCGATGATACCTTTCAAAGCAATAACCACCCTAGAACATGCCATGCAACCAGCTCGGCAATGGTGCCTTTCACGAACTGCCAACATGCTAGTACGAATCTTTATACTTGACTAAAGTCAGAGCCATTATAGCACTCGTGGTTGTATTATTGTCCCAGCTTTTGCCCTACAGCGGGGTCCTATTCCATGTTGCTACAAAAGCCAGTTTTATCTCATTGTTGCATATATCATTAGTCAAGATTCATCTCAAGATCCATTATTATAAAGCATAGCAAAGCTACCCATATGCATATAAACCCATGGTGACAAGGTAAAGGATAACAAAGCTATGATATAGATCTAATAGGAATCAAATTAGACACATGCAATAATGACTAGATTGAATTATGGTGAATAGGTAACAAGGATGATCCCATGTTAAACTTGCCTTGATCACAAAGCTCCTGGTGATCCTGATCTGCTGCAAAGAACTCTTGGTCAACAAAGATCTCACCGGCTGTACTCGATCAACATCACCACGCAGTCATCCGAACAATCATCCACCAAGCAAACAAGATATGATCAGAACATTACACCATAAACAATAAAGAGACTTTGAAAAGCTTATAAAACAGATCTATACTTTACTATGATCACGAAGACACGAGAACCACGCTAATCGGATCTAAAACGAAGAAGTTATAGATTAAACGGGATTTTGAAAAGGGCAAGATTAAGCTTTAATAAAGTAATTTTCTCTGATTTTCAACAGTAATTAACATAGGTGAAATCTATACTACTGGATAGAGCAAAAAATTACGGATCTAACGCAACTTGAACGGGTCGATTTGGATTTAAAACGAAGAAAATATAAGCATTTGAAGTTTGGAAGTAAAAATAGGAAATTAGGGTTTTATTTTATTTTTGAATAAAACAGATTCAGAAAAGGGATTACGTTTTCCCAAAGAGAAAGCGTATAGATCAAAGGCGCCTTGGACTGTGGGTTCAGAGAGAGAAAAACTAAGGGACTCTTTAGCAAAAAGGGCAGACAAAGGGGTATCAGGGATTCTGGGCGGTTGGATCTTAGATGGATGGTGGAGATTAAAAGGGGGAGGGAGCTGCGGCGGTTTTCCCACAGGAGCAGAGCGGCGCTCGGTGGCGCCATGGCCGGCCGAGGCGATTCCTCATCGGCGTAAGCCGATCGGGCGTTCTGGTACACCGTTTCCTGATCTGAGCACACCGGAAGAAAGAGGGAAACACGGTGAGTTCGCCTAGGGCTATGGCGAGGCTCGGGGACAAACGAAACACACCGACGACGTAGCACGGCGGCAGCGGACGTCCTGCGCATGGCGGTTAGAGGCTCGGATGGCTAATCCGGCCGAGAAACGGCTCGGGGAGCATGAAGATGACTCGGGGAACCTATCTAAGGCCGCCACTGCGGGGCTTGATTGGAGCGGAGGAGGACCATCGGCGGAAGACTGCGGCGGCGGTTACCCTGTACACGGCGGCAAGGTCCACCAGTACACGAACGAGAGAGAAAAGAGAGGGGAAGTGCGTTCGGCACTTACGCGAGGCTGATGCGATGCTTGGCGAAGAGCGTGGAGCAGCCGGCGGTGCGGAACCGCGGCGGCGCGCTGCTCGGACGACGACGGGCGCGATGCGAGGCGAGCAGAGGTGTTTGCGATGGGGAAAACGGCGCGGGACGACGCTATTTATTGCGGCCGAGGGTAGAGTCTTGCTCGGTCGCGAGCGCGAGCGCGGAACGCGCGGGGTGGCGGTTACTGGACGCGGCGTCGCGGCGCGGACAGTGTTCGAGTCGGACACGAGAAGGAGAGGGATGGAGCTGACGTGCGGGACCACGTTGTCAGCGGGTGAGAGAGAAAAGAGCGCCGACGGGTGGGCTGGCAGTGACAGTGGGAGAGAGGGAGAGGGAGGCGGCCGTGTTGGGCCGAGGGCGGGAGATGGGCCGCGGGGGAGAGAAAGAGAAAGGAGGGAAACAGGCCGCGGGCTTTCTCGGGCCAGATAGGAGAGGAGGAATTTTTCCTTTTTCTTTTCTTTTTCCTTTTTGGATTTTTGTAAAATGGTTTTCAAATCAGATTTTGAATATCTTTTCAAGATTTTTGCAACTTCAACAATTCAAGAAAATGCAGAGGCATGAAATGCATCACACAAGTTAACCCTAACATGGAATTTAATTGAGTTTTATAATTTAATTCTATGCTTCACAAAAATACTTTAAACTAAATCAATTTAAACTCAAATGCAAATCTATTTTCTAATTCAAATTTTAGGGTGTTACAACATATCCTTTACGTAGAACACCTGATTCACATCTTTGGCTAAGACAAATGGTTCGTCTCTATACCCAAGATTGTTGAGATCCACAGTTGTCATTCCATAGTCATTGTCAACTGTTACCCCGCCTCCAGTCACCTTCACCCATTGGAACCGAAACAAAGCGACCTTAAAAGTGGGTCCGTAGTCTAGTTCCCATATCTCTATTATGCGGCCATAATATGTTTGCTTATTCCCATTCGGGTCCGTGGCATCAATGCGGACACCATTGTTTTGATTGGTGCTCCTTTTATCTTGGGTTACTGTATAAAATGTATTTCCATTTATCTTGTACCCTTTGCATGTGACAATATGCCACGATGGTTCCCTGGCCAACAACCACTACTACAAAAATCATTTTTGCTGCCACGTTGTTTTTTTTTCACAGGCGGTTCACAATTTTATGATACCAGTACAAAAAATAGGGTGGACCCAGCAAGAGAACCGTCTGTGTAAAACAATTTACACAAGCGGCTCTCCTATCTCTACCGCCTGTGTAAATATAATTTACACAGGCGGTTTACATTGACAACCGCCTGTGTAAATACAGGTATTTACACAGGCGGTCCTCCTTACCAACCGCCTGTGTTAATGATGTTTACACAGGCAGTCCTCCTTACCAACCGTCTGTGTTAATGCTGCAATAAATTCTCTTCGTCCACCTCCAGACAAGAACAGTTACTCCCGTGCTGTTTGCACAGTGGCCGACACAGAAGTGGCGATTCCAAGGGGGATGTTTTGAACTTCATTTCTTTGGTGAGAAACTTCCAAAAGGTTAGTTAGTGTCGTTGCCGCCATTTTTTAGTGATTCTTTGGTTCAATTCTTGTATTGGAGGTGCTCTAAATCTAGGTTAGGGTTCATAGCTAGGGAAAGAGAGAGAGTTTTAGCTATTTTTTTTGTAAATTCATAGTAAATTGTATCTTGCTCGGATTATAGAAAATAAATACTTTTTAGAATTCGTGTGAGTAGATCTATGTAATAGAATACTTAGGGTTTATGAATTAATTTAGTATTTAATGTTTTGTTAATTAGGGTTAGTTATTATTGTCTATACTTAGGGTTTGTTAAATAGGGTTAGTTATTATTTCATGTAGCTTAGGTTTTTCAATAATTTTTGTTAGTAATTGATGGTTTATTATTTAGGGTTAGATATTTCATGCACTTAGGGTTAGTTAATTAATTTAGTTAGTAATTAATGGTTTATTAATTAGGGTTAGTTAGTATTTCATGTACTTAGGGTTTGTTATTTTTGCTTATACTTAAGGTTTGTTAATCAAGCTGACATCTCTGTTTAATTAATTCTTATAATTATAAAAATGAGTTTAAATAATTATTTAAATTTTTTATTTTGTAAATTCTGTAAGAGGTAGGTTTTCATATCTATTTAATTGATGGAGGATAGAATCTTAGTTAAGGGGGATTATTTTTGTTTTGTTTTTAGAGTGACATACAATATTTTCCTAACTAATTACAGATAAATATGGAGAGGTCATTATGGATGTAAAACTTATCAAGATTAGACCCATCTTATGTAGTGGAGGTCCAAAAATTTATTGATGCCGTGAAGATACATGCTCAGAGAACAAAGACGAAGCACATATGTTGTCCATGCGCAGACTGTAAAAATATTGTGGTATTTGATAATGTGGAAGCAATCACTTCTCATCTGGTTTACAGAGGATTTGTGGAGGACTACTTGATTTGAACAAAACATGGTGAGGTTAGTTCTACACCTTATATGCGGACAACTGACAACACTGCAAGTAACATCAATGTGGAGGGTCCAATGCCATATCTAAATGAATGTGATGCTATGACAGATATCAATGAAACCCATCATGCTATGCCAGATGTCAATCAAACTCATAATTCTACGTCCGATGTTAATGAAACTCAGCATGTTAACACTGATGCCATTGAAGATGCAGATTTCTTAGAGGCAATAATGAACCGTTGTGCGGATCCATCAATATTCTTCATGAAGCGAATGGAAGCCATAAAGAAGGCAGCAGAAGAGCCTTTGTACGACGAGTCGAAAGGTTGTACCAAAGAGTGGTCGACACTACGGGCTGTTCTGCAGTTTTTGACGATAAAGGATAGATATGGTTGGTCCGATGCTAGTTTCAATGATTTATTGTGTGTACTTGGAGACCTTCTTCCTAAGGAGAACAAAGTGCCTGCTAACACGTACTATGCAAAGAAGCTAGTCAGCCCACTTACGATGGGTGTTGAGAAGATCTACGCATGTAGAAATCATTGTATCCTATACCGGGGTGATCAGTATAAAGACTTAGACAGTTGTCCAAACTGCGATGCTAGTAGGTACAAGACGAATAAAGATTATCAAGAGGAAGAGAATGCAGCCTCTGTTTCTTCAGGGAGGAAGCGAAAGAAGACGCAAACAAAGACTCAACAAGACAAACGTTCAAAGCCCACTAGCAATATCGAAGTGGACTATTATGCGTTTAGAAGAATTCCTGCATTGGTGATATGGTATTTCTCTGTTGTTGATCGTTTGAGGTGTTTGTTTGCAAACCCTGATGATGCGAAACTTATGACCTGGCATGCTTCTGATGAAAGGAAAGATGACGGAAAGTTACGACATCCAGCCGATGCAAAGCAATGGCAAGAATTCGATAAGAAATATCCAGACTTTGCTGAGGACCCGCGAAATGTAAGGTTTGCTCTGAGTACTGATGGAATGAATCCATTTGCCGAGAGGAGCAGCACGCACATCACATGGCCAGTGATCATGACAATATACAACCTTCCTTCATGGTTGTGTCAAAAAAGAAAATATCTTTTGCTAACCATTCTTATTTCTGGACCTACACAACCTGGAGTTGATATGGATGTATTTCTAGAGCCCTTAATGCAAGAGATGCAAATACTATGGGAAGTGGGTGTGAAAATGATCGATGCGTTCCGCAAAGAGACATTCACACTGAGAGCAATTATTATTGTCACAGTTAATGATTATCCTGCTCTCTTCTCATTATCAGGCCAGTTCAAGGGAAAGGTTGGTTGTGTAGAGTGTATAGATGGAACATGGCACGTGTCTCTTCCTTCATCTAACAAGATAGTGTACATGAGGCATAGGAGGTGGCTACCGGCAGGCCATAAGTACCGCTTACAAAAGATGAATAAGTACTTTGACAATATGGATGAATCAAAATCTACTGCTCCATCAGGTTATAGTAAAGGGCACAGAGTGTATAAGATAGTTGAGAATGTCAAATTTGTGTTTGAAAAAAAGACCAAAGATGGGAAACCAAGAAAGGTTGTGAAGGCAAATGAGGGGGATGCATTCAAGAAGAAGTCTATTTTCTTTAAGTACTTATCGTACTGAAAAGACTTAGACGTACGACATGCGATCGATGGTATGTATGTTCAGAAGAATGTGTTTGACAGCGTAGTTGGAACTTTGCTAGACATAAAGAGCAAGACAAAGGAAGGTCTCAATTCATGTTTGGACATGCAACATTTAAAGATCAGAAAAGAACTTCACCCTGTACTCCTAGAGAATGGGAAGTACCATCTACCGGCAGCAAGCTATAACCTGAACAGAGATGAGAAACATGCAATGTGTGTGTGGTTGAAGAATTTAAAAGTTTCATCTGGTTTCTGCTCCAACATAAGAAGTCTTGTTTCCATGAAAGACCTTACACTCACCAACTATAATTCACATGATTGTCATGTAATGCTGACCACTTTTCTTCCTATTGCCATCAGGGCTATAAATCTAGTGTTTGTAAAGATGGCAATCACACGGTTGTGCTACTTCTTCAATAAGATATCTGAGAAGATAATTATCCGTGATGAGTTAGAGTCACTATAGAAATTTGCTACAGAGACATTGAGCCAGTTGGAGATGTGCTTTCCCCCATCGTTCTTTGATATCATGGTACACCTTATTGTTCATTTGGTGCCTCAAATTGAGGCATTGGGCCCCATGTATTTCCATGAAATGTGGACGTATGAGCGTTTCATGTTAATATTGAATTGCTATATGTCAAATCGTGCTCATCCGGAGGGTTCCATGATAGAGGCATACACTACAGAAGAGGCCATTGAGTCTGAAGGACCATTATGTAATAAACTCCTAAAAGACCAGGTATCAATTGGTTTGCCTCTGTTGCGACATGAGGGAAGGCTTGGTGGAGTAGGGAGGATGGGACGAAAATCATTCATCCCGTCAGATTACAACATAGTCCTAGAGGTACATTACAGCATACTACAACAACTCATAATAATGGACTCATTCACCAAGCAGCACATGAAAGAGCTTCATGAGGAGAATCCAGGATGCACAAATGATTGGGTACACAAGGAACACAAGCGTTGGTTCACCGCATGGCTAAAAAATTTGGACATGACAGATGAATCAGAAACCATCAAGATTTTAGCATCTGGACCATCAAGCCAGGTCATATCATGGCAGAGCTATGACATTAGTGGCTTCACATTTTCCACCAGTTTTAGGGACACCAAGCGCATTGCCCAGAATAGTGGCGTTCGATGTGAGGCTGTAGATGATACAACTGGTGAAGAAACTACATACTTTGGATTCATTGATGACATATGGGAGGTTGAATATGGTCCACGCCAGCAGATTCCAGTGTTCCAATGTCGATGGGTTCAAGATAAACATGTCACTATGGATAACTATGGACAAAGAGTTCTTGATCTAAGTAAAGTAGGTTACAAAGATGATCCGTGGATCCTTGCTAACCGTGCTACACAGGTGTTCTATGTGGAACAAATTCTATCTACGAATGAAAAGAAAAGTACCCAAAAGCCAAAGCACGTAGCAATCCCTGAAAAGCAACAAATTGTAGGAGTTGATGGTGTAATGGATTTAGAGGATGTTAATCAGTTCAGCGAGATGTCTCTTTTTACAAACTTTGAAGAAAAGATCAAAAATGTGGAGAAAAGTATCCCGCAAACCTCTTTGCCCTGGGTGCGCCATGATGGACAAGAAAGGACTGTAGCACGCTAGATTGTTTATCATGTAACTAATTAATGTATCACTTATCATTTGTACTTAATGCTACTCTTTCTTATTAAGCAGATGTTTACATTTTCCCTTGTTGTATACCTTTGGACTATGATATTATTTTCTAACTTAATTAAACAAATCTTAATTAAAACCTCTTTCCCCTTCTTGTATACTTTTGGATTCTATATTATTTACTAACCCTAGGTACATGAAATATTAACTAACCCTAATTAACAAACCTTTAATTACAAACTTAATTAATTCACGAACCCTAGGTACATGAAATAATAACTAACCCTATTAAACAAGCCTTTAATTAACTAAATTAATCCACAAACCCTAATTAAGTACATGAAATAATATCTAATCCGAATAATTAACATACCATTAATTACTAACTAAACTAAATAAACACTAACTAAATTAACTAACTAAATTAACTAATTAGTAAATAAACTAACTAAATTAACTAACTAAATTAACTAATTACTAAATAAACTAACTAAACTAACTAACTAACTAAATTAACTAACTGAAAATGAAAAAACATTAGTACAGGCGGCTGTCAATGAGGGCCGGCTGTCAATGAGGGCCGCCTGTACTAAGTACAGACGGGCATCATTGACCGTCGCCTGTACTAATACATTAGTGTATTAGTACAGGCAGCCCTCGTTGACCACCACCTCTAAAAATATTTTCACAGCCGGTGGTCAATATGACCCGCCTGTACTAATGTGCTCGATAATAAATTCCCGCGCGCGGCTGTCGAAAGTTTCTAAGTTCCGGAGGCGCGAGTTCTGAAATTCGACGCCGTCAGGCTGCCGAAATCCGCCGCCGCTGCTCCACCGCCGACGCTGCTCCACCGTACGCCTACGCGCCCGCCGCCACTGCCGCCGCTGTGCTCCACCGTCCGCCTACGCGCCGCCGCCACTGCCGCCGCCATTGCTCCACCACAGCTGCCGGAGCACCGTGAGGTAGGCTCCGCTCCGAACTCCGCCACCGCCACCACCGAGCCCGCCCGATCGTGCGGCGCACCGCCATGTGCGCCGCCGGCGCGCCCGAGCGCCTGCTGGGCCTGGCAGGCCAGCAGGCCGCCTTACCTTTTTTTAGTTAGTTTAATTTAGATTTTTTTTAGTTAGTTAATTCAGTTTTATTAGTTAGTTAATTTAGCTTTATTAGTTAGTTATTTTAGTTTTTTTAGTTAATGTTATTAGTTAGTTAATTTAGTAATTAGTTATTAGTTAGTGTTATTAGTTAGTTTAGTTAGTTTTATTAGTTAGTTTATTTAGTTAGTGTTATTAGTTAGTTAATTTAGTTTTATTAGTTAGTGTTATTAGTTAGTTAATTTAGTAATTAGTTATTAGTTAGTTTATTTAGTTAGTGTTATTAGTTAGTTTAGTTAGTTTTATTAGTTAGTTAATTTAGTTAGTGTTATTAGTTAGTTAATTTAGTTTATTAGTTAGTTATTATTTAGTTTTTATTAGTTAGTTTATTAGTTAGTTAATTTAGTAATTTAGTTATTAGTAGTTTTATTAGTTAGTGTTTATTAGTTAGTTTAGTTAGTTTATTAGTTAGTTTATTAGTTTAGTGTTATTAGTTAGTTAATTTAGTTTTATTAGTTAGTTTATTAGTTAGTTATATTTAGTTAGTTATTTAGTTTATTAGTTAGTTTTATTTAGTTAGTTTATTAGTTAGTGTTATTAGTTAGTTAATTAGTTTAGTTTTATTAGTTAGTTTATTAGTTAGTTAATTTAGTAATTAGTTTATTAGTTAGTTTATTTAGTTAGTGTATTAGTTAGTTAATTTAGTTTTATTAGTTAGTTTATTAGTTAGTTAATTTAGTAATTAGTTAGTTTAGTTAGTTTATTTAGTTAGTTTAGTTAGTTTTAGTTTTATTAGTTTTTTTAGTTAGTTTATTAGTTAGTTAATTTAGTAATTAGTTATTAGTTAGTTTATTAGTTAGTTTATTAGTTAGTTTTAGTTAGTTTATTAGTTTTATTAGTTAGTTAGTTATTAGTTTTATTAGTTAGTTAGTTAGTTAGTTTATTTAGTTATTAGTTTATTAGTTAGTTAATTTAGTTTTATTAGTTAGTGTTATTTTAGTTTTTAGATTGTTATTAGTTAGTTTATTTAGTTTGGATTAGTTAGTTTTAGTTTTATTAGTTAGTTTATTTAGTTAGTGTTATTAGTTAGTTAATTTAGTTAATTAGTTTATTAGTTATTTTAATTTATGTTAGTTATTGTATTAGTTATAGTTAGTTTATAGTTAGTGTTTTATTAGTTGTTAGTTTTATTGTTAGTTTATTTAGTTAGTGTTATTAGTTAGTTAATTTAGTTTTATTAGTTAGTTTTATTTAGTAAGTAATTAAAGGTTATTTATTCCTTTTATTTAGTTTAGTTAGTAATTGATGGTATGTTAATTATTCGGATTAGTTATTATTTCATGTACTTAATTAGGGTTTGTGGATTAATTTAGTTAATTAAAGGCTTGTTTAATAGGGTTAGTTATTATTTCATGTACCTAGGGTTCGTGAATTAATTAAGTTTGTAATTAAAGGTTTGTTAATTAGGGTTAGTTAATATTTCATGTACCTAGGGTTAGGTACTGTAATCCATGCTAATTGATCATGCAGATGAGTACTCCATCAAATGCTGAGCAGGCCGATGCCTAGGTAGGTACACCTGGATCTGACTCCTCTGGATCCGAACCTTATAGGAGCCCGAGCGTATCACCACGTGAATCTCCTAGAGCTAAGAAGGTCCGTCTTGAGTTGGAACGTGACCCTAATTACGAGCCTGAAGATGAGCCAAATGATGATGAGGTATATATGCTCGTAGATTGTCTATACGATAGAATAATGCATGTGTGTATGTATGTACCTAACAATTGAATTGACAGGAGGTGTTCTCTCAAGTTGTTGCCGAAATGGAGGTAGAGTCACAAGATGTTCATAAGGACACGGCGCCTCAAATGACCGGGACCTCCTCTGAGTGAAGTACACAGAAAAAGAGTGATCGAGCACGAGGAGATAGAGGAAGGAATAGATTTCCAGAAGAAGTTTATAGGATTACAGAGATTAGCCCGAACGGAGAGCCCTTAGCACCTCTAGAGGCGCTACCCAAATTTAGGACCGCCATTGGATGGTTAGTAAAGGAAGAATTTGATATCACCTGGAGTGATTGGAGTATGGTGCCTGAAGTAAAGAGGACGAATTGTTGGACTCGATTGTGCACTAAGTTTATTTTACCGGAGGGAACAGAAGGTTTGGTCAAGGGTCATGTCATGAAGCAGTTAGCAATATCATTCCGGGGCTATAGGCATGATATGAATAAAAAGTGGCTGCAGAAGGGGCGGGACCCAACGAAGCGGTACCCTATCACAGAAGAACAGTGGACACGTTTCAGTGTCATAAAAAACTCCGACGACTCCAAGGCTAAGAGCCAAGCCGCCTCAAGACTTGCGAAGAAGAACAAGTACCACCACCACCTCGGCACTGGCGGATACAAGACCAAGATTCCTAAATGGAGGGCAGAAGACGAAGCAAAGAGGAGAGAGGGCAAGTTGGCATTGACAGATATAGTGTCAGAACGAAGTGCGAATTGGCTTCGCGCTCGGAAGGCAAACACTGAGAGCGATGAGATCTCCTGTCCCGATGAGATCAAGCCAGTTGCCGAGAAGGTGAGCCAACATGCAACCACATCCGTACTTATATGAATTAGAGTTTCTAAATAACTATAGTGTTTTATATTCGATATCTACAGGGCATGGCGGTTTTATAAGAAGCAAAAAGGACCGGTCGACGCCGCCCGCTCAGATCCTAGTGTGCCATTGACGATACAACACCATTATCCGGTTAGTTGTCCGAACACATATCATCATATAAATAATACACAAGGCATGGCAATTTTAGTTTAATCTTTTGCTCATTAATTACATAGTGCCACAAGCAACCACCTGGATCGGTCTACTGTGGATACTATGTGTGTGAGTTCATAAGGCAGCGGGGACGATACGTCAGGGACAAAAATATGGTAAAAAATATCTATGTATGAAGTTTTCTCATTAAAGTTGGAAATATTAATATTGGACATGTGTCAATGATGCTTTTAAACTTTGTTTCCAGCCGAGAAGCAAAGGAAAGGACGTGTCATTCACTCCAAAAACTATGGAAAATATAGTAGCAGACTTGTGCGGTTTTATTATTTGAGAAATAATTCCAAGTACCGGATCATATTTTGATGAAGCCGGTGATTTAGCAAGTGAAGGATTTAGAGCGCTGACAGACCTAGCAGGTCTAAACTTGAAACGAAATGACATGTAAACACCAAATGGTTGAACTCATAACTTGAAATGACGTGTATTATATGTAATTTTATGCTTGATGTTTGATTTCATGTGGACACATCTATAATATTTATGTGTTGTATGTATGATGCAATTTTATGGTTCATGTTTGCATATCTTTTATATATATATATATATATATATATATATATATATATATATATGACAAATATAGTTCAGTGTGGAGGCAATATTAAAATTTAAAATAAAAAAAATAATTACACAGGCGCACACAGAGTGAGCCGCCTGTGAAAAATGGGTTTTCGCAGACGGCTGACAAAGTGAGCCACCTGTGTAAACCCATTTTTCACAGGCGGCTCGCGGCTCACAGCCCGCCGCCTGTACTGTGGGCCGATTAGTACTGACCCCTAGTACAGGCGGTGGGCTTGGCCGCCTGTATAAATGCCTCTACCACCGCCTGTAAAAACCAGTGAACTACAATTGCTCATCAAGACTCTCATCACCTTTACATTTTTTCCGTAGCCAACCACCAAAAGTTTGCATATGCTCACGAGTAATCCAATGTTCAGTTCTCCCTGGAAACTGGGATCTTAGGATGCCCTTGTGTTCCTCGATATACGGATCCACCAAGGAGGAGTTTTACATTTACTAATTTGTTTTCAGACCTACACAACCGGATGGAGGTTTGGAGGTTGATGAAGACCGGCGAGTCCAAGTTGACAAATTTGCTCATGTCATAGTGTCAAGGCTGATTGAGAAACAAATATGCCGGACAAGACCAAGAGCATAGTGCAACGTCCAACGGCAATCTCCTTCATTTTGTGTAATAAATATTAAGAAGACAATATGTTAATTGCTACAAAGTTAAGAAGGTTCTTTAAATTTGAGTAGTAGTGAGTGCGCTTTGCCTCAAAAAATTGTGGTTCTTGAGTGCAAACATGGGGTACTTCGAGATGCAAATTCAATGTTCCATCAAATGAACCATGAAAAATAAGTGTGTAGTGCTAGCCAGAAAAAACAAACACAATACAATTAAAGAAC
>CM039132.1:26866827-26975330 GCA_022036555.1 Microstegium vimineum
AAAGAACCAAGGATTCTACTGGGTATTCAGATGAAAATTTCAGAACTCAACAAAACCCAAACAATTTTATATGCAAACTGACAGTATCAATGGTCTAAGCCTATCATATCTGATCTGTCAGGTACTACATAAAATATTAAACAGGCCTTGTAAGATTTCATTACAGTTGGGTCATACTCGAAACTAGACCGTGCGTTAAAAATATCAGAGACATACAATTCCTAAGGTTATACACATTTTGTATAACTCATTTTGTATATAAGTGAGCACATCGAATGAAATTGTTGAGTTTCAACACAGGAGAAATTAATGCTATCCGCGCATGTAGTTTCAATGGATAAAGACAAAAAAACTGCAAATTGGAACGGATCCTGTTTTGCCATATTACTGGAACTACTAATACTTTCATTTGGATAAACTTTAGGATTCGGGTACCCCGGCTTCCCCATGCGAACGAGGCCCCTCGCGTACCCACACCCAACCATGCGAAAATCCCTCCGTCAAATATGGAAACAAATCCATCCTGGGTTGTATAATGGAAAGCAAAGGAAATCAAGAGATTGCTCGACTGATTGATAAAGTGGGTCCCCTTGTAATTTGGCTCAAGAAGGAAAGGTTGAGAAATCAAGAAGGAAACTAACATCATCAATCTCCTTCATCACGCCATCATTGCCCATCAGGCCACGATGTCTACGTCGTCGCTGCGGCACGTGCACAGCACTCACCTCTCGTGTTGGCCTCCTCCCCTACAGCCCGCACAATCGAGAAGCCTCTCGCACTAAGAAATAGGCAGTGACGTCACAGCGTCTCGGTACCCGCGGCGTCCAAGCGAAGGAGGCAAGCAGCGTCTCGGTAGCAGCACCAATCGCCGACGGCCCCACGCAGCCCCTGACGCTACCCAAGTGACCACGGTTTGCTCCGCCTCTTGATTTTGTAGTTTACTAATAGGAGGTGTTTGTAGTTCCAGTAAACATTCCTTATGGTTTTTTTCATCCTGTACTAATCAGTCTCAGATGTATTATATGCTTGGGATTTTGAGTCAAAGTGTTCAGAGTTCAGTTTATAAATCACTAAAAGTGTATCAACTAATTAACCACTTTCATTCTAAATGTCTCGACCTTTCTTTGCATTTGAAATCCGTTCCAGTTACAGGGGTATATACGTCATGCGTTAATGTATTATAACTCCTAATTTAGAACCCTTGGTTGAGGTCTTTGTTTTTCTCAACGGGGAAAGTCCTGATGTCACATGTTTTAGATGTGACAAAATGTACTTGGTTCCTATGATTTATCATAAAAAGCTACTTAAATTGTTTGGTTATTTATTATTGGCTGTTACGCAAATTTTAAAACTATTTATGCAGTTAGTTTCTTTTCCTTTTATATATCTGAAAAAAGTATAAATACCATGTATACAATAAAGCCAGCAAGGGGATAACACCATCTGCATTTCTAAGTTTCATCCAGCGTGCCCTGGTTTACTGCGATGACTACGCCTAAACAAATACCGACGTTGGGCGACGCTGACACCTCTGGAAATGTTTCATCACAAGATAAACAGACCCATGTTTGCCAGTCCTCCCGTGTGATAACGGTAGCAATATTAATGCCCAACACCGAATCTTCATTAGTTTTTAATAATTGTAATATTTGTTAGGTCACCATAATTACTTCAAATGCTATCGTTTCCAAGGATAACGGTGCCACTCTACAAGATACACTACCAACACAAGATTCATTTGTGTCTACTGATGGTTCTGAATGGTTGCTAGAAAGTTTCGATGTTGAGGTCACACATGGCCTACCAGATCACCAAGACAAAGTTGCTGAAATGGTAATCTTCCAAAAGAAACAAAAATATTCTATGGAGACACTAGTTGGAAGAAGAGGTATTTTTAATTTGTTTAGCGTTCCTTAATTTAGAAAACCAAGTAACAATGTATTTCTTTCATTCTATGTTCATTGGCTGCCTTTTCAGATTTTGTTTGCACACAAACTGATATTGCACTAACTGAATCTGTGCAAAACATTCCTTCTAAACCTTGGAAGGAGAAGCTTGTTCTCATTGATGATGTTCAGGTGTCAAGAAGTCATATGGAATGTCTCTTTCAGCCAACTGAATTCTTGGCTGACGAGGTAACAAATAGATTCAATACTACAATTCTTAGTATATCATATCTATACAAACAAAGTGTCCTTTCTCTTTGATATCACACCTTATTTTGTAGGTCATAGATGCTTATATTAATCTACTCAAGGCCCAGGATGGATTAATAAACAGATCAGGAGGTACAGTCTATTTAGAAACTTTAGTTATAACTGCACTCATGAAGTGGGATGGAGAGAAAGATCGGACCATTGGAAGCAACTATCCTAACCGTGCCACTCGTCCTACTTTAGTTGAAAGGGTGTTAACCTACTTGGATCATGACATGGTACCAAATTTTGATTGAAAAACATCAATGGGTCTTGCATTATATTTTTTACACCTGACAAAATTATCATTACATGTTTTCATAGGTGTTCCTTCCAATAAATGTTACACATACACACTGGTACTTTGTTGTTCTAAATGCTGCGAAACGTGAGGTGCAGGTGCTAGATTCTTTGGGCATTATGTTCAGACGTGCTGATCTCAACAAAGTTGTATGTATTCTCTCTACAAATTTATATATATATATATATATATATATATATATATATATATATATATATATATATATATATGCATTCTAGATAGATGGTATACTTGTTGATTAGTTCTTTTATTATGAAAAAATAGCGAGTTGGATTACGAAAACAAATAGATTGCGCACTAAGTGAGACAGGCATGAAAGAACACAAATGGAAAGATGTTGATGTTCACAAGTGGCCGATTAATGAGATTTTCCGTGACGACTATTTACAAAAAGATGGGTAAATAAAAGTTCAAGTTTGCCTACTTTGTCGTATATATTCTAATAACATATGTTCTTAAATCAGCATATTAATGCCTTACGCAGCTTTTCATACGGTTTATTCTTAATAAACTTTATGGAGTACTGGACCGGTGACGATTTATCAGACGAGTTCAGTCAGGTAATTAAGTGTTTTTACTTGACATAAAGCATTGATATGCATTATTGTTTTACTAAAACATGCTGATGTTCATAATATTGTGCAGAGTGATATGAAACAATTTAGACTCAAGCTTGCAGCAATCTTGTTATCACCAAACTTAAATAAAAGGAAGGGTCTCCCCTATGTCGATAACGATGAAAATATAGGAAGCCCTACTTAGTATAATAAATATTTCAGAAATTGCTGACAAAAAATCCATGAAAAAGGAAACAACCTGAGATATAGTCCTTTCAAAAGGACACATCTAAACAAAACGAAACTTAGAAAAACTCTTCACAGGACTAGAACAATAAAGAAATTGATGAGTTCTGGGCATTCCAGGCCCTGAAGGACATGCCAATGAGCAAGAAAGATATGACTGAGTTACTTTGTGATTATGTCATGGTCATCGAGGATAAAGCTATGTTGACGTAAGTGTCATGTAGTTTTTATTTGCTTTTACTAATAATAAAGACTCAATTAATTGTAATGTAACTATTTTATTTGTCCAATGTCGTGCAGGAAGGTTTGGGTTCAAGGATGTCATCCCACCTTCGTTAAACTTATTGTCGAGGACCTACAAGATTTGCTAATGACACACTGACCCATTTCTTACGAGTGTTTCAACTTAGCTGTTCGCTTTCAGACAACTCGAGAATTTAGATTGCTGAGACGATACAATACTATCATGAAACATCACATGGACCTAACCTTCTGTGTAAGCATATTTTTAATATTTATTGAGATTATCAATAATATATGTTTTATTATACTAATCATGTCGCTCGATGTATTGCTATTCCAGACCATGTGTGCTTTAAATACAGGCATAGAATATCGTAAAAAATATAGTGTCAAAGAAAAGATGCAATTGGTGTATGTGGAGATATGAAATACTCCCTCTGTCTGCATAAGCATACAATTCTAGCCTTTGTCTCATGTCCGGCAAAGAATGCAATTGTAGGTTTATAGACTAGCTGTACAGTCAGTCCCACTTGTACTCTCATTCATTTGTGTCAACACAGCTGTCCAAGCTCACTACCAAGTACTAGTTCAAAGCAATTAAAAGTACGATACAAGTGACCGGATGAGTGCAGTTATAGGGGTAAATAGGATATTTCTCTGCTCTACTAAAAATAAGACGATAATGTTTATAACACTATACCTGTTCATGAATGGTGTAAAGACAACCCAGTTTTGATGTATGCCAAGCAGACCCTTGGATTTAACGCTGACTATACGAAAACGGTAAATGAACATATTCTAGGATGACACCACAATGTTTTTACATGGAAATTCATCCGTGAAAATAACGTTGTACATGACCTAGATGGATAATTTATATCTCATATTAAATATGAATTAATCTAATAATTATATATGTTGCTAATACTGAAGTCTTTACAGAAACTCAAGTGGACTCTTTGTCCTCCAGTATATGAGAGCTTGGAATACACCCAAACACACACCTATGATTACGGTGAGTGGAGCATAGTTTAGAATGAGATTTTATCCATGTGTTATTTTCTAATACTGATTGCCCGAAATTATTATCAAACATGTTTATAGGATATTATGGAACTACGACAAAATTTATTAGTGGACTTATTGGCGCACGAGATAAATGGATATCGGAGATATCCTCGTGCAAATATAAAACACTATCTTAGCCGCATCATTGATAGGCCTGTCCAGTAGACTATGTTCAAGAACAGGACAAGTCTACATTGATTTTTGGTTTTGTACCTTTAATTATGTATTTTAAAAAGTAATATTGTTATGTAGAGAGATATGCAAGCTTCTATGCGCTCTTAGTACATGCCCGTGCGTTATATCTCGTAGCAACGTACGAGCACGGTACTATGTGTGCGGATAAATAACGTGAGGATGTTAAACATAATAACAATGTGTAACAAAGAAATTATCCACGCATCAATTATCTCCATAACATTTCTTACTAAAGTATTAAAAACATTCAATATTTCTGGATTATACTACATCAGAGATTCTTACTAAAGTATTAAAAACATTCAATATTTCTAGATTATACTACATCAGATGGACCAAAGATTATTAATTTATTTGTGCATAGTATTGGACTAACAATATTGTACTAACGCCATTAGTATCATATTAGTTTGATTCCTACATAAAATTAGATTTTATGCGTATTATTTGTGAGTCATTAAAAATATTGAATTTACTAATTATATGAGCTACGGAATTCTAGGTAAATGCCCGTGCGTGTTAGTGTGACAATAATATTGAATTTACTAATTAAACTTTCCAAAAGCTCATTAAAAATATTGAATTTACTAATTAAAAATATCAGGAACAAATCATGCAACCAATTGTAGAAACAATAAATTATCAATCAATCATTACATGGTTGTCCTAAAATCATAAATTAAAAAGGGAAACATTCAAATCTCAAACAATTGTTGCATGGCTGGTGTTCATTTAAATAGGGAAACAAATCTGCTCACGGGCATCAGGCTCTCATTGTCATCGCCCCACGCCCTCACGGTCATCTTGCCCTTACACGATCCCAACCCTCTTCATTCTTTCCTCCTCACCTGAAACAAAACTATCCCATATCCTAGAGTTTTGAGTGTGCTCTACCGCTTGGAAGAAGAAGGACGACTACTAGCGTTCCTCTCCGGCTGGGATAGGAAGAGGTGTCCCCAATATCCAAGACGACTGCCGTGAGCTGATTCTAAAGGTAACCTACTCTTCTGAGGCATTGAGATTCCTCATTCTTCTAAATCCCTGTGCCTATGCGTTTTGCCTATGCTTGAAAATGAATCTTATAGATGGATAGAACTTGTCATTTAGAAGATTGCCTTACTTCATAATCATGTAGTGCAATGATTCTTTTGTTTATAAAAAACAAATGGATTTTTAACCAACTCAGTATTTTCTATTTGAGTTGTCTCAGAATATAAGATTGTTGGTTGTTTATAGTTTAGGGTTATGTATGAATCATTGTAATTTATGGGAAAAGATAGAAGAACTAAATAGGGATAATAGACACGCTAACACCTACAACCTATCCTTTCATACCTCCAATCGACCCAGGCCGGCCAGCAGTAGCCAGGCCATGTATAACAGTATAGGCAAGCCCACAAAGGTAAAGCACAACCATCAACTGGCGGCCATAAGCTAGCCAACACCAGATTTATATAACTATACTTATGTACATCCATAGAAAACTTTTTTCATTAAAAAATATACTTATCAATAAATATTTAACAATTAATTAGTTGTAAAAGTCATTTTCAGTGCATGATATAAACTATTTTATTTGCATTGACTTATTGGTGATTTAACTCTTTGATATGAAACCATGTCTGTGATATCAAAATATTTTTAACAGTAGTGAAAATGGATAAACAGACTGAGAAAATGATGAAATAATATAATAATATTTAACATCACTTAAAATTCAATTAGCAGTTCGACAAGAAGAAAGAAACTAACTAGGCACAATCATTAAGGAGATCGAGAACTTATCTTTGAAAAACTGGCGGTTTCAAGAGTCAATTTCAGCGTTGAGATTAATGTGGAATACAACTGATTGTACCAGATACCACAAATGAAAAGAGAAATCCAACGCCCCAGCCAAAGGGATCCAGCTACCAGCAACTCTCTGAGAGACAAAGATAAAATAAAAACTGTTAGTTTTAATCAAAACAAAACTAACACTGTCACATATAAGCCTACATAAGTAGATTATGTATCTAGGATTAATGATTGGAACATTGATACTATTGAAAATCAGTCTATATAAGTGTAATGTATCTCCAATTAATGTCTGTTAAACCATCTGAAACTGGCAGTTATCCAACAATGTTTACAAATTAATGAATATATATTTACAAATGGATAAGCAGTCGCTGAAAATGTTGATAATGTAGTTAAATAATATTTAACATCAGTTAAAATCAATTAGCAGTTCGACAATAAGAATCAAGCTAAATATGCACAATTATTAAGGAGTTTGAGAACTGGCGGTTGAAATGATGAAATAATGTAGTTAAATAACCACACTCATCACTTAAAATTCAATTAGCAGTTCAAGCATAAGAAAGAAACTAACTATGCACAATCATTACAGAGTTTGAGAACTTATCTTTGAAAAAACTACCAGTTTCAACATTCAATTTCATTGTTGATGGAATGTCAAATAGCAATGTGAGTACCAGATACCACAAATGAAGAGAGAAAACCAACTCTGGCCCAGCTAAAGGTTGCCAGCTACCAGCAACTCTCTGAGAGACAAAGATAAAATAAAAACACTTAGTGGTAATCAAAACAAAACTGACACTGTCACATAAAATCCCACATAAGTATAACGTATCTAGGATTAATGATTAGAACATTGATACTATTGAAAATGAGTCTATATAAGTGTAATGTATCTACAATTAGTGTCTGTTAAACCGCCTGAAGTTGGCATTTGACCAAGAACCTGTGCTAAATTAATGAATATATAAAGATTGAACAAAAAATGGATCAATTAAAAACAGGTTTAAAATACAGATTAAAGCACCAGCCATTTTCTATCTAGCTATTGGTGGGCAGCCAATTGCAAACTAGCTGTTTGTGGGCAGAAAAGAACAATTGTGCATAAAAATAATTAATAGGTAAGTTGTCAATTATAATCAGAAACTGGGGCCCACATTTGTAAAGCCATGTCATTTACTGGTAGTGAATTAACAAGGTCAGTTAGTCATACTGTACAAATGTTAAAATCTACCTACAAAGGTTTCTTTTAATCAAATATAAGGACAGTAAATGAAACTTATCTTTTCAAACACAGGTGGTCATTCACAATGCTCCTCCGTTGGTGAGTTCGTCGTCCACACCACCAAACATGTTAAGTCAAAAAAGGGCTGGATAAGATACAAGATTAAAAGTAGATTAAATTCACTGTTGCTACTTAATCTGGATACTTCTGGTCAATTTAGGTGCTTTTAACGGGATAATAAATTGGAAAAATGGTCTCTGCATGTGTACTTGTAATGAAAACTGTTAGGGTTAGGCACCCAGACTATAAAAAACTAAGACCATGGTACAAAATATAGGCGAAACACGAGTAAACACATCAAAACAAATGTGTTTCAAGCATCAAGGTGTAACTAGGCATCATTTCAGGTTTTGCCAATAAAAATTAGTTTTAACTAATCATCACTTTTGATAAAGTGAGACCCATTTCTGGCCAAAGTAACATAGGCAGTACACTGAGCACATGCACAACCTACACCCTGCTTTCAGATACCTACCACGTCTAAAAACAGAGTGGCACTCATACATAAATGATATGAAGTAGCATAATAGCTAAACCCTAACTGAAATGGTATGAAAACGATAACTAAACGAAAACTTATTGCCCAGATCGACAAATAAGAACTACATCCAGACACATGGGGCCCAAATCCACGAACAAGCGCTAGATCCATACACATAGGGCCCAGATCCATGTGTATGAACTAGCAAATCGCATACACACAGACACTAATCCACGTACAACCTTTGTAACCAGACACATACGAAGTGCCAAAAAGGTAAATCAGGACCACATCTCATCGCAATGCAAGAATCTTTATTAGTTAGGGTTTGATAAGTAGAAAAGGACTCGGATCTGAGTTGGCGATGCCACCAGTTTAGGAAAACTAGGACTAGATCATGTCCGAACGCACGTAGCTTTATTGGTTAGGGTTTGAGAAGGTGTCGTATGTGTACCTGGTAGGTTCACGTTGCCGCGAAGTGCTCTGATCTGATTTGACCACGCCGGGATCGAAGGGAGTGGGCGCCGGGGACTAGGGTTGAAGTAGGGATAGGCCGCTCCACACCAAGCTTGTCTGTCGGGTTCGTAGAGGAACGACTATGACTCCTTGCTGCCGGCGCCGAGGCTAGCTGCGAAAATTTTGGCCGACGTACCGGACTCGCAGGAAGAGGCCAGGGTGACCCTATGCATGGTCGCTGGGTCGCGCGGGCGCCTCTTACTCGGGTCGTCAGATCTGGCCTCCTTTGCGATGTCGTCGCGATGGTGCTACTGAGAGATGAGAGCGGTAGAGAACAACTGAGTGGCGTTCATGCCAGAAATGGAGGCGAGAAGGAAGACGAGTCAGTGGATTTAGGGTTTGAGGAAGACGAGGGAGTGGGTCGCGTGGGGGAAAGCTGTCGGGTCGCGCGTGAGTGGAGTGCTCGGCCATGTAGATCTTGCCTGGGCGGCGACATCGGCGCGGTGGTGCACCCGTGCGGGTGTGGCATGGCAGCGGTGGAGGGAGGGGAGTGGGTGTGTTGGCGTCCGACTTAGGAAGACGAAAGCGCGGAGGAAGACGAGTGGGTGTGGTGAGCGGATAAGGCCAGCTCGGAATTTTTGCAGCCAGGCCCTCACACGTCATGTGAATCAACCCTCACTTCTTTTACTCTCTCAGATATATTATCAAAAAAGACCTCACATTTTAGACTAAATAACCCGCACTCCATTGCCCGTATGGGCCGGCCTTTTTCCACTTCTTGGGCTTAATGGGCCGAATTCGGGGCAGATAATTTTTTCTTGTCTATTATTTTCTTTTATGAACAATATTGATGTAAATTTTAAATTACGTATGAAGTAAAAAATCATAAAATTTTATAAAATTTGATTTCAAAATGCTCACAAATAGATATATGCAATGGAGATATAATAAAAATAAGTTTTAGTAAGAATTTTTTACCGTATATTTTTACTATATTTTATTTGTAAATATGAAAATCAAATTAAAATAATTGAAAAATAAAGTGTAATCATAATAAGTCATTTCTCATATTTATCCATCCTTTTCATGTGCTAATAGATGGCTAGCTTTTTTATAGGTTTTGTTTATGGATACGCCAGAGCCAATCGGTAAGAGGGTACCATTTGGGGACCTTACAAATACAATCCATACAGATATATAAACTTTTCCAACCTTCATACATATTCTTAGTTCATATGATCTCACCTCAACACCAAACATTATTGAAGGTAACCATACCCGGCAAGAAGATGAGGATGCTAATGAGAAGAAGAGGCAAAGAATCCGAGAACGGATTGTTCCATTTGGGGACCTTACAAATACAATCCATACAGGTATATAAACTTTTCCAACCTTCATACATATTCTTAGTTCATATGATCTCACCTCAACACCAAACATTATTGAAGGTAATCATACCCGACAAGAAGATGGGGATGCTAATGAGAAGAAGAGACAAAGAATCCAAGAACGGGTTGTTCCAATGTCAACAGAAAATGGCGGTCAAATAAATAAGAAATGACGTGAAGGACATATGATTAATAGCCAAGGTCATGTTGATCTTGATAACGATGTGGAGACAAATTCAACAGGTATTGTGTCTTGTTCTGTATAACTTTATACGTCAAACGATGACTGCAATTATAGTATTGTCTGGATTTATAACCAATTATTATATTTAAACATGCTGATGGAAATACAAAAAATATGGTTGATGGACATACGATGAATGAAATGGATGAAAATAGTGATTGGATTCATAAGACATCAACCTACAGTAGTTGTTTAGACCGATTACCAGGTTTCTAAGAATGCTCTTCACAAGTATTGATTGTTGCTGTTAATATAAGATAGGAGACATATTATTTTTGTTATAGAATGATTTATTTTGTATTCTGCCGTTATACTTGTAGATGGTCTGTTATTAACAACGAATCGTATTAGCACGTGTCCAAAAGAGCATAGTCGTCCCATGATAGAGCACGATACGCTGCAATGTCTACTGAACAAAGGGCAATACGGAATAAAAGACGGCGTGATTTGTATGTGGCGCATAAAGAGGCAGCCGGAAAAAACTTGATGAATTTACTAATTAATCCAGATAAGACTGTCCAGTCAACATGTAGTTAAATAATAATTTCTTTTATCAAACAGTAGCTTCATGATGTAATGTACTTTTACTCATTATTATTATTATATTAATTATGAATACATTTTTAGATTCCCCTTTCTCAAATTCTATTGGAGTTCCTCATGATATTGACAATAATTTACTTGGTATGGATATCAACCATGACATTGAAACGTGTAAGTCTTTATTTCGGTCCTACATTTATTATTTACAAGATTACAAGAATATATAGTATGATTATTATAACATGACATCTGTACTTTTTTATTATTGCATAGGTGTTTTAAATGCATCTCCTCCTAAACAACATATTATTATGTGTGCAAAAGACTGTATACGTAAATTAGATAGAGCATGAAGGGCTGCAATGTCTCATGAACAAAAGTATCAACTAAATAAGAGGCGGTGTGAGTTGTATGCAGCACAAAAAGCTCACAAGAATGTTAGAATAAAATTGCAAATGACTCCAGAAGAGAAGAAGTTGAAACGAAAAGAAATCAATAAAAATATAAAGAAAGGGGAAAAGAACACCGAGCCAACTACTTACATCCGAACTCAATTGCCATAGAGAACCCTCACTTTAGCCCTCAGCTTGTGTTCCCTTCTTCACCTCAATCGCCTAAACTAGCTTCACAAGATATGGAAATACATGAAATGAGTGGCATGCCTATTAACTTTACGTCATCTATAGTTCAAAATCAGAAGTCCATACTCCTGGATTAGCTGCGGGGCATACCATACATAGGCATCGAGTGACGGTTGGAGAGAGAAATACATTTGTATCCCGTCTCAATCGGACTTTTGAATCAAACATTGGAAGAAGGGGCATAGGTTGTGCGGATGACAAGAGCAATGATTTGAATGAGACGACTCAAGCAAGTGTTGTTTACAATGGTATGCCCGCCTTGTACACTATATGTTGATGAGAATCTTTCCTTAGCTCTTCTATTTTAAAAATTGAAACTTTTTTACAACAGATGGTGTCACCCAGACCACTCCAGTTCAAACACCTAACAAATGCATGGGTACACAGACACAACCACCTGTAGTTGATGCTGCTTGTTCAATGCCTCCAAATTGTGCTCCAGCTCATACACCAGGGTCTATGATCAAAGATGGTATTTTCTTAATTAACTTTTCATTTTAAGTAAGCTATATCTGAACTGTACTCATAATATATATGGTGCTGTTGCACAGACTATGATGAAAATGTCATATTTGAGGACGATGAGGAGGAGGAAGCATACTTTTTTGCTGGACAAGGTACTCCGCCTAATAGTCATATCATTTTTCTGTCACTTTTTTTGCAACGCATGACACCATAACATTTTATGTAGAAGATGATGAAGAGGAATTCGAGCTCGACCATAATAACGAAATGGATGAACAAGAGAACACTGATTCTGATGTCCTGGATCCATTCGACAAGGTTTATGCTAATATCCCATCAAAGACACACATGCTATCATCAGTGCCGAACTGCAAGCATTGCAACGCAAAGAAATTTGAGGCTGAACCTCCTGGATTCTATTGTCATGACAGAAAGATTCATCTTGCGACTGTTGAGGCACCACCAGAACTAATGAGATTGTGGTCAAGCTTGGATGCTGATGCCAAGCACTTTCGTGCAAACATCAGATATTTCAATGGATACTTCTCTTTCACTTCACTGTATTGCCAACTAGATCGTGTGAGCTCTAACATGAAAATTTTTGGTGTCTACATGTTCCATGCCCAAGGCTAGATTTACCACAACATGCGATCTTTTGGTAGTGAGGATGGAGTTCAGAAGAAACATCTCAAGCTTTATTTTTACGACGATGATCCATCCCTCGAGCATCGGATGAGCAAGTGACATAAGGAATACGCCCAAAAGGATAGAGAAGTTATAGAGCAATTGGTTAGAATCTTAAATGGGAATTCGTATTCTGAGCATCTAAGGAGTATGAGGCATGTTAAAGATCTCGATGATTATCGTATTGAGTTGAACCTTGACCAATGGCTTGACCAGAGAACATATAATGTGCCACTGACATCAGAGGTGGCCGCGGTCTGGGTCGAGGGGAGCGGACGTCTAGGACAATTCGAGCATAATGTCCTCCTTCAAGGGAAGGATTGGTCTATACATGGAATTCGCTCATATAATGCGTTCTATGACCCACTATCATACCCGTTATTCTTGCCAAGGGGTGAGCTTGGGTGGCACAATTCCATTCCAAATGTGGGTGTGAGTATGGAGGAAGTTGAGGCAGCTTGAGCAAAATGGAAAAAAGAACTGATGGTGGTGATGATGATGAAGGTAACTTGAACTCTTTTCAATAGTGCAATCTAATTTTTTTTGCTTGCAACTCTTGATACTAATTTTTGCAATGCCTCCTTGTAGAACCTATTGGGAACAAATGTGTCTCCATGCGTGACTACTACTGCTACAAGTTTTAGATGCGGCCAGAGATTTTAATCCAATACTTCCCATCCTCCCTCTTCCATTCAACCTACCATCATGTCTTGACGGAGGCAAACCTATTGCATCCTGGTCTTTTAGGACGTTGTTGCAGAATGGATCACCAAACTCAAATGTCTCTTCGGTTAAGTACCCCTCTACCATGGACGCCTCAGGACGAGCACGAGTTGATACGTAGCCATTAAGTGTTGACATGAAACGCTCATACGTCCACATCTCATGCAAATACATGGGACCCAGTGCCTCTATCTGTGGAACCAAGTGCACCACAAGGTGAACCATAATATCAAAGAATGCTGGAGGAAAACACATCTCGAACTGTGACATTGTCTCCGCTGCAAATTCCTTAAGAGATGTAAACTCATCATGGTCGATCACCTTCTGTGAGATCCTGTTGAAGAAGTAGCACAACCGTGTGACTGCAACCTTTATCCACACTGGATTTATAGCCCTGATAGCAATAGGGAGGAAAGTAGTCAACATGGCATGACAATCATGTGAGTTGTAGTTGGTGAGTGTAAGGTCTTTCATTGACACAATACTTCGTATGTTAGAGCAGAATCCAGATGGGACCTTCAGATTCTTCAACCACACACACATCGAATGTTTCTCATCATTGCTAAGGTTGTAGCTTGCTGCCGGGAGATGGTACTTCCCATTTTCTTGAAGAACAGGGTGGAGTTCTTTTTTTATGTCTAATTGTACCATGTCCAGGCGTGACTTTAGTCCTTCCTTTGTCTTGCCCTTTATGTCTAGCAAGGTTCCAATTAGGCTTTCAAACACGTTCTTTTGAACGTGCATACCATCGATCGCATGGCGTACGTCTAACTCAGGCCAGTATGACAAATACTCGAAGAAAATAGATTTCTTCTTGAATGTAGCCCCTGGAGTTGGTTTGACATTCTTTCTTGGTTTTCCGTCTGTTGTCTTCTTCCCGAAAACAAATTTAAGGTTCTAGACTAGGTTGAAAACTCTTTTGCCTTTACTGTTACCTATGGGGCAGTAGACTGGAGTTCAATGTTATTGTCGAAGTACTTATCCATCTTCTTCTGGCGGTACCTGTGTCCTTTCGATAAGAAGCGTCTGTGTCTCATGTACACTATCTTCTTAGATGCAGTAAGGGATACATGAGCGGTTTCATCTATGTATACCACGCAACCAACCTTTCCCTTGAACTACCCTGATAATGTGAAGAGAGCAGGGTAATCGTTGATGGTAACAAAGATAATTGCTCTCAACGTGAATGATTCTTTGCGGTACTCACATTTTAACACATGTTTCCCACAATATCTTCATGTCTTCCATTAAGGGCTCCAAGAAAACATTTATGTCAACTCTAGGTTGTGTAAGTCCAGAGATAAGGATGGTTAGCATGAGGTACTTTCGCTTCTGCATCAACCATGGAGGAAGGTTGTAGATGGTGAGGATCACCAGGCATGTGTTGTGCGTGCTGCTCCTCTCAGCAAATAGATTCATTCCGTCAGTACTCAGTGCAAACCTAACATTTCTTTGTTCCTTTGCAAAGTCTTTGTGGTTGTTATTGAAATCTATCCACTGCTTGCCATCGGCTGGGTGCCGAAGCTTCCCATCGTCTTTGATGTGCTCATCAGAAGCATGCCAGCTCATAAGTTTGGAATCGTCTAGGTTAGCAAACAAACACCTCAGTCGATCGACCATAGGCAGGTACCATATCACCAAAGCAGGAATCTTTTTCTGCACATAATAGTCTACTTTGTCTTTTCTTTGCTCGTGGGTTTTGAACTCTGTTGGGTCTTCTTTCGCTTCTTTTCTTTACACACCGAGGCAGCACAATGTTCCTCTTTGTAGTCTTTATTCGTTTTGTACCTACTTGCATTACACTTTGGACAGCTCTCCATGTCCTTATAATCTTCACCTCGATATAGGATACAGTGATTTCTACAAGCATGGATCTTCTCAACACCCATCATAAGTGGACTGATTAGCTTCTTTGCATAGTACGTGTTAGTAGGCACTTTGTTTTCCTTTGGAAGCATGTCTGTGATAATACTCAAGAATGCATCAAAGCCAGCATCAGAAATACCAAACCTAGCTTTGCATACCAACAACTTTAGCACCAAACGCAAGGTCGTGAACTCTTTGGTGCAACCCTTAGACTCATCGTACAAAGGCTCTTTTGCTGCCTTCATCAGGGCCTCCATACCTTTCTTGAAGAACATTGATGGATCTTCTGCATGACGACGCAACATTGCCTCCAGGAATTCTGCATCTTCTGCAGCCATATTATTTTGCATCACATCAGTTCTGACGCCATCAATTCCTCCAGGGAAACCATGATCTAGACCATCGATGACAAGTTGTTGTGTCTCGTGTACTAACTGAAACCCACCGTCAACAAGCATATCTGGACCATCGGTGTCGATATTTGCACGGCTAACAGTTGTATAAGGCACATCACTACCCTCTCCATGCTTTGTCCAAATCAAGTAATCCTTCATAAATCCTCGGCGGACAAGATGAGAAAGGATTTGTTGATGGTTGTCAAATACAAAAACATTCCTGCAGTCCGTGCATGGACAATGTATGTGCGTCTTCTTTGTTCTCCATGCATGGTTCTTAGCTTGATCAATAAACTTATGAACCTCGGGTATGTATGATGCATCAAGCCTTGATAACTTATACATCTAGAATGACCTCTCCATCGATCAATACCTGACTTTCAAAAGGGAGAGACGACAAATATTATGTAACCATCTTAATCAACCTGACTTAAAGAAAATGGATTAAAACTGACCTTTCTTAGCAATCTCCTTCCAAGAAATGAAGATCAAAACCTTCCCCCTTGTAAATGTGGCTCTCCAAAATCACCTCCTTCCAACAGTCCTCAAATCAAAATGCCCCCTTATCTGTGTAAATGAAGGCTAGGGATTATTAGCTAGGGTCACTGGATTATTTAGCTAAGGATTTATGATTTACCTAGTGATTATTAGCTAGGGTCACTAGATAATAAATTTAATCAACCTCACATAAATAAACAAAGAAAATAACCCAGGTGTTCTTCTCTCTCACTCATGGTGAAACCCTAGATCCAAAATATGGATAAAATTGAGCAAAAGGGACATAAACTAACCTTGGAGAAATAGAAATACAAAAATGTATCTATTGTACAAAAAAAGAGCTAAATGAGGCAAAATGTGAATATAAATATATCTTGGAGAAATAATATCTATCCATCTTATTTTAGTCACCTAGAAACAAATATATATCTTGGAGAAACTAAATCAAGAAGAAGTACAATAATATATATCTATCCATCTTAATTAAGTGAACTCATTACTAGAAATAAATACAAAAATCTAGCTCTTCTTCTCTCTATCTAGCTCATGAAACCCTAGATTCAAAAAATGGTTCAAATTGAGCAATAGAGGTTAAAAGCGGCCAAAAGAGGCACAAACTAACCTTCCTTAGCGACCTCCTTCGAAAAAATGAAGATCAAAACCTCTCCTCTTGTATTTTGAAAAATTTAGACCTCTAAAATCGCCTCCAATGGAAGGTGGCAGCTAAAACTGTAGCTGGTTGGGAGGAAGAAGAGAGTGGGGTCAGGAGAGTGGTATATATAGGCAGGACTTACCACTGGCGGTTGGCATAAGAAAACTGCCAGTGTAAATCTACCCATTTACACTGGCGATTGAGTAATGCCAACCGCCAGTGGAGATCGATTACCACTCGCGGTTGGCAATTCTGCCCGAGCCATTTCAAACCACAGGCGGCTGGCAGCCAAAACCGCCTGTGGTGTATTTCGGGGGGCGCCAGCAAAAACAGTTTTTCTACTAGTGTCTCCTCTCTCCCCTATATTTCTGTCTCTCTCATATGTCCACCCCATTGCCTCTAGTACTCTGCTACTTTATGATCTACAAAGCGGCCACTGTCCCCATCCCATCACCCCGAATTGGCCTTCTATTTGGACCCCCTTCTCTATCCCTATCTGAGCACATCAATGACAGTTATCATGCTGGCAAGAGCCTTTTGCAAAGCTTGCCTTGTTGTAGATATGATAGCCTCATTGATGCAGTCGCAAGCAAAGCCCTATGGAGAGCGGTGCTAGATAGGGGAGACGTACTTGAGCGATCCTAGGGTGGAATTCTTGGAGTCCTATAGCGCTACAACTACATCATCCACCATCATGTCCTCACGGTGTTCTCTAAGCGGAAAAGGTTGTTTATGGAGAGAAGCGAGAGGTGGGGAGGGAGAAAGGGAACAAGAGTAGTGCGAGCACGACCGTGCTAGGTCTAGCAAGAGGAGGGAGCAGGAGGATTAAAGCAATAGAATGACACCATGTTTGGAGGAGGCATAGGGAAGGGTCGTGCCACTATGTGTATGGAGAAGCCTGGTAAAAGGCCACACCTCCATGCAAAGGAGAGGTGTGAAAGGAATGGCTGCACTGTCATGAGGATAGATGTGCAGGGGAGGGTCACGTTGTCATGTGCTAATTTGTGATAGATAGAGAAGGTTGATGCTGGTATGAGGAGCAAATTGGAGCAAATAGATCATTTCTCCCACCTTCTCTTTGTGTAGATATGAGAAAAAATAATCATCTTACATCAAAGGTACGCACATTCATAATGCTATTAGATAAATTTCTGAGTTGACGGTGTTTACGAGCAAAATACCATAGTGTGTTAGCTAGCACTTCGTTCATGCCCCATTTACAGCTATAAAATCACTAGTGTGTTAGCGCTTCCATAGATGCCACTAACACTTCTAATCACTACACATTGTTTGATTGAAAATAGGCTTTCCCAACTATTAGATGTAAAAAGAAGAGATAAATATCCTACTCACAATCAACAGCAATGTACAAGAAGCAGCAGCAAATATATAGGGAAATTTAGTGACCAAATTAATACTAAAACATTCTAACAATATAGGCATATACTCCCTCCATTCTAATATATAAGGCAAAACCACTTTTTATTCATATATCATAATATAACACATGTTGTCTCTAAATAGACATACATCGATACAGTGTTGAAAGAGAAGTAGATGTGTTTTTGGTCTTTGAATTAGAGCAGTCGTTACACCAGAGGAAAGTTATATATGTATATAGCCACCTAGCTATAGGCCGGGCACACATACATCACATACATACAATAATAATAATCTTGATTATACAAACAACACTGAAGCATAGGCTAGTGCATCTTCCTTCTTTTATCTTAGTTTGCATTTGTATAGCAGAATTGAAACCGTGCTGGACAGTGGCCACAGCACCGAAGGAGCTCATCATCACAGCCGTCCATCAAGCAGCAACAGCTCCTCCGCGACGACGACGATGAAATGTGTGGCAGACGAGAGGCTTCTTCATCTCCATGGACAGGCGGAGGCACTCGGTGAGCTTGACGGGCTTGGCCGGCGGAGGCAGCCACTGGTACTCCTGCAGGAGGTGTCCCAGCCAGAGCTGCGCGGTGGCAAGGCCCATCATCCGGCCAGGGCACACCCTCCGGCCGGACCCGAAGGGCGCTAGCCTGAGGTCGGAGCCCAGCACGCTCACCTCCTCCGCCGCGAACCTCTCCGGCCGGAACACCCAGGGGTCTCCCCAGATGGCCTCATCGTGCGAGATGGACCACATGTTCACCATGGCCATCGTCCCCGCTGGCACCACGTGCTTGCCCACTTGTGCGTCCTTACTCTGCGCAATGGATAGACATCCTTTTCTATACACTATATCGTCCAGAATAAGAGCTGCTATCTCCTCTTGAAATCCTTTTATCTCAAAATCCACCAACCTATTGTGGCCCTGATCTTTGCGCTGTAAATTGATACAAGATGATATTGAGATGCACATACGTAAGACAAAACAATAGAATTAAAATGCGACGCATACGTACCATGCCATCTCCCATTCCTAGTTTTGCGCCAAAGTAGCAAAGCATTGCCCACATCACATAGAACCCGCATTCGTTGTTCCCCATTGGTTGATCTAGAGCCTTGACCTTCTTCATGTACTCCGCTCTGAATGGTTCTCTCCATTTCTTTTGCATCTTAGGCTCCACATTTCTCCAATCAGGTAACGCCTTCATTCTATGTGACAATGTAAATGAAGTGTGAAGGCTCAGGACATTATTAATTACAATATCATATGTGATTGAAAAGTGTGGTGATATTGGGTTCACTTACATATTTAGCACTTTGACTAGGGGTTCGATAAGTTTAAGTGGCTTCTTTTTTGAGTCCCACACCTCGATAGTTGAATTTTTAAGACTTATATCTATGAGGACATAATGGTTGCTGCAATCACAAAGTTCATGTTATTGAATGATATATCAAGAAAAAAACACTTAAGTAAGGGTCGAGAACACATACTCGCAATTGTAGGTTAGCAGTGCGTTTGTTTTGCCGACTGAGAACATTCTTTCAAACTCTATCTTCAAACTCACTGAGACATATGGATCTTGGAGACCGGCTTTGCATGTTGTCTCATTTACCAAGATGGGGTCCAAGAAGTCAAAATTGGTATATCGTTTTTGAAGGCAAATTTTTGCTACAGACCTGCAAAATAAACATGCATGGATATATTCAAATGCAGATCACGTAGTTTATTATAACGTTGTTAGGGTATGGTACTTACATAGTCCATAACATCATAATCTGCACATCCAGCGAGCGTCGTTGAAAAAGTTGAAAGAGGTCTTCATAATGAATAGTATGCACAACTTCTTCAGGATGATTAAAAATAAAACATGGAGGGATGCATACTTCAAAGTTTGCATTCTTGTCTTTGCCGTTGTTACTATCTATGATGTAGTAATCATGCAACTGTCGCATGTTTGTTGGCAAATTTCTATACTCTTCTTGGCTGGCGACCATAGGCTTGCCTAGTTCAAACTTGTATGCAACTTCGGCCTTTTCAAATTCGGTTTTTTCAAAATAGAGATTCTCGGCATCCTCCATGCTTATATCCAGGTGTGCGGCCAAGTTTTGTATCTCTAGCTGCTGAAAGGTGTGTAATTCTCTAGCTCTTTCTTGGTTACCCGGATTTTTTCTTTGTCTTTCAAATTGGCTCTGTTTCTCAGGTATATAAGCCAATCGTTCATACAAGGCAAGTTTGGCGGCCTTTTCTGCAATCTGATCTCGTAGAATATCGTCCTTAGTCGGCACTGGTTGCCGCCTTTTACTAGTCATCTTGGGATCTTTACCAACTGAAGTTGATGACCTCCTCTATTGCGAAGTCGAACCTGGTCTAGAGCTAGGCCGTCAAGATCCCAGTCCTGGGGACTTTGAAGCTGGTGGTGGTGGAGGAGTCTTCTCCTTTGGCGGTGGAGAAGGAGTCTTCTCCTTTGGCGGTGGAGGAGGTGTCGGTGGATCTTGACGAGGAGAGAAACCTCTTGGCGGAGACGACCGGGATGATTCACTGTCATCATCATCATCCGAAGATGGCTGGTTATCTAGTTTGATGAAGCGTTTGCGTCAGGCGACATGAGTGCCCAAGTTGTGAACTAGACGCGGCCTATCTTCCTCCACTGGGAAATCAATATGTATCTTATTGTACTTCTTGTCCAATATCTTATCAATGCTGACCCTGGCATACCCGAGTGGCACTGGCTTGCCATGAATGATGTTCTCTCCTCTAGGAAATGCTTGTCCAACCGCCACCTTGTCTTTGGTCCACTGCTGTCGGATGTACAACCTGACATTCACAGGTTCTTTGATGTCGTCCACCGGATGAGGAGCATTGACCTCTTCATCGTCAGGCATAGGGGTTGAGCCACAGCTACTGCGGCCCTTGCCGGGCACTAGGCTATTTAAAGTCGGGATTGCATGCGGCCCTTGACTCGAACACATGGATTGCATAGCGCTCGCCACTTGAGCAGCTATCCGTGCTTCAATGCTCTGTTCTAGCTCCTGTCGCATCCTTTGGAACTCCTCTTCTCTTTGCGTTCTAGCCCTTGCCCGGCTCCTATAGGAAGTGGATTCACTTTCAAATGCTTTCTCCCAAGGAATTACCCCGGCTCCTCTAGTGCGACCGGGGTGCTCCTTGTTTCCAAGTGCTTGCGTGAGCACGTCATTTTCTCTATCCGACCTGCGGTCCCCTCTATGCACTTCCTCAGTGATCGTGGAAATCTTCTGGAGGAGATCGGTGACGGGTTCAGCCCTGGCGGAAAGGCTCCCGTCAGGATTGTATTGTGCCCCCTTGCGAGTAGGTAGGTCACTGATCTGGGCTGCCAATCGCTTGTCTGAGGCATAACGCCACTCTGCTCTAGTGCTTCGAGTTGGGCATCCCAATCCGGAATCTTCCTTACGTACCCACGCGATCCTAGGCGGTGAGGATTATTTGACCTAAGCGAGTTTGCTTTGTTTCTTTCGCTTGATGCTTTGGCCTCATCGGATAGCTTGTAAGCCTTGAACTCCTCCCAGAAGTCCCTCTGCTTGCTGAATTCACCTCTCGCAAAATTCGGTTCTTTTTCCTCCTTGATGAGCTTGTGCAACTTTCCCTTGAAATTCTTGAAGGAGTGACCCATGATTTCCTTGGCCCTCTTCTTGATTGTCGCTTCATCACAATCATTAGGGAAAGTGAAATACCCTCTAAGCTTGTTCCAAACTAGTTCCTTCTCAACTTCTGGAACCCTCCACGGGTCTTGCTCACTTCCATTCCACTTCCTATATTTGATCGGGATGAAGTCCCTTACAAGTGCCCCGATGGTACTCTTGTATGGGCCCAATGCTTTAAGTGGCTCCACCGGCTCCCCTAGTTGATCGAACTGAGAGATGTGCCAGTGTCTAGTTGTCTGAGGGAGCTTTGTTGCACCACGCTTAGTCCTTCTAGAACTCTCACCAGTACTTGGACCTTCTGACGGAACCTGCTTCAAAATTTATAAATAAGTCCCCATCAAACTTTTATGGCTATATCTACTGTGTTTTAGGTATGACCTAAGTTATTACCTCGTCTCCTTGTCCCTCTTCTAGGTTTAGCATATGGCTAGGGCTCCAAGGTCTTTGATCCCCTTGCTGGTTGTCATCGGCTCCTTGGTCATCGGCTTCGGTCGCAGGGCGACGGGTGGTGAATCGGCGCTTAATTGTCATGTTTCTGGACATGAATTTCGATTATTGGTATTAGCTCATAGGTAGATAGATAGACTCAAAAGCCATACATAAGTCGAGCGGGTTCATTTAGGTATACATAAGTGAACTACCTATAAGTCATGCTATACATCTCTCTATCTCTCTATATCTCTCTATATCTCTCTATATCTCTCTATCTCTCTATCTATCTCTCTATCTCTCTATATCTCTCTATATCTCTCTATCTCTCTATATCTCTCTATCTCTCTATAAAGCCATAGACAAGTATATAGAGATTAGTCACAATATAAAGCCATAGACAAGTATATAGAGATTAGTCACAATATAAAGCCATAGCCACAAGATATGATTGTATCTATATACAAGGATGAAAGACACTACCTATCTCTCTATCTCTATCTCTCTCAAATATACAAGGATGAACCATCTAGCTATCACTTTGTCTATATATAAGTCATGTTATATCTCTCTATATGTAAGTCATGTATCTCTAAGTATATAAGTACCTATATATCTCTACCTATATGTAAGTACTATCTCTCTAATCTCTCTCTCTATATATAAGTATATATCTCTAATCTCTCTAATCTCTCTAATCTATCTATCTATCACTATAATCTCTAAGCTAGCTATCCATGCATGCCTAACAACAACTAGGTAGCAGTGTCCTCCACTGTGGCATTTCGTCGAACAGGTTGCAGCAGGGTTTTTCAACCTGGTCGGTACGACCGGTTACCGACAAACCGCCGCCGAGCGGTTCGGTTTCGGTAGCGGTTTGAATTCAAATTTCAAATTTGAATTTTTTTAAAAAAAATCTGAAAAAATTCCTAAAAATAGTTCACGATTTATAGAGTCCAATGGTGTAAAAAATTTTCAAATTGGAGTTCGTTTGCTATTTTTTTGGACGTGTTTAAGTTTGAAAAAAAAGAAAAAAGAAAAAAACCGGCCGGCCCGTTAAGGGCCCACGCGGCCCATTGGCTCCTGGCGCTGAATAAAAGGGAGCTGTCGGCCGGGGGGGGGCGATGTCCGCGCCCCAAACCCTATCCGTGCCCGCCCCCTTCACTCCCGCCCCCACGCCGCCCGCAACCGACCGAGCCCCTCGGTAACCGCCTGGACGGCGGCGGTTACCGAGAGATTTGGTCGGTAACCGACCAGCCCGCCACGCATGCCTCCCCCCGGCGGTTACCGACCGGACGCGGCGGTTACCGACCGGGTTGGTTCGATAAGTTTTTTTTTGTTTTTTTCATTTCCTTGCATTTGTAGTTGCTATAGTTGTAGGATTTAGTTATGATAAGCTATAGGATGCAGGATTTATGGAGTATATGATGTAGAAAATATTTATTGTAGGATTTAGGTAGGATTTGACTTAGGACGTATATAGGAGTTAGGTTTATTTGGTTTAGGATTTAGGATTTGCGGTTGGATTTGCTTTAGAATGTATGTAGGATTTAGGATTTAGGATTTCATTGATGTAGGATTTAGGATTTAGGTAGGATTTAGGTGTATGTTAGGATTTAGGTTTATTTGCGGTATGATTTGATGCATGTGTTCGATTTGTTTGTGTTGTCCATTTGTGTAGGAGATGCCGAGAGACCGTAGAGACATGGTATGGGAGCATGGTGAGAATCTTGCTCCCGGTTGGAGATGCAACTACTGTCGTACACAAAAAGCCGGGGGTGGTGCTTCCCGATTGAAGCAGCATTTGGCTGCGCGCGGGACGGAGGTGCTCCACTGCAGCAAGGTCCCCAGAGACGTCCGAGAGTACTTTCAGCAGGAGATCGACAGAACTAGGCAGGCAACTAGTGACCGCTCTCGGCAGAGGGTTGCACGAGA
The DNA here is from genome assembly GCA_022036555.1 of Microstegium vimineum. Lineage (NCBI taxonomy): Eukaryota > Viridiplantae > Streptophyta > Magnoliopsida > Poales > Poaceae > Microstegium > Microstegium vimineum. The sequence goes on from CM039132.1 coordinate 26,891,200, forward strand.
GGTTGCTGCAACGGAGGGCAACCACCCCCTTGACGATGACGAGTACGAGGCTCAGTTGCAGGTAGCCATGAATCAGTCCAGAGCAGAATATGAGTACCAGGAGGGGGTGCAGCGGAGAGGAGGCGCTTACGAGCGTGGAGGTGGCAGTGGTAGTGGTACTGCTTTGCAGGGGGGCAATCCTTTGCAGAGGATGTTTCGGAGGTCTGGTTCACAGAGGCAGACCCCTGCGGTGGTGGAGGACTACAACTTGGCAGCCGGTACGAGGGGTGGACTCAAGCAGACAAGGATTGATACAGGGTCATGGACGCAGAGGGGAAGGAACGCGAAGGACGCAATTGGGAAAGCTTGGGAGAAGTTTTTCCATACTGCAGGAATCCCCGGGAGATAGGCGGACAATCCGTACTTTGTTAGTGCGGTCAGGGAGACACAGAAGTGGGGTAAGTACATATACTTGGAGACTTCAATTCATTACGTATATTTCTCTATTCTCATGATTCGCTTATGATTGCAGGTGAAGGCATCGCGTCACCCAGTGGAAAGGATAAGTACCTCGATCATAACGAGAAGGACCTGCAGATCCGGTACGCAAAGTTTAAGGAGGAGTGGCCCTTGTTTGGGGTCACGTTGATGTGTGATTCGTGGACGGGCCCGACAAGAATGAATGTCATCAATTTTTTGATCTATTGCAATGGCATCATGTGGTTCCACAAGTCAGTTGATGCGACGGGCAGGAGCCAAGATTCATCTTATTTGTTGGGGGTACGTCCAAAATATTGTGCCAGTTCACATGCACTATGTTTTCTCGGTTCCACTAAATGTTGTGCCTACTTGTGCAGCTGATTCGCAAGGTGGTTGAGGAGATAGGTGCTGAGCATGTCGTGCATATCGTCACGGACAACGACGCCAACATCAAGAGAGCATGCCAGTTGTTGAACGAGGAGTACGAGCATATTGTTTGGACACCTTGCCTTGCACACACCATCAACTTGATGCTGAAGGACATTGGTCAAAGGCCGGAGCATGCAGGTATGATCTCCGTATGCAAGCGCATTTCAACTTGGCTGCACAACCATGGCCAGTTGAATGCAATGATGAGGGAAGCCATTGGTGGTGAGTTGGTCAAATGGAATGCCACTAGGTTTGGGACCAACTACATGTTCATGGAGAGCTTCCATCGGAAGCATGATCGTTTTATGGAGTGGATGGGATCTCCCGAGTTCTTGCATAGCAGGTGGGGAAAATGCAAGGAAGGCCATTATGCTCACGCAAGGTTGTCTAGTATACAGTGGTGGGATGGACTCAAATACATCATCGATTCAGTGGCACCAATTTACAGGTTCCTTCGGTTCGCTGATCAGGATAGGAGACCTAACCTGTGTGAAGTAGTGTACAACTTCCAAGAGTGCAAAAAGGAGATGGAGACCTTCTTTGGAAGAAATGTCTCAACATGGCATCAGTACAAGGCTATCATGGATGGCAGGATTGCGGACGTCTACTATGGCACGCATGTGGGCCCAGGTGCGATCACTACCATTGTTAAAATAGCAGTCTCTACAAATTGAGTATTTACCATTTGCTAATTTGTCGTGCATCGTATGTTGTAGCTGCTGTCCTCAACCCAAGGCTTGTATACCGTTACAATCCAACTCCGCAAATGTTTGCTGGCCTCAAGGAAGCATTTGGGAAAATGACGGATGTGCACTCCGCTGTACTCCTCTTCCTCGTACAGTGATACATCGTACGGTGGTGGTTATACCTACCCCATTCCTGACATCAGCACGCAGCCGGCCACTAGATGGGTCTATGAATGGCAAGACCCGGATTTCTACAACATGTTAGTGCAGGAATGGGAGACCACAACTCATTGGACGGGCCAATCATGGATAGAGTACAAGGCCGGGCTACAGTCGCGCGGCATCGCTCTAATGTCCACCGCGGAGTATGAGGAGGGGTGCCGAAACGGGATCTTCCCTTATATTCAACGTCAGTGACCATGATGTTCGCATGTCTACGACACAAGGTATTTCCATGGATGATTTGTTGTTGTTGCAACGGTGAACTACGTTATTTCCGTCGTGAATTTGTGGCTAGTGCATCACTATGATATTATTGTGGGGTTGGCCATTTGTATCACACTATTTTCCATGAATTGTGTGTTCTATTTACATCATTATGCACAAAGGTCATGCAAAAAAATTGATTTTTCAAGCAAAAAAAACCACCCGGCGGTTTGGACCGGTTACCGCTCAAACCGGTCGGTAACCGGCCCTAACCGACCGGTTACCGGTCCCAAACCGAATGAACTGCGGGGTTTGAATTCAAAATCCAAACCGTTCGGTTTGGACCGGTAACCGGTCAAACCGGTCGGTAACCGCCCAACCGCTCCCCGGCGGTTACCGGTTTCGAAACGGTAACAAAAACCCTGGGTTGCAGGCATGGCGATTGGAGCTCATCGTGGAGGGTCGGGGGCCGAATTCCGAGCTCCTGTGCCGTCGCGGGGGAGGTCCTGGGTGGCGGAAATGTCGGTGGCGAGTCCTGGCGAGGTAGCTCTGGGTCCGTCGCGGTGGGGTTCCCGGCGAGGTTGCTGTGGCGTGCACTGGAGCTCTGCCGGAGTCGAGCAGAGCAACTCGAGCTTCCTCGCGGCGTCGTGGAGGGAGGCAGCGGCGGTGTCGAGGTCGTGGAGGAGCCTCCTGCCGGCGTCGTGGAGTGAGGCGGCGTTGTCGTGCAGTGGCGAGCTCTCAGGCGGTGTCGAGAGCGTGCGGCGTCCGTGGGTGGCGGCGGCGGCGGCGTCGGGCTACACCGGTGCCGAGCTCGACCGTGGGCGGGGAGGTCGTCGAGGTCGAGGGGGCGGCGGCGGCGTGCAGTGGTGAGCTCGGGAGGCGTCGAAATTGCTAAGTGTGGAACTGGCGTGCGTCTGAAATTTTCGGACGCGCGCCAGTTCTTTAAATAGCCTATCTCATCACTGCCGGTTCTTGTTACAAACCGGCAGTGATGTCCCCTATCACTGCCGGTTTTTAATAAGAACAACAGTGATGAGGGCGCATCAGTGCCGGTGCTTTTTAACCGGCAGTGATGATGGCGCATCACTGCCGGTTGTTTATTAGAACCGGCAGTGATAGGGGCACATCACTGCCGGTTCCTCTATAACTGGCAGTGATGTATGTATTTATTTTAAATTCTGCCTTTTGCTTTAGAATTCAAATTACTCCTGATTTTTGACTAGAACTTGAAAAACTCCAAACATAGAAATTGCATAATTTTTAATTCTCTAAAACTTTTGCTGAAGTAGCATATTCAAATTCTTTATATTTTTTGAATTCCATTTTGAATTTGAATAAGGGTTTAAAATTCAATTACCCCCTTTGTAATTACTCCAAAAATTTGAATAGAAGTTGAAAATCTTCCAACATAGCTTTTGCTAGTTTTGAGGAGCTCTACATTATTGCTTATACACTCAAGGTCTAATTCTTTATAGTTTTTAAATTCTAGTTTGAATTTGAATAAGGGTTTAAAATTCAAATACCCCCTTTGTAATTACTCCAAAAATTTGAATAGAAGTTGAAAATCTTCCAACATAACTTTTGCTAGTTTTGAGGAGCTCTACATTATTGCTTATACACTCAAGGTCTAATTCTTTATAGTTTTGGAATCCCTTTTGACATGGCATACATCAATCAACAACGTGGTACAACTCAACAATCTCTAGAACTCCATATGATCTCAAATTACTAAAACAACATTTCATTAAGGATTACATAGTTTATGATACTCTAACAATTCACGGTGCAGGCACGATGATGGCCTCATCATGATCACTCCGGAGGTAAGCAGGTTCGTCACCCTCTTCAAGGACATGTAGGGTAACGTCCGCCCCAAAAGGAGCCATTTCTTCATAACCTTTGTACTCTTCTTCGTCTGTCACTCCGTCGACACCTACAATCTTCCTTTTGCCTTGCAATACTACATGTTGTCTTCTATTTGTATTGTTATCCCTTGCATAGAAGATTTGCAAAACATCCTTTGCAAGGACGAAGGGGTCATCTCTGTATGCGGTCTTGGATAGATCAACGGTAGTGAACCCATCCTTGTCGGTGTTGATTTCATTCAGCCGGACCCACCGATAATGGAAAAGAGCAACTTTCAACTGATGTCCATAGTCTAGCTCCCATATCTCATCTATGAAACCATAGTATGTTGCCACCACCGTGCCGTACTCATCGTGGGCGTCGAAACGAACACCACTGTTTTGGTTCGTGCTCTTTCCGTCCTGTTTTTTTGTGTTAAATGTAAAACCATTTATTTGATATCCTTGGTACTTCATTAGCGTAGTCGAAGGTCCGGGGCTAAGAGATCTAGCTGACATCCCGTCACCTTTCCTAGCCTTTGACGTCGAAACCAGTCACCAAATTCCTCCTTATGTTTTTTCTCAAGCCAAGCCTGTGACCTCCCTATGTGCTAAATTTGCAGAAACTGCTTGTGCTCATCAATGTATTCCATCACATCGTCGGCCTGCTGGAGAACAGCGAAGTGTGCTTGTCTGAAGGAGACGACTTCGTCCATTTTGACAGCTTTCTCACCTATTGTTCCTCTGCCCCCTAGTCTTCCATCGTGATGAGATACTGGAACTCCAACCCGCTTGATGTCCAGATAATATGTGGAGAACTCAATAGCCTCCTCTGTTGACCATCCTTCTACCATGCTCCCTTCTGGTCTGAATTTATTCCTAACATACCGCCTGAAAACTTTCATCAGCCTCTCGAAAGGAAACATCTGGTGTAGGTACATTGAGCCAAGGGCTTTTATTTGATCCACAAGATGAACAAGTAGATGCACTGAAATGTCGAAGTAAGTCGGTGATAAATGCATCTCAAGCCTGAATATAATCTCGGCTATCTCCTGCTTCAGGTGGTCTAACCTGCCCACTTCAATGACCTTTTCAGAGATCGCGTTGAAGAACGAACACAACTTTATGATTGGAGCGCGGACCTTGTCAGGGAGGATACCTCGCAGGGCAACTAGGAGCAGCTAAGTCATTATGACATGACAGTCATGGGCCTTCATAGAACCATAGTTAAACTTAAGTTCTCTCATGTTAACTAGCCTCTTTGGGTTCCCACAGTAGCCACTCGGTACTTTGAGATCATTGAAGAAAGAAATAAGCATTTTTTTTCCTCCTTTTTCAGTGTCCATGATGCCACCGGAAGTTTCAAGTGGCCATTCTCAAGAGTTACTGGGTGTAACTCCTTCCTGAGGCCCAGGTGTTGCATGTCCAAGCGTGTCGCGAGAGAATCCTTGCTTGTTCCCCCGGTGTTCATCAACGTGTTAAGTGTGTTACCGCACACGTTTTTAGTTATGTGCATTGGATCAAGACAGTGACGTACACTCAAAAGTGGCCAATAAGGTAGTTTCCAGAAGATTGATTTTTTCTTCCAGATACTATCGGTTGGCGCTGCTACTGCCCCATCCCCCTTCCCAAGGATAACATTTGTGAGTTTGCTTAATTATTGAAGCATCTGTTTCCCGTCTCGATACTTTGGAGGTCCACGTTTCTCAGTAGTCCCATTAAAATCTTTTGTATTCCTATGGTAAGGGTGATCACGACGTAGGAACCTACGGTGTCCCATGTAGACCATCTTCCTGTTTTCTAGTAGATGTGTAGCATCAGTCTCGTCCAAGCACTCGACACACCCAGTGTATCCTTTTGTCTTCTCTCCAGACAATGAACCTCGCCCTGGTAGGTCGGTGATTGTAGCGATAAGTACAGCCTTTACCGTGACATGTTCTTTCTTGTACTCATCCCAAACATCCTTCACACCCGTCTCCCACATCTGTAGTAGTTCATCGATCATTGGTTCTAGAAGCACATCAATATCATTACCAGGTTGTTTTGGTCCTTGGATTAGTAATGGCATCTAGATGTATGACCGTTTCATACAAAGCCAGGGTGGAAGGTTGTATATACATAGCATCACTGGCCAAGTGCTATGATTGGTTCTCACCTGGTCAAACGGGTTCATCCCATCCGTGCTCAAAGCAAACCACAGATGTCTTACCTCTCCACCGATGTTCTTATAGAACATAGTGTTGATAGTCCTCCAGTCCGACCCATCGGCGGGGTGTCTCATCATTGAATCTTTCTTTCGCTCTTCTCCGTGCCAACGCAACAACTGTCACACCCAATTTTAAGGATAAAATTGAATATGAATAACTCATGTGTGCCCAGAGATCAATCACACACATAAGCCGACAAATCTTTAAATAATATCATCACTGAGTGTTTTATTACATAACGAATAATATTTAAATAACATAACAGCGGAATATAAAGATAACTCTCGCGACGAAGCTCCACTTCACAGGGAACGCCGACTGGTTGACCACTAGCCTAGTACTCCTCACGGTAGCCTTCATAGCCATCTGAAGGGGGTTGAGAAAGCAAGAGTGAGCACTTACGTACTCAGCAAGAGTAACATAGGGTTATGAAGCTCAAAAGGTTGACACTGTCTGTACTGCGGTTGCTTTTAACTTGGTCAAGTTTTACTAACACTTAGCTTTAGTTATGCATAGCCCAATTAATAACCACATGATAAGATTAATAAACATCATTAACAATTAAACAACATGATCATCTACACTGTGAGTTTTCCAGGCCGCTCGTAACCGTGAGCACGGCTATCATGACAGATTTACACTCTGCAGAGGTTATACACTTTACCCACAAGCCATGTTACCCATATGCCCGGGATCATGACTCCCAAAACACTTCCAAGGTGAGCGGGCAGGGAACACTATGAAGCCTTTCAAAAGTCTTCCTAACATGTTGATAGACCCTACGGACCCACGGGCAAGGGGTATACAAAGCCTCCACTCGATGGTACCTCTCAAACGGTAACCACCCTGGAACATGCCCTGCAACCAGCTCGGCAATGGTGCCTTTCACGAACTGCCAACATGCTAGTACGAATCTTTTTACTTGACTAAAGCCAGAGCCATTATAGCACTCGTGGTTGTATTTGAAATCCCAGCTTTTGCCCTACAGTGGGGTCCTATTCCATGTTGCTACAAAAGCAAATTTTACCTCATTGTTGCATATATCATTAGTCAAGATTCATCTCAAGATCCATTATTGTAAAGCATAGCAAAGCTACCCATATGCATATAAACCCATGGTGACAAGGTAAAGGATAACAAAGCTATGGTATAGATCTAATAGGAATCAAATTAGACACATGCAATATGACTAGATTAAATTATGGTGAATAGGTAACAAGGATGATCCCATGTTAAACTTGCCTTGATCCCAAAGCTCTTGGTGATCCTGATCTGCTGCAAAGAACTCTTGGTCAACGAAGATCTCACCGGCTGTACTCGATCAACATCACCACGCAATCATCCGAACAATCATACACGAAGCAAACAAGACATGATCAGAACATTACACCATAAACAATAAAGAGACTTTGAAAAGGTTATAAAACAGATCTATACTTTACTACGATCACATAGATACGAGAATCACGCTAATCGGATCTAAAACGGAGAAGTTATAGATAAAACGGGATTTTGAAGAGAGAGAGGTTTAGCAAAAGCAAAGTAATTTTCATTGATTTTCAAAAGTACTTAACATAGGTGAAACCTATACTACTGGATAGAGCATGAAAATACGGATCTAACGCAACTCGAACGGGTCGATTTGGATTTGAAACGAAGAAAATATAAGCATTTGAAGTTTAGGGGTAAAAAGGAAATTAGGAATTAGGGTTTTTATTTATTTTCGGAATTAAACTGAACTCAGAAAAGGAAATACGTTTTGCCGAGGGAAAAACGTACTGCTGAAGTACGCTTGCTGGACCGCGGGTTGAGGGAGGGAAAAGAGCAGGGACTCTTTAGAAAGATTGCCATGCGAAAGGGTACGGGATGATCTGGGCGGTTGGATTAGAAACGGAGGGTGGAGATTAGAAGGGGGAGGGTCACGGCGGTTCTCCACCGCGACAGAGCAGCGCGGCACGGCGGACGCCATGGCCGGCGACCAGAGCACGGCGGCGCGAGGGGGACAGAACTCTGCGGTGCCCCGTTTCCAAATCCGAATGCACCGAGAGATCGAGGTTAACGCCGCGAGTCCGTCTAGGTCAACGGCGAAGCACGGGGACGAGCAGAGAGCACCGACGGCGAAGCACGGCGGCGGCGGTCGATCTGTGCACGGTGGTTAAGGCTCGGGAGGCCTTAAATTGACCGGGAAAAGATGTGGGGAGCGAGCGGGGAGCACTGCGAACACCACTAGGGCAAAGTCGTGGCTCGGCAAAGGGCGAGGAAGCCTGCCGACGGTGAACCGCGGCGGCGGTTGCTCGGTGTGCGGCGGCGCATGGTAGAAGAGAGCATATATGGTCTAATCCGACCGAGAGATTGCTCGGGAGCGAGAGAGTGGCATGGCGAAGCTGTTGCGAGCATCTGCAGGGCTTGATTGAGACGAAGGAGAGCTGCCGACGACGAACTGTGGCGGCAGAGATCCGGTGCACGGTGATCCGTCGTAGCAGAGCTAAAACAAGGGGGAAAAGGAGGCGACGGCGTGTTCCGTGAGCTCGCGAAGGTGATGCGCGCGACGGGGGAACTTACCGCGGTCGGGTTCGCTCGGAACGTCGGCGGATTGGCGGCGGAACACGACGCGACGGCGGCGGCGCTGCTGCGGCTGCGATTGCGGGCGAACAGAGACGATTGCGATCGGCAAACAGCGCGGGGGTGCCGGCTATTTAAGGGAGGCGGAGGGAGAGTCCTAAGCGGTTACGGCGAGGGCGAACGCGAGGCGAACGCGGGGCGAACGCGGCGCGGCAGAGCGGCAGAGTCCGCTCCGGACTCGGCGCAAGGGAGGAGAAGGGGTCTGACCCGTGGGGTCACGGCGCCAGTGAAACAGAGAGGGAAGAGGAGGGAGGAGGCGGCGCCGACAGGTGGGCCTGCCGAGGCAGTGAGAGGGAGAGGGAGGAGCGCGGCGCGCTGCTGGGCCGAGCGCGGGCAGGCCGGCCCGGAGAGAGGAGAGGGAAACAGGCCGAGGTGCTGGGCTCTCGGGCCAAAAGCGATGAATGAACAGTGTTTCCTTTTTCTTTCTTTTTCCTTTTTCTGAAATTTGCAAAATGATTTTCAAAATAGATTTTGAAATATAAACTTTAGGGTTTTTCAAACCAAACCACACAATAAAAATGCAAGGGCATGAGATGCACAAACATGTGAACCCTAACATGGTAATTAATTTAAGTTTTATATATTTAATTCTATGCTTCACAAAATACTTTAAATTAAATCAAATTCAAAACAAATTCAAATCTATTTAGCTATTCAATTTTTAGGGTGTTACAACAACTTGGCTGACTTCTCATTTGCAAACAACCTATGCACTCGTGGAGCTATAGGAAAATACCACACGGACTTTACTAGCCCTCCTCTGGTCTTGCTTCCATCATTTGATGGCCCTTGCTTGTATCGGGGAGTTTTACACTTGGGACATGCATCCAAGTCTTTGTATTTCTCTCCACGGTACAATATGCAGTCGTTGGAACACGTGTGGATTTTCTCAACCTCGAGGCCAATTGGGCATATCATTTGCTTCGCAAGGTAAGTCTTTTCTGCTAACTTGGCCTCCGGGAATAGTTTATGTAGTATAACTAACAAGTTATCGAAACATTTATCACTCAACCCATTCGTTGATTTGAACTCCAATAGCATGATGTTGGCTTCCAGTTTGCTTATTGGGCAGCCCGGAAACAATGGTGTTTTTGTATCCTTTCTCATCATCTCCAGTTTTTTCAACTGTGAAGCACAAGGAATCCCCCATGCACATCATGCAGAAGCTGTGAAATACCATCATTTTCCTCAGTGTCGTCAGCTAATGTATTCACAAACACATCATCATTGGTAGGCGCATCTTCTGTGTAATCATGAACAGGCAATAATGCTACACTAGGCATGAGCACATCATCATTAACATTTTGACCAACCTCCCCATGCAAAGTCCAAATCGTGTAGTTTCTCATGAACCCCCTTGTGATTAAGTGCAAACGTATATGCTCCACGTCGCTCCATTTTCTCGTATTCTTGCAATCTTTGCATGGACAGAATACAAGATGTGAGTCCCCAGCATTGGCTCTAGCTCGCTTGATGAAATCGTCGATGCCCGTCAAGTACCGTGGGTCTGTATGTGACAGATCGTACATCCACCCTCGAGCCATGTTTGCACTGATAAAATAAGATGGGCAGAGCAGAGGAAACATAGGAACATATTAATAGAAGCATTTTTGAACAATATTCTTCGATATAATTTAAATTTGGTCACGCTATAAAAATAAAGAGAACAAATATATAACAATGGAAGCATGGAGTATTAAATGTAAGTAATAAATATAACTAATTACAATTCTTATCCATAATTTTCAAGACAAATCTTTCGAACCTAGCTACTCAATGATTATACAATAATTATCCAATAAAAACAAAGTGCTATAATTTTTCTAAATACTTTTGGATCTAAAAGGTACAAAAAATTAACACAAATTGCAACATCCCTGTTCTTGATCATGAAAACTAGCATAGCTCTAACACAAATTGACACAATGTAAACCAACAATTCTAAAGAATTATGTTTCTTACTAACCAAGAGCAGGAAGACATGAGGATCCAAGAGTGAAGAGGAGCTAACAATGGAGATTAAGAAATTCACTAGCCGCAACAATGGAGAGATGGAGCTCCTCACGCACTATTCTTCACTGTTGGGGTAGAGGAGGGAGAGGAGCTCACATGCCTTATATTGTACAACGTTTCACTGCTAGTTCCAGCCACGAACCGGCAGTGAAACACCACATCACTGCCAGTTGGTGGCTTGAACCGGCAGTGATAGGGCCGAGAGTCATCACTGCCGGTTCAAGCCACGAACAGGCAGTGATGTGGTGTTTCACTGCCGGTTCAGTCCCTGCCCCTAATAATTGAGGGCCTGTCAGAGGAAGAATCGACAGTGAAGGGGCATCACTGCCGGCCCAAACAAAACCGGCAGTGATGGGCCGGCAGTGATTGTCGTTTCTGTAGTAGTGGGCCCACTCCAGGAGAATCGCAACGACGTCCACACCACGAAAGATCATCTCCTTCATATGCATTCGTAACATGAACAAGTATACTTTATTACACTAGCCCTTATGCTAAATCAAATTGTGTAACAAAAAATAGTTAAATAACTATATAATTGTATTATTATATAGCACTGTAAATATGTCAAGCTATATATTTATTCCATAGAATGACCAGCAGTAATAACTGAAAAGTGTTTTGCTGAAAGATTGCTAGTGAATACATGTAATGTACATGGTAGATATTGACAGTTCTAATATCCAGCAAGTCTTGTTTTAGTTTTAACTTGAATGAGTTACTGTTCTCACAATGATAATGATGACTTTTTCCCAGGTTGGACCAAATTGATTTACAACTGCATCATGTGCGCTCACAAAACCTTAATAAAGATAGAAAAAGCAATTGACCGTACTACACTACAAAATCTTGTGAAAATAAAACTCAATTTAAATTAAGGCCCTGTTTGGAGCACTATAAGATACTCCCTCTATTCCAGAATAGATGACGCTATGGGATATGTGTAGGTCAATTTTTTTAAACTTTAATTAAGTTTGTAGAAAATACATGCAACATTTATATCTCTAAATAAATCTATTATCAAAGTAGACTCAACGATCTATCTAATGATACTAATTATGTATTATAGATATCACTATTCTTTTATATATAATTGGTCAAAGTTTAAAAGCACTGACTTCTCGAAAAACAAAAATGACTTTTATTTTGGGACAGATGGAGTATAGTTGTTATATAAAGCTAAAGCTAACAATATGGTCCCAAAGAGATAATTATTATCTGATGTAGATAGAGATCCAAACACATGCCATAGAGTTATTCTTCAGGTTCGCCTCTATTTTATTATTACAATTTTCGATATGAGATGAATGTGCCACAAAAGTCATTGGTGATATAAGATCACTAAAGCATCATGTAGTGTACCAAAATTTGCAGTCACTATCACAACAAATCACATGATCTAACTAGATCAGAATCTATTTCATCACCATGCATAATAATTGTATAATGCTCATGGGGAAACCATTTGACTTTGAGAACAAAAGGCATAATTAGGAGATCTGCTAGCTAGCCTAGAAAATTATTACAGGTGGGGATTGTAGTTCCATAAACTAAAAGTTATGCATACAGAATAATATATATATATATATATATATATATATATATATATATATAAGGATTTTATTTGCCTAGTATAAAATGTTTATTTCCAAATTAAAAAATGGGCCATGGTATGTACTCCCTCTATGCCCTATTATAGGACGCTTTGACATTTATAAATATATAGTTTTTGCTATGCTCTTAAATATACATTATATATCCAGAAACGTAGTAAAAACAACGTATCTAGAAAAGTTAAAATGTCTTATATATAATTTGAAATTGTTTCCTAATTAAGCTGCATATTTTCCGCCCACTTATTATCACTTATTTGTATCTCCCTGATACAAGTGATATGCACCTATATCAAACAAGCATGTTACACCACTCAAAAGTATACCACCAACAACTTAATAATTATTAAGTGTTACCCCGGCCCAGTGCATATCACTTTTTTGAAAAAAGAAGCACGGATGCATGAGTTGAAAACATATAGAGCTAAATTTACCCACAGCACTGCAACCACATCAGAGTCCTCCAACTTCTCCTCCTCTGGCAATGAAAGCATGTAGCTGAGCAGGTCGTCCCTATCATGGCAGTCCCCTGCCAGCCTCCTCTCCTCAATGATCTTCCCAAAATACACTCTAACCCTAGCAGCCAGCCCCCTGCACAGGGGCCCCACCCCCCAGAGGTCCATCAGGGGGGCCCACGGTGTCTTGTAGTAGTGGTCTCCCAGGTTGAACGTGCCCACAAGCTCATACCCTTCCCTCACCATCTCACCCAGCTCCTCACTAACAGCGGCGCCCTCGAGGCCTATCACGCTGCCTGCCATGCTCTCTAGGGAAGCCCTCTGGAGCAAGGGCCACCTCCACGCCGGACCTCTCCATCTGGTCAGCGACATGCCTAACCATGCCGTCGGCGACGCGGCAGCGGAGGCCCCCGAGCGCGGCCATGCGGCACGGGGAGAGCATGCCGGCGCCCGCGACGCGGCGGAGGCGGCACCAGTACTCGCCAGCGGGGGCAAACCCGATGGCGCGGCAGAACATAAGCTCCCGCGCCGCGGTCTTGGGCGGGCGGTCCACGAAGGCGGCGCCCGACAGGATCTCCCGCGCCGTGTCCGGGTGGCTGCTGACCACCACGGGAGTGGCGCCGAGGGTGAGCGACATGAGGCGCCGCGCGCCGTGCGCGTCGGCAAGCGCGGCCAGGCGGCGGTGCATGAGTGGGCCGGACACGGCCGGCAGGGAGCCTACCAGCGGCCAACCTCGTGGCCCCGGGATGGTGGCGGCAGCGCCAGCATTATTTCTACGTTCATGGCGGGTGGTGGTGACCACGAACGGCACTGTGACCGCAGCCACCACGGCAAGGGAGAGAGATAGGAAAGAGAACAGCCATGAGGGCTGTGCGTTAGGGCTGATGGTGGTAGCTAAATGCACGAGGAAGGCCAAGGAGATCATGGTGGTGATTACTTCAGTCTTCATGGCTAGATATACAGTTAACCTAAGTACGTAAACTATTGTGTGTAGTGATTAGTGACTAGTGCATAGCAGGTGCTACTATATATGGTTGCTAATGTAATTGCTACTTAAGATGGCTAGATGAGAACACAATTAAGAAGAGATCGATGTGTTGAGCTAGTTGGTTGCTTGGACTGTAAGTTGGCACGAGGAGCATTGTTGGCAACAAAATGGTCTATTTATGGTGGAGGAGGGGGCTTGTGGTTGGCTGGGAGAAAGTTTGTGCATTTTTGCTAGCTTGTAGTGGTTTCTCCTTTTATTTAATTACTAGCAAATATGTCCGTGCGTTGCAACGGGAATTGATTTTTTTTCTCTCTCGACTTTGATAGTATCGACGCCCTATGCAATAGTCATAATAAGATTCACATGTAAAAATATCTTACTTGTTTGATTATATATGTTTAGTCATGGATGCAACATGGTGTCCTTTTGATTTTGATTCGGAGCTCTTTTGTTTTCTTTTAGTACTGACGGCGCAAATTTTCTATTCTTATTATCCTATTCCCATCTGGATTATAATTCCTTTTGAGTACTCATTCCTTTAATTTTTATGTTATTTGAAAGTCTCACGTGTTTCGTAATAGGAAATAGAATTTAGAGCTCTATTTGCATTACAATTAGAACTCATAGTTTTTAAGGTTAAATTAAGAAACTCTATTTGTAATCGAACTCTATACCGTGTTAGACAAGAATTATTATAACTCGTATATGAGCACCAGTTATATATATATATAAGTTCGGACGGAAATAACTATCTATTGTCTATTAGTTAGAGAGAGATGGACCTAAAAAGAATGGATGGACGAAAAAAAAGAGCCAGAAATTTTGGCTCTTCATTATTAGGTTTTCTCTTTATTATTAGGTATAGATATAGTATGGTTCATTTTGTAGTGGCTACCAATAGGCATGCATGCATGGACTGGTTGGCAGCCTCTAAAGTTGTTGCTATTGGGTGTCTAGTGTTGCATGGAAGGTAGAAGTCGTAAAAGACATATCCTGCATAATCTTTGGACCCAACAAGAAATAGAAAAATGGGCAAGAATTATAAGTGCCCCCTCCCATTCAAAGTACGTATCATTTACTGCATCAAGCTGGTTTTACAAAGTAAATTTTGGCCACAATTTCTATGAAAACATGAATATCAAAGAAATGTATATAAGTATTTTAACTTATTTCTTATTTTTTTATGGTAAACCTATTAATATCTGGCTCTATCTATCTATGTTTTCTTATATATTGATAATCTAAGATTATAAAGTCTGATTAATAAAAATGCAAAAACAACATGTAATTTGAATAGTAGAGTATAAGGGACAACTCCTTAAGAGTTGTTTTTTTTTGGATTGTATGGTAAATATTGTTGCAAATTCATTGAAGACAATACATGGCCCCGTTGCTTCTCTTGAACAGATAAAATCGTTATTAACCCAAAAAAATGGTGACTTAGAAGTCAAACTTTGTAATTAATTAGAATATTTCATTTTCCTTATGGATTCATCTAATCCATGTTGATTTATTTTGAGATAAATGAAGTCACCAAAGGTGAACCGCTATCCCAATGGTCACATGTCATCATACAACTGCAAGAATAATATATAGCTCAAGCGAGTATCAATGCTAACACTAAAACAAAACAGGACTATACAGGCGGCTGTGAAGCCATTTCTACTGGTGTTTTTCACAACTGCCTATGCTGGGGGCCAGTGGAAATGAGTCATTTTTATAGGCAGTTAAGGAACCGCCCGTAGAAATGACTGTCCAGAAATTGCATTTTTAAAATAGAAAAAAATAAAATTCTGAGACAAGCCCACTAGTAATCTGCGCGCTCGTCTCCGTCGCAAGTCGCGGATTTTTTCGCGTAAAATCGCGAACTGCGCTCTCGTGGCGATTCGAACCCGCAACCTCAGCCTCGCACGATACTATTGACGGTCGTTAGCGCCAACTTTTAATGCAATTATAAACATGATGATTGGATCAATCATATATAAAATCTAGAAATATAGGGTTTTATTTAGCAATTTCCACGAGTTTTGGTGTTTCATTATTTTCCAAGGACTATTCTAGAAAAGGGCAACAAAGAGAATCAAATCAGAGAAGATATCGAATAAATCCGGTGGAGATATAGTTGCCAATCAATTCACGGAGGATCCCGCAGACACCGGAGCGAAGCGGGCCCCAGAGCCCACCATGTGGGGCCGGCCGGCATGGGGTGGGGCCGGGCGGCACACCCTGGGCCCACTAGCCGCCGTCTTCTGGATGTTTCCTCCACCGCCTTTGAGGAGTCATCTCAGCCCTACACTAAGTCGGTTTGATCCGACGGCTATCGTGCATCCCTCTGGGCTAATAGAGGCATGTACCCCTAGAGCCAAGCGAGATCAGAAACTCAAGAGCATGAAGCCATAAATCCTATCTAGTATATCTAGGCCAGGAATTCAAGAGAGACTAGTTCCATGTAGATCTAGCTCTATTTAGAGATTATATATATAGAGTTGGAGAGTGTAGTTCTGGAGGAATTCTGGCATGTCGGTTCTTCATCGTTGTATTCTTTGGGATCGGATTCGTCTTGCCCAAGATCTGTATTCTGAGATACCCTGGTATTTGACTTTTGGTTCAAGTAAACATTTACCCTTATTGTTCTTTATGTTTGCAACTCTTCTTGAGTGCTTTGATCTTGATCATTACTTGATTGAAGTAGTAATTCGTAGTGTAGGCGTGATGCCTAGGCTAAGTTTACTTGTGAGTGTCCCCTGATTTTCTGGATAACGGTAGCTCGCGTAGGTGACTCTTATAGCTACGTTGATTCCTATGTAGTTCGTTTCCCGTAATAGGTTTGGCAGACATATAGGTGCTTGGTAGGAGAGAACTCTGTTTTCTGCCCCTATTTAAGTCATTTTCCTTAAAGATCATAAAAGATAAAGCTTACCCAGTGACCAGAACTAGAAAGTCATTGGTTTTTTCTCTTCTTATCAATAGTTATCTATACATGGTTGTGAAACGAGTTAAGTTTATAGACTTAGTCTTCCTCATACACCATTCCTTTGGGTTCAATATTTAAAACTGGGTTATCTCGGTGAAGTGCTACATCGTTGTTTATCTGTGCGCTTGCGGATAATTAATTTACTCGTATGATCTAAGAAACATCAACAGATACCTCCCCTACCACTCCACCCATGACTAACTTGTGTCTAGGTTAGGTTTTAGTTCACCACATTCTACTAAACCAAGTTTAAATTGATTGTTTGAGCCACTAAACGAATTGAAATGAAATAGTTGTAACCTACAAAGTTTCATAACTTTTTGAGATCTACAACTTTTATTTAGGAAGTTTTTCCATCCGAACTCGTTTACAAAAATTTGAATTTCAAATTTGACAAATTCGAACGTAGTTTTCGATGACAAGATTATTTTAAATGAAAAAGTTGTAAACTACAAAGTTTCATAACTTTTCGAGATCTATAACTTTTATTTAGAAAGTTTTGAGGTCATTTATAAAAATCAAAAAAATCAATCTCCGGGTATTTCTAGTGGCTGATTTCTTAAGGAACCGCATGTAGAAATCTATTTCTACAAGCGGTTGTCTTCAGGAACCGCCTGTAGAAATCAAGTATTTCTACAGGCGGTTGTCTTAAGAATACCGCCTATAGAAATCGATTTCTAGTGGCGGTTCGTAACCGTTTTATTTCTACTGATGCACGATAACTAAAAACTGTCTGTAGAAATACTTGGGGCGCTGAAAGGTCTAGAAATGGCTAGAGGGGGGTGAATAGCCTAATAAAAATTCTACAACAACAACACTTAGGAAAACTTGTTAGAATAAAACACGGTGTTAAGCAAGTTTGTGCTAGCACTAAGGTTGGAATTAGCAAGTGTATCAAAGAGATGAGTGGTGGAGGCTCTCACAAATGAGCACTAGTGTGTGAGTGATGAAAATGAGCAAGAGTTGCCCCCTTGGGTCGGCCATACAACAATATATAGCCCTCACCAACACACTAGCCGTTTCCACCCAAAACACAGCCTCTGCGCGTACTCCAGACGCGCTTTTCACAGGGGTCCGGACCATCAGCTGCGTCCAGACCCTTCACCACCCGAGAGCCAAGCTCTCTATTTCTCCTTCCGAACGCACGTGAAGCGTCATCCGGACCAACGCGCCTGCATCCGGTCAGCCTCTGATTCAAATAGCCTTCTTCCCGTGCGCGCCTCAGCACGCCACGCGTCTCCGGACACTCCTGTAGCCTGCGTCCGGACTCAAAGCACCGAGCGTCTGGAAATATTTTCCAGACAACCCGAGAGCACCCGAGAGCAACCAGCACCTCCGGACGCAAGGAATAGTCCGCAATCGGACCATCACCCCGCATAGTCTGGACCTCAGCAGAGAGCTCCCGAGAGCCTCAAAACCATCCGGACGCTGTCCGGATCCTCCGGTCCGGACAAGCACTAGCGTCCGGACTCTCCTTCATAGCCGAGCTGACTAGGGTTTGCTTCCGGACGCATGCGCCATGGTCCGGATAGCACATGCCCTAGCGTCCGGACCCAGCATCCGGACTGCTTTTCTCTGCCCAAACAGCACCAAGCTTCCTCCAACTTTCTTCCAAGCTTCCAAGGGCTAACACTAAGTGATCTCAACACTTGTGCGCGTGTGTTAGCTTTTAGTTCACAATTATCTTGGAATTAGTTGGTTGTTTCACTAGTTCAATTGATTTTAATGCAATGCAATGAACCTAGTGGCACATGATAACCGTAATCAAACACAAGAGCTCCCTCCTTGATAGTATGACTATCTATCCTAAATGTGATCACACCCTCTATGGTGTCTTGATCACCAAACCGAAAATGATTCCTATTTCACCTTTGCCTTCACACCATTTTCCTTTGCACCACCATCATGCTAGAGTTTGTGCCATCCACTTGATCCACCTTGCTCCATCACATGGCATGTACCAACCTATCTCATGATTCACACTTAGATATCAAGGTTAGTACTTAGGTAGGTTTCATCAATTACTCAAAACCAAACACATGGGGCTCTCAGGCGCCAACAAAGACCTCTTTTCTACTAGTGTAAATTGGAGGTCCAAATCAGGTGGGGAGATTTCCTCTTACATAATAATCCTAACCAACTAAGCTACTCTTACTGGGGTTCCCTTACTCCTTGCTGAAGATTCACATATGCTCATTGATCTTTTTGTGTTTTAAACTTAGCATGCATGTGTAAGATTGTCGTTGTACTACCTCTATCTCCAAATGGTTGTAACTATGGTACGCGTGCCCATTAAAGTGTTTTACATTTTACTAATACACAAATGGTTTTATTAACCAAGGAATTTGCAAAATCCAACTGCCTCGGTTAATGTCTAAGATTAACGGTGGCAGACATTTTCATTTACCAAGGTTGTCACAATTAAACGTCTTGCAAAATTGATTAACGGATGCGGTTAAAATCTATTGACAAAGGTAGGCCTCTTAAAGTGGTTTGTTCGGTTAATATGGAGGAGCCCACTAATTGTTGACGAAACCAATATGAGCCTGGTTTCTGATTAGGAGTATATATACCAAGGAAACTCAAGCCCACTCTTCTAGCCCCTCCCCTCTCCTAGTCGTGCCCCTTTCCCTCATGGCGCTCTAAATCACACTCCTCTCCCACTAGTGCTGCCTCACTCCCTCACCGCTCCCCCATGATGCCCCCTCCACCACTATTCCCCCATGGCATGCCCCTCTCTCCCTACGAGTGACGGCGACAACTACCCTGGCAGCAGATCATGTCCTCTCCTCAAGCTCCACCAACAAATTTGGCCGAGGTGCTCTCTCTCCCTCTCCTTCATAGTGTAGCGCAGCGAGGAGCAGCGGTCCCAGAGAGGAGGTGCTTAGATTCGACGAACGGGTGACCGGATTCGGCGAGCGGCTACGGTGGCATGCAGAGCAGCGGCGTTGGATGGGCTTGGCAAGCCCGTGGATGGGCTTACTGGGCTTGACCATGCGTTTTTGTTTTATTTAATTTGATTTACTAAGGCGGGCATTTGAATTGTCTCGAAAAAAATATTTACTATGACCTTTGAACCTTGGTTAATCATTTCTGCCCACCTCCAGAAAGTTTTTAGTATTTATCAGGTTTCTAGTAAATAGTATTTACATTTATGAATCCTAATTAATTTAATATGAAAATTGTATTTTTAATTAATCTAATGATATTTATTTGATATTATAAATATTTATTCTTTTTTTATTGATAATTGTTCAAACTTGATATACCAAATTATGATTTGATATTATTTTAGAATTACATTCTTTTGGAGACGGAGGGAGTATTCGCTAAACCTTGCTAATTAGTGCTGATGTGTGACTCGGGAGTCCGGACATGAGCATATTTCTTTGGGACATTTACATGTGTGCCATTAAAAAGGTTGGTAATTACACACAAGTCAATAAAAAACATGAATTCTCATAGTTACCATAATTCTAAACTCTTTTGTCCTCCACGTCACTATCATCATATTTGTCTCCAATGGTGTTAAACTGAAGTTGTGAAAAGTCAAAACTACCCTTACTTCTAAAAATCTTAAGGATTCCAAATGAAAAAAAAACAGAACTAGAAAATTATAGATCTCGCAATATCTTCAATTTTCATTCAATTAGACACAAAAATATATGATTTTCCTAAGACATATTAATCATATCAAATCATATATTTTTGTAAAAATTTAAATGAAGATAATTTTATATAAAAATTATAAATCTCAGCAAGATCTACAACTTTGTAGTTCTGAGTTTTTTTATTTAAAATTGTTAAGATGCTAAAAAATAATTAATAGCATATTTAGACGTAAGGGTATTTTTTGACTTTTTACAACTATAGTTTAATACCGTTAGAGACAAATCTGGCGATAGTGACGTGGAGGACAAAAGAGTTTAAAGTCATTTTTTTAATGGTTTATGTATAATTATCAACTTTTTTAATCATAAAAGTCTAGATCAATTTAGAAATATCTACATCAGGATTGCAAAAATACATCTTTGCAGGTCGCGAGATCAAATCCAGTCAATCAAGATTGCTGAGGTCCTCGGTTTCACTCTGATCAAAGGAGAAAAGAACTGTCCCGTCGATAGTTTTTGTAACAGGAATTGGCTAAAAACAAAACAAAAACAGCCTGCTGTGCTATGTTGACTTTTTCAGATAATGTACTATGTAACAACAGAAAAGGCCAAAAACAAAGATAATACTACAAAGGTATAAAAGGCATTAGTTTTACTAGATATACTCACAATCATTATCTGTTCATGTCCAGTTGAGAAGTCGGTTTTGGATGGTTCGTTTCCCACATCTACAGGCTTTTCATTTATATCGTATATTAATTAAAACATGAGAAATCTACAAGACAATTTATCAAAAGTGAGTCCAAGCATCAGCAGCAGCAATGCAGAGCCCTAGAAACGTAGATGCTTACACTTATCATCATGACCACACGCATGCAAACACACAAAAAGACAGATCTAAAAGGTAGCATTTGTAGGCGAATTGAGCTCTGAAAATGACACAACATTCAGCACCATCATTTTCTTGAGTTTGAGGGGCGGCTGCAGCAGACACCATCAAATTACCCATCAAATTACCTCTAATCTCGGTCTCGGATTTGCCGGGTCGGCCATTGCAGTCATTCATAAGGCGCATAAAACACAGGAGGTACAGTGTACCCAGTTCCATTACAGAAAATCAATCGATACCAAATGGTGAGTTACAAACTCGACCGGCAGAGTACAGTTCAATTTGTTTTCTTGCATACCCATGAAAGTGCCCCAGAAACACTTGCAGACCCTCTAGGCGATAATAGTACAGATCACCACAGAAAAATATTTAATTGACCAAATTTCTCCAAAGGACAGGGCTAATTGTCCAAGGTACAGCTCAATCCTCAAAACTGAATAGGCTCACAAAGGAACCAGCATCCTCTACCTGTTGTCTCGAAGAAATGGAAATTGGTGTTAATGTTACTTTTATGAAAAATAATAAGGCTAATTTCACTCTAAATAGGCTCTGAATTTAAGTCGTGCCCTTGATTTCATCAGGGATTAGCATTATGGTCTTTGAAGTAACATAGTGCAGGCTACTTTTCTGAATTTCCCAGAGTCCACTTGGAGCACAAGCAGCCAGGTTGACATGCATGATTCGTCTTCCGAAATGAATTTTGACAATCTTGACAATGTATCCTTTATCAAATCTCGCTCATGGATTATAGGCCGGAAACCGAAAAGGAGCGCAGCCCTAGCTGCAGCCACCAAGGTGACTGCCTCAATCAACACTAGTACAGCTTTAGACAAAGTCTTGAAAAACAAGGCTTGGATGCTGTACCTCACGTCATAGCAGTCTCTGGAAATTCTCAGGAGCGATTGTCAGTGCGTCAAGTCCGTTTCTGGCAGTCGTGCTGCAAGTCCTTCTAATGTCTAGCTGCTGTCCACACAAGCACAAATCCAAATTGAAATTCGACGGAGCTCATGACCTGAAATGACTAAGATATATTAATCTTCAGTATAGTCAAGCGAGGTTAAAAATGGTTCCTGTTAGTTTTCTGATCAAACTGGTTCCTGTTATTTTATAATTTTGTCTAAATAGTCTGGTCTGACCAGTTGTTTCTCTAAATCGTGTGCAGAGTGAATATGCCTACATTATTTTAAATTATTTTCCATATCAGCGTGCCACCAACACATCTTTGGCAACGGAGTTACCACAAAAGTGTAAGCTCCTCTTGTCCCAATAAGTTGTGTACATTTTTTTCTCAAAAAAAAAATTCTAAACTGTTCTCCATATCGTTTTACAATATAAGTACCGTACCAGTGTACCACACCTGTCTAGAGAACACACACGAGGTCACAAAAAAACTGACAGTTTTCGATGTCTAAGCCAAGATTTCTAAATCAGTTCCCATGGTAGCACCTACAAAGGACACATAAGCTGATCATGCCATGTAACTTGATCAGGTTCCCCAGGCCACCTGTGCTCAACCTGTACCTCGATCAGGTTGTAGGACCACGACCACCTTTGATAGGAGGTCTGAAATGTAAGGTATTCCTGTATTGAAGCCACGAATGAACGTCCTGAATTCTGCCACATCCTATTCCTTCCGTGGCCTCCTGGACTGTACATTTGTTGGCCCATTGCTTTGAAACCAGGGCGAACAGATGGTGTGGATTAGCCACCTCGCTGTCCAGAACAGAATGTTATTTTTCTATTATGTGTAAGTTGGTAACCAATGCAACGGAGAACAATGCCTCGACATTAGGATACACTGCCATCACGAACAATACATACATGATTGGCTTCACTTCACTAATGCCTTTGTCAACTCTTAAATGGGCATTGGCAAAGCTGAGAAATTTACAAGGAAATTTTATTTATTTCACACGGCATATGCAGCTGGATCAGATCAGTGAGGGATCATCCGGGGTAAGTCGAATTGGAGTGACACTACTCTTCTGGGTGTTTTTAGCCCAGATGCCGTTACAAATAGATGTAAAGCCTAGTGCATCGCGAACTGACCAGCTGGTTGAGTTCCCGGGTTCAAGTCCTCGATTTGGCATGGGTGCTCGTATTTTAATGACTTTATCAATCTCGAGATATGCCAGTCAGTCTTTCAGAGGATTGTGTACGTCTTTCAGAGGATTGTGTACGTGTGTTCATAGAGGTGAGTATGTGTACCCGTTGAACGTATGCGACTATACAGCCTAGTGCGTCATGTTTCCCGTTTTCCAGCTTTAGGAATTTTGACATGAGTCTGTTACCAGCATGCAGCTACAAATTAAAATACAGAATGATGCATAACATGGTTACTGTGGCGAGCTTCAATATTTAAAGTGCCTGCAAAAATAGGTCAAACTAAAAATTAACCCTTCAAAAGTCTAGAGCTTCAACCATACATGGACTAGATCATCAACAACAGATGACCATGAAGTCAGTTTAAACCTGATAGTTAAACGACGATGCGTCCTAGACATGACCTATCAACAAAGATAGAATTAGGTTTCTAAAAACAGTTGGGGACTATCTAAAATGCAATATCAGTTGTACTTGTCTTGATTAAACATTATGGGGATCAATTGATGGATTTCTGAACCTATATCCTCTGAAGAAGAGGAAATCTAGAGTGGTTTAATGATGGCATCCCAATAATGGTCTGATGGATTTCAGCCAACACCTAGTGATCTATTTCTATGCAACTATGCACAATAGTTTTGCATGAGCCCTTTTTGTTAGTTATTAGGTGCAATAATTTAAACTTAATGTATTAACTTTGAATCACATAGCTGCAAAGTTCAGCTAGGCGCAAGACGGAGTCTAGGCGCTGACCGTCAGCCTAGAGCCTAGTCGGGGTTAATTGTGCCTAGGCGTTCCTAGACGTTTTGCTAGGCGTTTTAATTTTTATACATACACACACATATATCTTAAATAAAGTAGAAAATAGGAGATATATGGACTTAAAGTTAAAGAAAGGCCCATAAAAAAAAGCCCAACAGTCCACCTTAACCACACTCTCACCTTATCCATCCAGCCCCTCCACCCCATCCGCACTCCAACCCCTCCCCGCGCCATACGGCGCCAGCCGCACGCGTACGCCGCCGGTCTCCTCCCTCCCCGCCCTTCTCTTCCTCCTCCACCGCCGCCTCCTCCCTCCCCGCGCCCGCAGCCGCCAGCCACCGCCGGTCTCCTCCCTGGCGCCTCAACCACCTCCTTCTCTTCCTCCCAGCGCCGAGGACCGCGCCTACCCCCTAGTCGCCGCGACAGGCTTTGCCTAGCGCGAAATCGCGCCTAGTCGGCGCCTAGCCGAACTTTGCATAGCTGAGTTGCTAACTGTAAGGAACATGGACCCATGTCCCATAAAGCTTAGATTTTGGTGTTTGATGATCAACATAACCAAATTGGACTAACGTATTTGCAAGTGTTTATTTTGTAGTCCAATAGGGTGTAAACATGCTTTGGACTTAGGCAACACCGCAAACAAGACATTTGAAGCATATAGAAGACCTAAAAGATCAAGCATAGTTCAAGCATGGAGGATGGAACCTACTCGGAAGCAAGACCATGAAGAAACAAAGTCTTCCGGACGCTCGTCGCCTCGCGTCCGGACTTTTGGAAATCAGCCCGTACTAAATCACTGAAGAAAAAGGGCTCCGGACGCCACAAACAGGAGGGTCTGGACCATTGCGGATGCGTCCGGACGCCTAGGGTTTGGTCTGCGAAATTCAGAGAGTCCGGACGCTGTGAACAGTACGTGTCCGGACCATAGTACTTGCGTCCGAACGCACACAGAGAAGAACTCGAGAGCTCCAAGGGCTCCGGACGTTGTCCGGAGTATGGGGTCCGAACCAACAGTGGCGTCGGGACCCTATGCAGTGAGGTTCCAGAGGCGCTCGAAGACACCGGACGGTGTCCGGAGTATAGCGTCCGGACCAAAGGATACGTCCGAACCCACTGTCAGCCGCAGCGCACAGAAGACCGTTGGAAGGTGTAGATGCGCACGCGATTGTCCGGACCCCGCTGCTATCTGCGTCCGGAGGTACGCAGAGAGGCAATCCAAGGGCACCAACGGCTCCATTTGGCTTGGGGCCTATATATATGACCTTTGGCCGGCTAAATGGGAGCAAGGAGACTTGAGGAATCATTCCAAGGTGTTGATACACAATTCTAGTGCTCTCCACATGCATAGTGCTTAGAGATATACTTGGTGATTAGCATAAGTGCTTTGCGAAGTGCTTAGGTTAGTTAGACCACTCATATGCGCTTGCTCTAGGTGTAAGCCTAGTGTTAGTGAGGTTTGTAAACCTCTTGATCAAGGGTGCTTACGCGCACCAAGCTTGTACTCGGTGGGGCTTGTAATCTTGCGCGATCACACCAACCGCGTTTGTGGTGTGGCCACCACCGGTGTACCGAAGGGAACAAGGCCCGCGACGTTTCGGCCGGAAGCTTGATAGTGAAGACGGCGGAGAGCATCCGGGAGAGGCTTACCGGAAGGCACATCGGAGACCCACTTGCGCGTGGGGAGAGCCCGAGGATATCCACGGAGTTACCCGACCGGGAGCTTGGCCCTTGCGCGGGATTCCTCGCGAGGGGCTCCAACGAGGACTAGGGGGAAGCTCGCGCGCTTCTCGATACCTCGGTAAAAATACCGGAGTCGTTGACGGGAGTTTGCATCTCTACCTTCCTCTTTACCTTCCGCACTTACTTTGTTTACCTTGTGTTCTTTACCTTTCCTAGCTTAGTTGATAGGCTAGTTGATAGGTTTGGAAACTAGGTTACTTAACTCTTTTGCGGTAAAGATAGCAACACTTAGCAAAACCATAGTTGCACCACTAGATAGTTTACCTTTTGCATAGGTTTTGCTAGGGTTAGAAAAAGAAGCCATAGATTAGAGAGTAGTTTTTAAGTGACCTAATTCAACCCCCCCTCCTCTTAGGCATCACGGTCCTTTCACTAACCTTCAACATCATTGTGCACCATGCGGTTTTCGGCCAAGACCATTAGTCCATTACGAGTTGCATCATGACTTCCTAAGTTTTGTTTACAAGAAGTTAGTTTAATGGTAAAAAAATCATTATCTGAGCAATTTTTCACCAATATGGATTATTTCCTTGCAAGAAAGTTTGGTTTCTCTTTCTTTCCTCTTTGAAGAAAATCAATTGTGCATCATTGTTTATATAGATAGCAACATACAAACATGTGGTACAAAGTATGATCTCTATGATGACAACTAAAAAGATATAGTTAAACATGGACATGATTGGTAGTTCAGTTATGTAAAAAATATCAAGATGCAAGCTTCTTTTGTTCTACTTCCGCAACTCACCTCCTCCCCTAATAAAATATAAACATTTCAAATCTCCTATGAGGTTTCGTGGTCAAGCATTTTTCATCTAGCACCAGAATTCATCTGGTCGTACATTGGCTGTTTGTGTTTCATGCTGATGAAACTTCTTGGAGGCAGATGTGACCTGTGAGTTCCTGTGTGACACTATTAGTACAAGGCATGAGCATCTTGTCAAATACTACTACTAGTCTACTATTTCAACTCAACCATAATGTTCTAAATTAGGAAGGAATGATTTTACAAGTTTTACCTATATTCAATAAGTTATGCCTGATGTATTTTGCAGGAAAATAAAGGGTGCTAAAGACTAAAGAGCCATAAAGCATCAAATGGATCCTCTAACTTAGTGATTAAAATTTTATTACAATAAAGATCAGGTATTACAAAGCAAGTATTTTCTGTAGAAACTGCAGCTAGTAGATAAAAAAACAAGTAGGTCCTAAGCAGGTGGATATTTAGAAAATAGTAACTGCCCTTATAAAAAAACTTGGAAGTTCATATAAAAGAATCTGTAGGCAAATCATATAGGTGCCCCTATAACTTCTTTTTGGCAGTGCATATTGCCTTACCGTAAAGTTAAGGACTCGAGGTTCATTGCTCATGCAGCTCCAGAAATCATTAGAGATAATGGGGAACATCAAAAAGTATATGCACACGCTTGCTTAACGAATCATTTTGAAGGTAAAAAGGAACATTGGTCAATAATCATAGTACAACGCAGCAAATCAGCACAAGCCTCAATGACTCTTCCGTCATTCCTCTCTGCTCTGATGGGGCAAAGTTGCTTCTCTTTTGCACAAATGTAAATTAGTCACAAGTATGTGGTCTATGGACCTAATAAAAAAGAAAGCTTCTTAGACTTGAAGTGGGTCATGGACTCATAATGTGTGCTAGCTCTTTATTCACACGCACCTACTCAACTAATGGTTTCCGATTCTTTTTATGTTAAAGGTCCTGATCAGATTCACTTTCACTAATAGGAATAGGAAGGTCCGGCGACAGTGGTTTGCTCTTCCACCACCACATCGTGTTGTAAGAATAAATATCAGAAGAATCCAGTGAAAGAAGAAGAAAAACTATACTAAAAAAAAATCTACCATGGAACACAATGTTTTTATGATCTACCTATAAATTGCACTACAAAAAAAATCAAATCACTGCATAAACAAGAACATTAGTCTGACAGTGAGCAGCTATCAGTATTTACCTTTATTTACACTGAACATGAGGGCCATGTCGCTGCACTCCCACGTGTGAACCTGAAAATGAAAGAACCAGCTCCACCATAGTCAGGACCATCAACAAAAGGAGATGCTAGGTGTAAATGGACATCCTTTTCCTCTCAAAGAGCTAGTTAGCCCTGCTGTCTTTTCAGTAGGTTGTAGGTGTGGTGGTTGAGCTGAGCATAGCAAGAATGCTAACATAACATGCAAGCTAGCAATTGGGGAAGGAGAATTATATACGAGTGGTGGGGCCATTGTGCTGTGATCACTGCCCAGATAGGTACGATCTTGTGGTGACTCCTCCACTCAGAGACAAGATAAATGTGAAATTATGCGGTTTGAGAAACAGTGATGTGACAGCAACCACAAGATCCACAACCAAAATAAGGACTCGATGTCATGAAACTGTAGAAATGGCAGAAATGACATCTGTTTGGTGATCCACATACATACAGACCATGCCCATCTGTAATAACTGGCTTGGTTCAGCTTAGGCACTGTTGGAAAGAACAAGCACAGCACATACTTGGCAAAGAGCTGGATTTTTTTTTATCGGCAATGAGCTGGATTAAGTGTGGAGGAAAACAATCAAGGTGAATAACTTTTAAGAGTGCTTGTAAATTGGGTTTAATAACTTTATTTGCCCGCTAATCAAGGTTGCGCCCAAAAGTGAATCAATGGTCATTTATTGTACATAACCAGATTCCCTAGTCCGGTGTATGTCTTACTTGCAATGGAAATCCTTTTTCACTCTTGTTATCCTAGTGCGTTGTGGAGTTCCAAGCCAAGCTAATAATACAAGGAGAGGTAGAGGAAGGTCGAAGTTGACATGGGCGGAGACGGTGAAAAGGATTTAAAAGCTTGAGATATATCTAGAGATATATGTTTGGATAGGATTGCCTAGAAAGAAGCTATCGAAGTGTCGGAACCGTGTCTTGGATATCTTGTTGGGTTTCAACTCTAGCCTACCCCAACTTGTTTGGGACTAACAGGCTATGATGATGTTGTTATCCTAGTGCCGATAAAAAGATAAAAATGTCATTGATACAATAAGAATGCACAGTTTGTTCTGGCTCAAAACAAATAACCTTGTACCAACCAGCTTTCAGAAAGAAATTGCCAGAAAATACGAGTTTTTCATATTAACCAACTGAATGAAACCCGCTGACAGAATTCCAAACCCTACCTCAATCAAAGACCATGAAAAGTCAAATGTGACAAATATTTGTAACTGGACCGAGTAAGTGTAACTACTCCCAAAGTTTTTCATACAAAGCTAAGTGTACCGTAAGAGTTTGTGAATCCTGTTTCACTGTGGCATGTATGAAGGTTGCTGAATGAAACTGTATCCTGATGTACGTCTACGACAGTCCACAGCTAAAACAAACCATGATATTTTGATGTGGAGACACACATGACACCATAGACTTGAATGCATATGGAAAGAAGTGCCTGAAACAATGGTTACATCGGTTCTTCATAACATAGCAACATGCTAATCAAGTATTTCCATCAACAATGTTGACTAGCCATTACTATACTGAAAACGCAAATTATCTACCATGCAGGAGACTTGCTCATCATTGATTAAAGAGAGAAAGCACGATCAATAAAAAGTCATCACTCTTGATGGAGAGTAAGTGTAAGAAACAAAAAAAGAAAGAAAACACTATGCTGAAAATTTGATGATCTCCTCAGATCTCAACCAGATAGCTGATACAACAGAGCTCTAGGGACCCAATCAACAAACAAATTAATTAAGCGGTACTTGTAATAATTCCAAATTAATTAAGCGGTACTTGTAATTTTTATTACTAATGAAACAAATTTATGCATTCCTTTTGGCAAAAGAAGGATAACAACACTGTGCTTATAAATTGTAAAAGCAGAGTTTCAAATAGTTCTTATAGCAGATCGGAATGTTTCAAAAGCAGAATTTAAAATAATTCTTATGCCAGATCAGAATGTTTCAAAAGCAGAGTTTTAGAGGCAAATAAAGAGCAAAGCTCCAAACAAGCATCAAAGCTCGTCTTGGAGCCCTCAGCTTCACTACTGCTCCAGTAAGAACCACACATATTTACTATTCATAGTGATGAATCCTTACCTAAATTTTTTTAAAAAAATTGTAAAAGCCTTTTAAATGAAGCTTATGCAACAAGAGAGCATTAAACCTAGTCCAAAATGGGGAAAACCTAATATGATGCATTGCTATTACTATCGCACATATGCCTATAACTTTTCCCAGCTCTAAACACACTACACGCACAGGCACAAGCAGTGACCCTAGGTCTCAGCCTACAGCTTAGGAATGGCAACATGGCAAATACATGAAGTGGGCAGGAAACTAGCCCCTCTACTAATTGTGATGCAGAAGTGAATCGCACCAATATATTGTGCAAACATATTTTTTGGTTAATAAAAAATGCAAATCACCAATAACAAGTAGATTAGAATCCACCTGTTAGCTGTTAACATGCAGGCAACCTAGAGTGACTTGATATGTCTGATGTAATCATCACCACTATCTTGCATATCTATCTTAGGCCAACCAATCGATGACAATTTACTTCACCAAACATTCGATGTGTCAAACAAAATAAAGAAAATTATCACACCTCTATGATTGAATCCCAGTAGTTGACAACAAATGTTTCCTTATAGCAGTACTTCTATAAATTAATTACATTAAACTCTCACGGCTATACTCAGAACTGTATCTGTACTTTGTGTTTCAGTTCAAACAGAGTGGATGGCAGATCAGGGTATAATCAGGTTTGTGTGTATCACAAACCAATCATGAGGCCACAAGATAAAAAAAATGCATTAACATTTAAGTTCATTATTGTTTTATTCCAAGCTATTTATAAATTAACTATAATCAAACATTAAACTTACTTTACCGAGGGAAGCAATGCGTGATTTGGGCAGCAGAATTTGCTAGAAAGTATCAATTAACAATTATTCGACTATCACCTAAAATCAAGGTTCAAATAGGCGACGCCTTAGGCGCGCCTAGGCGCGACTAGTCGGGAGGCGAAGGGTCTCCGCCTGGCCTATGGGGGTAGGCGGAGGATAGGCGGGGCTGGGTGTAGGGCGGGCCGTTGGCGCGGCCAGGAGGTAGCCGGCGACGAGCGAAGGCTGGGGCATGGCTCAGAGGAAGGTGGGCTGCGGGGGAAGCTATGAGGGCGGGCAGGTGTCAATGGCCGGCGGCGTGGAGACAGTGGCCACATGGCCGTAGAGCCATGCACATCTCTGGAGAAGGGGGAGGATGCGCGCGTGGGGGCGGCAGAGACGGGAAGCAGGGAAGGGAGGCGGCGGAAGGGAGGAGTACGGTGGATGGATAAGGCTGGGAGAAGGATGGTGGATGGATAAGGTGGAAGAGGGATAATATGGACTGGGCTTTTTACGGGCCTTTCTTCCAACTTTAGGTCACATAGGTCATTTTTCTTCTTTTACTTAAGGTAATATATATGTATATGTATATGTATAAAAATTAAAACGCCTAGAAAAACGACTTGAAACGCCTAGGCTAGCCTAGGCTCTAGGCTGTGGGTCGTCGCCTAGAAACCGCCTAGCGCCTTCTTGAACTTTGCCAAAAATGCAACCAAATTTTAGTAAAAGACAGTACAACTTTGACATTTTAATAAGATCTAAAATAAAAAGGCGTGCATGTAATATTGTGATCCTTTGGGTGTGTAGGTGTTGGTGTAACTGGGATTCTTTACCCTTTTGTTTATCCTTCTTTAATATAATGATATGCAACTCTCGTGCGTGTTTGAGGGAAAAAAAATCAGATCTAAAACAATCAGAGCAGATGTAATACCTCAATGGAAACTCATAAAAACATCATATTAGATTAGGCATAGTAAAAGCTTGCTGCTCGCATGGGAGATCTTTTCGGTAGCAGTATTAACTATAGATGAGAGCAGAAAGGTGACAATACCTATAAAGACTGCTGAACTGGAAGATATACAGGAACCATCAAATCCAGCTCCAGAATATGATCAAGATTATATTTGTTATCGAGCAACAAACTTCACAGGCAGATATATAGGGATCTTTTCACACATACTCCCTCCGTCTCTAAATATATGTCGTTTGCGCTTCCCAAGAAACATCTTTGACTAAATATATATTAAAAAATATCAATTTATGCTACATAATTAGTATCCTTAGAAAGATCTTTGAATCTAGTTTTTTAATAAATTTATTTGGAGATACAAATGTTGCACGTATTTTCTACAAATCGAGTCAAACTTGTGTCACAAACACCAACGGCGACAGTTATTTAGGGACGGAGAGAGTAGCAGAGAGAGAGAGAGAGAGAGAGAGAGTCAGAGAGATGATCAATATAACTGTATGTGCAAGATAGTTAACACTCACATGTTCACTCTGGAATGCAAGTTGCCAAATACATACATCTGATGTTATTTCATTAATGAGAAACAAAACTAGATACAGCATCAAGAAAGAATGAATCTTAGGTTCAAAAAAAAAAAGGAAAAATGAATCACAATCACTTGGTTGACATACATTAGTTGACCACCACAAATTAAACCAATATCAAAAACTCTTGTTAAATATGAAAATTGTAGCTAATAAAATTGGTTGGTCTACATTAGTTGTAGGAAAAGGTAGATAACATTCAGGAAAGTTAAATAATAAAAAGAATTTGGTCACAGCATTTGCTGATCATCACAAGTTGTCAATTGTGATCAGAATTAAAATTCTATGGCTGAATGATCTGACATGTTCCTTGCATAATAATGCATCTAATAACATTTATATGACTGAACCACAGCTCAACAAACAGAGTAGCTTGTATCATAATTCATAAATGTATAGTTCAAAGGCCCATTGGTCCAACTTGGACCTGTCTGGAATGGTGGCTAGCCAGTTTAGTAATTAACCTCACTTTACAGAATGGACAGCTTTGACTTTTGATCTTCAAAATTGACCTAGTTGTGAAAGTTCATCTGACTATAAGTGAACGCATAATCAGCTCTTATTCTATTCAAGATCAGCCTTCACATGAAAATTTAGATAAACAATAAGTTATTAACAAATGAAAATACCAAATGTTCAAGGCTACATTAAATGGCAAATGAGTTAGCCGCATGAAGTTAACAGATGGTAGGGCAGCAGAAAATTCTGAGGAATACTGAAGTGACAAAACCATGACAGACTAATCAACATAAGAAATGGTTCAAGGCTTCAAGCAGGTTTTACATGATAGGTTCAGTAGTGTAACTGTTAATTTTCAGAATTTAACACAAGGAAAAATTACTAGTAATTGCCACAGCCTTCATTGAGCAAACCATGCTAACACAAACATCCGCATCTCAATCGATTGGACAAAGTTGAACATGTAAAGAAATAGTCTAAATGCTAGTACCAATTCTTACAGCCAATGATATGCTCCCCAAAATTCTGCTACCACTAGATGGTTGCACCTCACCTATCACCCCATATCGTCAGTGTTTTGCTCTTGAAAAATGTAATGAGCTAGCAACTCATTTCCATATATTATTAACAGCACAGCATCCCTGCCACATGTCTCACAATTATTAAAACTTGATTGGTACAATAGCCTGATAAAATCAACAAATCATTGTTAGCATAGAAATAGAATCATAACCAACAACTACAAAATACAGCAGTGAAGATGAATATGATTTTGCTGCAATGCATTTAGAGTTGATCATTTAGCTGCAGCAGAGTCATATATTAGTTTAAATCATTAAAAAACCTGCAACTGACAATAGCTTCACAAGTCAAACATGACATGAACATAATTGAGAATATCTAGATCTAGATAGCTCATCAGTTATCACTGAACCTGCAACTGACAATAGCTTCATGGGTCAAACATGACATGAACACAATTGAGAATATCTAGATCTAGATAGCTCCTTAAGTTTACTCATTAAGTTTACACACAACTAATTTGATTATCCATACTAACCAACCAAAATGAATGAAATAAAGGTTCGGTGTGTAAACTTAAGTAGACATTATAATTTATATAACTTCACAAATTAGATGCCTTAGAAATTACACAACCACTTCAAGTACCAGCTTAGTTGTATGAAAATATTAAGTGGCAGCATATTTATTTTCTGGCAAAGATTGGGTACTATTATGCATATTTCAGAAAGTTATTTCTGATTAGCGTAGCTGGCACAGTAAACTACAAGCATCAAACTATAATTTTTTCACGAAAAGCCGCTTAAACAAACAAAAGCCACTACAAACAGGCCAGGATCATTGGTTTATAGATAGAGATCACCAGGCATCTAGGTTTATCAACATAAGATTCTTTTTTTAAGGAACATATATGACTCATGAGTTACCTTCAATACTGGCACACTAGGACCTCACAACTGTAGTAGCTATATCTACACGACATACCATTCTTCAAAGACACCATTGATTTGAGAGGCTATGATATCAGTAGCAATTTCAACACATTTCAGATAACTCTTTAAAGACAACATTGGGATTTGAGAGGCATCATAGTGATTGCATACCAAAATAGTGTATCAAACTGGGTGCACCTAGACCACAGTAAAACTGATGCTACACAATGTTCTTCACTTGCCAACCATACAGTACAGCATTATTCGAAGTACACAATTTGGATCTAGAAGCATAAAGACAACAATAGTGAAATGAAAGAGAACCCACAAAGAGAAATCACACAGAGCAGCAAACAGCACTGCTAATACCGACCAATTCCTCAAATGGCTGCACCATTGCTCCTCCTCGCCAGCTTGTTCCATTCTGTGTGGAATGAACCTGGAAGGTCAATGCGCTCATAGGTGTGTGCACCAAACAGATCCCTCTGTGCTTGGATCAGATTTGCAGGCAATCGACTTGATCTGTAGGTGTCAAAGTAGGAAAGGCTAGCAGTCATTCCTGGTGTGCTAATGCCAGCCTCCACTGCCCGTGCCACAACCCACCTCCATGCATTCTGCCGCTGCACCATCTCCCTTGCAAACTCTCTGTCAACAATCAAATTGGCAAGCTCAGGATTTCTGTCATACGCCCTCTTGATTCTATCAAGAAACCTCGCACGGATAATGCACCCACCCTTCCAAATCCTGGCAAGCTCTGCAAGGTTGAGGTTCCATCCCTTCTCCACACTCTTGGCTCGCAGCAGATTCATGCCCTGTGCATAGCTGCAAATCTTTGAGGCGTAAAGCGCTTGCCTGACTCTATCCACCAGAACCTTCTTATCAACATTAATCGTCTCCAACAGCCCTGCTGGCATCCCCTCTTCCTCCAGCACCCCAGCAGCCGCAACCCGTTCATCCTTCAACCCTGACAAGTACCTCCCATCCAGTGATGCTGCAATTGTGGGTGCTGCCACTGCAAGCTCTGCAGCCTGCTGCACCGTCCATTTCCCAGTCCCCTTCATCCCAGTCTTGTCTAGAATCTTGTCAACCAATGCCCTACCGCTCCCATCCAATGGGTCAGCCACGGTGAATATGTCTGCGGTGATCTCAACCAAGAAGCTCTCGAGCTCCCCCTTGTTCCATTCGGCAAAGACATCGGCAATCTCCGGATTCGACAGGCCCCCAACTCTGTGGAGCACATCGTATGCCTCAGCTATGAGCTGCATATCACCATACTCGATCCCGTTGTGCACCATCTTAACGAAGTTGCCAGCACCACCGGGCCCAACGAAAGTGACGCACGCCCCGTCCTCCGTCTGCGCCGCGGCTTTCTCGAGGATGTCCCGGATGTTCTTGTAGGCATCGACGTGGCCGCCGGGCATGAGCGAGGGCCCGTTCCGCGCGCCCTCCTCGCCGCCGGACACGCCCATCCCGAGGTACAGGATCCCGTGCGCCGCGGCCTCCTCGATGCGCCGCTCCGTGTTTTGGTACCACTCGTTGCCTCCGTCGACGATGGCGTCGCCGGGCTCGAGGTAGGGGGAGAAGGCCTGGATTGTGGCGTCGACGGCGGGGCCCGCCTGGACGAGGAGCACGACGGTGCGCGGGCGGTCGAGGGGAAAGCACGAACCCGCGCGGGTCGCGGTGGCCCAGCACCGGTAGCGCGCCCTCGTCCCGCGCGCGGGAGAGCGTGGAGTCCACCTTGGCGGCGGTACGGTTGTAGACGGAGATCGGGAACCCCTTCTCAGCGATGTTGAGAGCCAGGTTCTGGCCCATGGTGGCGAGACCAGCTAGCCCGATGCGCGGTGGAGGAGCGTGGGCCGGGGCGGCCGCGGGGGACGCCGGCGCCGGGGAGGCCATCGGTGGCGGCGGTGAGGTGGAGGAGCGGAGATGGGAGGTGGCCGAGCAGAGAGATTGGGGAACGGAGGTAAAGCAGGACAGGGGTGTAGGGGATAGAAATAGATATTGCCCGGGGTTTTGGATGGGGTCCCTGGGTTTTGGGTTATCGTAGAAATTGTCCTCTTCTTTATGAATGGGGTTTTAGAAAATAGATTAGTATTTTTTTTCTTAGCTGCTAAACACATTTTTTAGCGAGAGGTAATTCTCTGCTGATTCTGTAAAGTTGTTCTCCAAATGAAAGGTTGAGAGCTAAAAAAAATTAGCCACCGGATTTTATGAAGTGATTATGCATGCTAATTTTAAAAGTTTAGGCTAAATAAGAATCAAATGGAATTATTTCAACCACAAAATCACTTCACCAGTGAGTCAGTGAGCACAACTCTACCAAACAGGCTCTATGGTTTCACTCTTTTTGGGATCGGTATATGAACTTTTAAACACTTTAGTGGATCGAAAATATTCCCTTCTAGGCTAAAGAATAATAAAAAAAGAAACATTTTCAACCACAAAACCACTTTTGGCTTGTTCGCTTGGCTTATTAGCTCGGCTTATTAGCCTTGGTATAATATCTTTCTCTCATAGTAAACAGTAAAAAAACAATATCAGTCGCTTATCAGCCACAGAAACCATCAGCTAAACAGTGAATCAAAAGTATAAGAGCTTGTTTGGTTACCGCCCTGAGCTCAAATTGCCTGGCTATACACTTGTCTGGAGCTTGCCTGCATAGTGTTTGGTTGCAACCTTGAAAAGATGACTGGACCAGGCAATAGCGATTCACCCAAGCATAGGAAAACGAACGCCTGGCTCTAGGACGTTCGTTGCCTGGGCTGATGACCATGATTACACGCCAAGCAATAATATGTTGCTGTTGCATAGTCTCTCTGGGGGTGTTTAGATCCACCCTAAAATCCAAAATATTTCAAGATTCTTCATCACATCGAATCTTTGGACGCGTGCATAGAAGATTAAATATAGATTAAAATAATAATTAATTGCACAGTTCATCTGGAATTGGGGAGACGAATCTTTTGAGCTTAGTTATTTCATGATTGGACAATAATTACTAAATACAAACGAAGTGTCATTTTGCATTTTGGTTTTGGATCTAAACACCCCCCTTTGTAATTTCTGTATTCACGTCAAATCAAGCAAGTGATCACCTATGTATAAGCTAAAATGTGTTTCTTTTTTCTTCTCTTGTCATTTTAATTTAAATCACTTGTACAATTATTATTATTGCAAATATTTGTTTTTTTATAAATGTATAAATATGTATTTTAATATTTTAAAGGTGAGAAAGGGTAAATATAGAAAAATAGTGTTCAACTAATTATATATCATAATAGTAAACATATTACTATTTTTTATATACATAAGTGTTTTCAGGCCCAGGCTTCCAACCAAACGAACTATCATCTATTTGCCTCACCGGACATATTCTATTAAATTTTCAGGCAACTTTCGGACAATACTTTTTACCAGACAAATCGTCCAGATCTTTAACCAAACAGACTCTAACTCTACCAAATAGGCTTTATAATTTCATTCTTTTTGAGATTGGTATATGAACTATTTAAACAGTTTAGTGGATCAAAAATATTTACTCGTACAACATATGTATCGCCGATGTTCATTTTTGCTGGTGTGAACAAATTCATCCTAGTTTACATGATTTTAGCTTACAAAATCATTGGTGTAGGATTTGATCTTAGAGCACGTCACAAATCTTACGAAACTATATGGACTTTATAAAATTCGATAGGACTCCAAATCTCCAATCATTTATGAACCGAAAAACGTCCTACCTGCGAACAAACAAACAATTAAGCCTACACATGTACGGATGATGAAAATATAACGAGAAGCAAAAATTCGGAGGGACCTGAGGTGCTTCCTGCAAAGGGCCACCTCCACCTCACTCTCTTCTTCCCTTCTTTCGCCGCAGCCGCGTGCTGGCTGTCTCACGGGCTCGCGGTGCGGCGGACTCATCGAGGCGGCCAAACGCCAAAGGGTAAGGGCGGGCTCTCCACGGAACATTTTTTTTTCCTTTTTTTTTTACAACAAATCCACGGAACAATTGTTTTAACGGCTGAGGTCCTCAGCCAATCAGCCCCTCCTGTCTAGTACTCACTCTTTCATGGTTAAATTCATTCTACGAATCTTGCACAGACAAAAACATATAAAATTTAACCAAATTTATATGATAAGATAATAATTTTTTTTATGTTTTTATAATATATTTTATTTATAGTTCTCTCTATAATTTTAGTTAAACTTTTGATATTTTAACTCTATAAGATTTTTAGAATGACTTATTAATTCAAAACAGAGAGTAGAACCTTTTGTATATATTATTCTTGAAACTTGAGATATTATATTCTTGTGTGCTGTAATGTAATCTTAATCTTACGGCTCTTGGACCAACCGGCGCGCACAGCACCAAACACAGATCCTGCCTCCTGGGTTCCTCCAGGCTTGGCCGGTCGATCCGTCCAAGGCCAGCTGCCGCTTGGCGCGCATCGGAGGCGCCCAACCCAACAAAGCTCCAACAAGGCTCGGCGGTGGCGCCCCTCGGCAACCAACGGCCGTGCGTGCTCCATCCCCCCTCCCCCACCCCCCCCCCCCAACCCATCCATGGAACGTGAGTACGTGACTGACTTGGCCAGTTGGCCGGGCAAGAGTCATATTCGTTCGCTGCACATGTGGACAAGACGAGGAACCCAACTTTGATCTGACTTGATGATGATTGCTATAGAAGCTCCGAATCTCCACAAGAAGCCTACGGAGTACCTGCTAAGGGAGCGATGCAAAGGCTCATCTGCTCCCGCCAATAGGAACGAGGAATCAGTAAACGAAACTTGATTCAAGGAAACGAAAACAAACTTGCAGGAGCCGTGTCGCCCTAAAGTTTCCAGCATCTTCGAGTTCTACAGAAAGCACAGTGGCAGGATTACTCAAGATTAAGAGTAATGCTGACGAGCTGCACCAGCACGGCTCCAAATCGTACATCGTTCGCTGCAGGTGCAAGCGCTTGAACCCCGTCTTCGTCAAGCAAGCATTCTACCCACAGCCCATCAGCCCATCACAAGAAAAACGCCGCTGAATGAACTCTTAAAAAACTACAAGGAAGTCGTCATCTTGCGTCCAAACTCGAAACTGAAATAATCAGGGCACGCATTAAGGCAACCAGATACCAAACAGTACGGAGCTCTCCAGGAGTACATAGCAATTTCGGTTACATGATTCTCACAAGGTAGTGGCGCAAACGTCACAGCCTCACGGGGGCGCACACACAAGTAGGCCCTTGCAACAGGGTGTGCACAGATCATCTCACTCGCAATTGAGTCAACTCGCTCCAGATAAAAGGGAGCCGGTTTTGTAGAGTTCACTTAAGCGACCATAGTACGCAAATCGCAACTATTAAGGGGAGAAACGTCTCCCACAGAACATTCAGCACCATCACCAAAAACAAGCTAGTGCGATGTCCGGTTATTTTTTATGTAGTACCAGTCCGACTGATTTCACCCACCAAGTTCAAAGGCAAAAGCTCCAGCTAAACCACCTGTAAAAATTAAATGAGCAAAACGTGAAGCAACTATAAAAAAAATAAAAAAAATTGTGCCTATATGCATTTAGTTCCAGACTCTAGTGGCAATTCGATGAAAAGACCAGTGCATGGTCCCAGAACAAAACTATAATATGAGGAACAAAAAGAGCAGTATGACTACATGAAGCATCATTGTGACTGACAGATGATGTTAATACCAGCAAAATGCATAGAGCACTAGAACTCTGTTTTGTGCTAGTGAGCAAGTAAACTTGTAATGACCAAAGATAATGACAATCCAGCAGGAGTAATGCTAGAAAATACATTACCATTACACTGCCATTTTCATCTCTATCTTCTGGTGAGGATCATAGCCAAGCAGCTTGAAGTCTGATGCCATAAAAGAATCAATATCCTTTTTTGAAGGATTTATCTTCAAAATCTGCACATAAGGTCCCACATAGAACGTAGAAGATGCATGGTCAGAGAAAGTAAACAAAAATAAACATCAAAGCATTAGTTTATATGAGCCGATTTCATATTTTGATAAAATAATTCTATTAGGAGTGGCTCACTGGAAATGGTTTAGGCATCTTCTGAATTTGCTCCTCCAGAGCTCGAACATGAGTTCTATAGACATGAGCATCGCCTATAACATGAACAAAATCTCCAGGAGAAAGATCTTGCAAGATTAAGACAAAAAGAGTTAAAGTTAGGACACAAAGGGTTAGAGTTGAAAAAACAGACTACTAGCTTCTATCAGGTAGATACAAGAAACATCGAAAGAAACAAAGGGACAAACATACAAGATGGCATCACGAATCCATGCAGGAAACAAATTATTCACAACTTGTTACAAAAATATCTAGAATATAGCACCAAGGCTTGCAGGAAACAAATTATTCACAACTTGTTACAAAAAT
The DNA here is from genome assembly GCA_022036555.1 of Microstegium vimineum. NCBI lineage: Eukaryota > Viridiplantae > Streptophyta > Magnoliopsida > Poales > Poaceae > Microstegium > Microstegium vimineum. The sequence goes on from CM039132.1 coordinate 26,931,771, forward strand.
ATCTAGAATATAGTGGTATGACAAACATGGAAAGATTTGTTGCTACACATAAAAAAGAAAATCAAAGTGTGGAATAAATGGTTCCAAATGAATCTAGTCTAAACTAGAACACCAATATACAGTACAACCAATAAGGTTTGTACTAAGTGCACAATAAACATTGCACTAAGTGGAAATATTACAGTAAGGCATATAAGAACCTACCACAAACTTGAGCGATCATGTATGTCAGAAGAGAAATGATGCGATGTTGAATGGAACACCAAGCCCCATGTCTGCAGAGCGCTGATACATCTGGCAGGATAGCTCCCCATTTTCCACGTAAAACTGGAAGGTGAGGTTGAATGCAAATGTTGTTAGTTGACAAAATTATCAAAAATAAGATGCAAGCAACGTTAAAAACAAAATTATCAAGGAACAAATTTCTGTTATCAATCTACTGTAATTTCAAAGTAAAAAAAAATATTTTTCAACTTACAATGGATTAGTATAACATCATAGAAAAGTCAACACAGGCCAATAGTTAACTCTAAACTTAAATCAAGCTGACAAATTATACTAACTTGTGCAAACATGTGGCAAGGAGGAAGAGCCATCTTCTTGAGATCTGAAGGATTCCATGCCGACAGAATTATTCGGCGGTCGTCAGGATTATTCTTGATCTTGTCAATCACATCCATTAGCTGATCAAAACCTTTTCCAGTATAGTCAGCATGCATATCAGTGTATCTGTCAAATATGTCAACTTTATCAGAAAACATGAACACGAGAAAAAAAACTGTATGAGAGAAGGGAAGGAGAGGTATGCAAGCTTACTCAGCAGCAAAGTGACGCCATTGAAATCCATAAACTGGACCCAGATCACCTTCCTCCCTGTGTGCCAAGCCAACACTAGAAAAGATGGCCAGGTGGATTAGATATCAAGAACAGATATATAATTTATTTGCAGCTTATATCCAATAGATAGATACCTGTCAAGATACTCTCTTGAAGCATTGCCATCCCAGATATGAATACCCTTCTCTTGCAAAACCTACAAATTGAAGGGCGTGTTTAAAAAACAGGACCTTTCAAAAAATAGTTTAATCCAATCAGGATGGGAAGAATTCTGACATTTCTTTTTCTCGAACACTCAGGATAGCTGCACATTGTTTCATTAAGAAAGAAAAGAGAGAACATAGAGAAAAGAATCCCCAAACAAAAAACACTGAACTGTACGCGCGAGCAACCACACGCACACACCCAAAGAATTCAGACATTTGAAAAGGACCTAATTAAATAGTATAGTGGCTTTCTGTACGTCCCCCCCCCCCCCCCCCCCCCCCCCCCCAAACCAAAAAAATAAAAAGGTTGACATATGAAGCAAACAGAAATGATACATGACCTGGGTACAAGTACTGTTGGAACTAACCACTCAAAGAAAATGAGGGCAATCTGTTTCAAGTCCAATGGATAAGATTAAGGCATGTGAGTTGTGAATACACAGCATGGTCAAAGACCCCTCACCGCAGGTATCAACACAGCATGGTCTTTAAGCATCATGGCATGTGAGTTGTGAATATAGATTAAGGCAAATACCTACAATAGATCAAAACATTGGCTAAAGACAGCACTAGACCCATTTTAATCATGCGCACCTTTGCATTTGTTGAGCCACTGATGAACCAAAGGAGTTCTTCGACAACACCACGCCAAAATACCCTCTGTTAAAGAGCACAAGTTATTGCATTAGTCAAGAAATGGTAGCTAAATATATAGTAACATAGTTCTTCAAACTTTCTTTTGGACTTTGGATTGGACTCTTGATGTTTAACAGATGGTGGCCTTAAGGCTCTCTATTCACATGTTGAGGGAAATGTTGTATACTTTTACAGGTAAGCAGGCACGTATAAAAAACTAGTTACAGAGTGGCAGAATGTTTGAAAAGAATGTTGCACTGGATCTACATATCTGTGTCAAGATTACAATAAATGTAGCACACAAGATCTCTAAAACACAATGAACTGTAGGATAAAATGTACTCATGGTCTCGCACAATATGTTTATCTTAATAACATATCAATAAGTGTATAGCTATCTCGGACAAATAATAACTAAACTATAGTAGATGATTCGACAAAAAGTGAAAATTCAGAAAAGAGAGTATGGGGATCATAAAAGAAGAAAATTAAACCAGCATCGACTTGATTGCAACAAAAGAAAATAAAAGGACAGTAAAAATTTAATAAACATGCATTTCAAAATTAACAAGCACAAAGCATTAAAGAGTAAACACTGATATGCCTTGCTTCTTCTCACATATCATAGAAAAACTAAACAATTTGCAGCACAATCCTACTGCAAATTTTGACTCACTGTTAAATCTGAAAACTGCGACATATATGTTTGCGTACCTTTGTTGTCAGCAGAGGAAAATTTTTCCTTAAGTTGAACCGCATCTAATAAGAAAATGAATGACAAATCATTTTTCCTGGTTGATCAACTTGAATATTCATAGTTAAGGAGAAATACCTGACACCCAAATTTTGACAATGTTCCAGTTCCTGTCCTATCATTTTTCTGAGCACCAGACCTTATAATATCTTCAACCAGAGTGAGATATTGATACTCCTCATGGCGGTCATATACCATCTTGGGGAGAAAAGAGAAATTCTCTATTTCAAATTTGTCATTCTTGGTATCAACCTCAGTTGATTCCTTGCCATTTGACTCATGAGTTTCTGCCACTGACTTTCTAACACGAACAAAAGTCACAAAGGAATGTCTAATGTTGCTCTCTGCCACTGGGAAAGATGAATACCATGGCTGGAACACTGAGAAGTCAACTGGAGGGATGAAAGTGTCACACTCAATGCTTGACTGGATGTCAGTTAGATGGATAGCCTCACATGCAGGTCCATTAAGATATTCTCTACATAAAATATTGCAGAAGGGTGAATATTATTGTAACACAGTTACATGCATGCAACAACAGAATAATGTACAATATGTTGTTCCAAAAGGTAAATAACTCACCTCAGTACCTGCCCACCTCCTACAACAAAAACTTTCTCAATTGATAAGCAGTATGGAGTTGATGCTAGCAGTTCTAAGGCAGACTTCATACTTCCACATATAACAACATTCTCTACTGTTGCAAAATCAAAACTACCAGATCGAGTAAGTATGACATTCAAACGACCAGGCAATGGCCTTGACTTAACAGGAATGCTCTCCCATGTTTTCCTTCCCATTATAACTGCATTCTTCTTGGCAGGATCAGATGTAGTTAGTGTAAGTTCTTTGAAGAATTTAAGATCACCAAGAAGCTTCCATGGCAAGACCCCATCCTTTCCAATGCCCATGTCACGAGTGGCAGCAACAACAACCTGATAGTTCCTCTGAGGACCACTCTGTGAATCACCATTGGCCAGAGCTGCAGCCATTGCCATCAGTCGGGACTGACTAAAGTGGTATGGTCTTGATTTGGTGCTCAGGTACAGAAATTGAGGTTTTCTAAATTGAGAAATGGGCGAACAAGCAGTACTGGAAAATCTTGCAACCTGAATTTGAGGGAGCATTATATAAGCTAGCAGTTTGATTAACCATTGAAAAAATAAACTATACAGAACAACAAAAGCCTCAGGATGTCCCAGTGTTCAATACAAAAAAACTGTATGCAGATAAATTAAACTACAACGGCTCAATTACTTCTAAGAGTTCAATAAAAGAAGCTGTATGCATATGTTTTCTAAAACTCTACTATTTTTCTTTATAAAAGTGGTACATAACAGAACCCTCACAAGTCTGAAAGTTTCTATAGAACAAACATGTAGTAAGTTCCTACTGCAACTTGTTCAACAAAATACAGTCCACAACCTCTGTTGAGGCAAGAAGCTGCATTTTGTCAGAACTCAAAAGCCTTTAAATGCAAAATGCTACCACAATACATTTCACAAGTAGTGTATACTCTGCAAGCATGTCGAGAAAACCTAGAGATGTACGCTCCAGCTCTGAGCACCTCTGCAACTAACATCTGGATCCAGAAGTACAAATAACAAACATTATCTTGGCTGATTGCACTATTGAAGCAAATGGAAGAATATAAACAGCTAAACAAAGAGGAAACAGAAAAGTGGCACGATACGTGGTTCCCAAATGCTGAAACTATTATTACTATGTGACACAATCGCTTCAAACCAGTGTACATGATTAAAAGTTTATTGTAAATTTTAGGAGTTGGATTTTCAAAAAAGGCCAAGTCACAATCAAACAGATAAAATAGAGCACACAATTCCCTTACTAGTATGTACTTAGCATGCAAGGGAGTAAGGGCATGGCATTGCATCCCCTAACAATTAACAGTGAAGTATTGATAGCAGCAGCAAGTACATTGGTTGGTGAGAATCAACAACAGCAATGAGTTTGGTTGGTGTGGACCAACAACAACAATGGGTAAAACAATTGGTGCAACACCTTGAACGATAAAAAAAGCAGGAAGAAGAAACTGAACCAACCAGATAGGCTTCTGGATTTCTAAAAATGCAGGAATTTCTACTGCCATATATGCTGAAAGAACAACCTGGCTACAGGGGGGGAAAATAGATCGAAGTTTGCAGGCATAATACATGTATAATACACTCTTAAATAGGTCGGATCAGATCGGAATACAAGCAGCTTCTACGTTAGGGTTTGGGTGCTCGGTTTCGCACAGCATGAACGGAAGAGGAGGGGTAGGGGTACCTGGTGGGTGCTCGTCGCCGGCGAACTGGCGAAAGGCCCGAAGATGGGGACCTGGGCACCTGGCGTACGGCGGTGGCGGCGGTCCCCCGACCCCCAGTCGTCGTCACCAGAGTAGACACAGAGAGCGCACACTCGAGGGGCACGGGACACGAGAGAGCGTATGCGGGGGGAACGAACGGCCGAACGGTAGAACAAAAGGCAGGTCCGCGGGCCGCAGGGCAAAAGGCCGAAGGGACAGGCCGGCGCTGTACAGCTTTGTAAGGCCTTATTTCGAGGCCGACGATTTTCAATTAAAAGAGGCCGTTTGTATATCTAGAATTGGACTGAAATTGAAATCATGTTTTTGGGCAGCCTCGTTGGAGACTACGGCTTATTTGGAACCCAGATATAATAATTACGAAAAATACAGGAATAGAAAAAATTCCTCCATTTCCAAACATGCCCTACATATGTGATATGTGTAACTTGTTTTAATAAAGTTATGAGACTAGTTATATTTTGGAATAATCCACTATCATGCAAAATTGTTTTCAAAGATGGTTTCTTACCAACCCAACGTTAATATGCATTTTCAGAGATGACTTATATTTCTAACCACCTTTGAAAAAGCATTTTCAATGGTGGATAGTAATGTCACCCGTCCATATGATTTCAGAGAGAGACAACCAATGTTTATGTTTTGGTTGTATTTTTTTTATCAAAAAGATGTTTTGGTTGTATTTAGAAATTGATTTCCAAATGCCCTTGCACATAGCTCATCGGCATGATTGCCTCTACTAATATGTTTTGACTCTCTACAAATCGATGTCGCAGTAGCGGTTCATTGTTGCTACTTAACCATTAGTTGCAGTAGTTAATGAGCTCACTCGGGATCTAAATTAGCTAACTCGCCAGTTTAACGAGCTGAGGTGAGCCATGCTATATTTTCATAGTATCATTAGAGTTAAATATCTCAAGTTTGACTAAATTTATAATAAAATAATAACGTTTATGGTACCAAATAAGTATCACTAAGTAAACGTGCACATTTTGCAACGGGAGAAAAAAATTACCACATACATTTACAAAAAATAAGAATAGAGAATTTTATATACCTATTTATGTTTTATGTTTCTATGCAATTCAAGACCTCTAAATTATTTTATGATGACTATGCCCTCCATTATATAAGGTAATATTGATAACAATATGACAATATCATGTTAAGTTCGTATCAAATTAAAATGCAACCTTGATATTTTTTCTCATTGCATAAGCACTTATATATTTAGATGTAAATATATTGTAATTTTAATTTCATACGACTCATATATTGCTACAGTTAAATATCGAGTTTCGTGACTTTTTTAGAACCATACAAATCAGTAGCTCTAATATTTGAGTTAGTTATTTGGTGTTTTGAGAATTAGTGTGTTCACTAATGATTATGACGGGGGACTTCTCTTGATTATATATATATATATATAATATATATATATAGAGAGAGAGAGAGAGAGAGAGATTATTAGTTGGACCATTAATTGATCTAGAATTTAATAAGAATATGGTTTCTTACCAATTGAAGCTTGTAGATTGAATTAGATTGTATATTTATATATATTGTCTTATAACTATCCAATTTTATTAAGTCTGGGAATACAATTCTATTCGGATTGTGAAATTAAACTCGGAATTTGTGCCCTGATATAATTTGAGTCCTATTTTTGGTTTGATAATAGTATATTGTCTTATAACTATCCAATTAGAAATTAAACTCAAAATTTGTGTCCTGATAAAATTTGAGTCCTATTTTTGGTTTAATAATAGTTCTTATATTTTTTTATTAATATCTTTTCATACCCCTTCCGTCCATTGCTAGCTGCACGTAATCCCTGTTTTTTCTCTACATAAACATTTTAAGTGGTTCAACATAGGTCCATAACCCCTTCTTTGACTCTTAGATGCAACTTTTAGTTTATAAACTTTTCAGTGGTTCACCGTAGGTCCATATCCTTTGTTAGGCTCCTTGATCTAACATGACATGTGGAATAGTATACCCTCCTCCCTCCCCTTTCATTCCTTGCTTTTTTTCCTAAATGCGCAAGGTATTTAGAGAAAGTGCTAGCAAGCGACATGAGCATAGGGGGCAATTAAAAACCCTAGTATGGTTTGGGTTAATCGAAGACTAATGTTTCAATAAATGTGTTGACAAGAAATATAGTCCAATCCAAGTGATAGAGCTAGATAGTGATCATAGAGATGGTGATGACGACAACAAGATGGTGAACAAGTGCTCTACATTTTGAAAAGAAGAAACAGAAAAACAAAATTAGGCTCAAGGCAAAGGTATATCCATAGGAGTCATTTAAGACACTATAGATAGTGTGATTACATTTAGGATTGATAGCCATACTATTAAGAGAGGAAAATCGTTTGTGATTGTGGTGAACTCATACAAGAATTTTCATTCAAACTATGTGTTGGTATATTTTATCCACACTCAAATTATCCACAAGCGTACAGATAAGATACCGATGTAGCACTTCACTAGAGTGAAGGACCAATACGGTGACCAGAGGGGGTGAATGGGAGCCTCAAATTTCACTTGGAAATATTCGAACCACTTTATCCCGAAATCAAACCCAATTGAGAGGACTCAACCTCTCCTGAGCAAATAGGGGGAGATTCAAACGAAACCAGAGGAATGAAAGCTCACTTACTATGATGGACTCGAACCAAAACACCAAAAGCAGAGCTCTCAACCCCTAGAGAGAAGAGGCAAGAGCTCAAGCAAAAATACTTGAGAGGGCTACAGGGCACTGAATGCGTCTGATGTAGCAGAGTCCGGTGCTAGCAACCTACCACTGGATGCTGGCTCGAGCAACAGGTGTGTCCAGTGCAGTGCGTTTGGTGCAATTCTAAAGAGCTCCCAGGAGCACACTCACCGACCAAGAAAAGTCATAGCACCGGACTCTGGCCCATGGGGACGAGTGTATCCGATGCTAGCGTCTGGTATGATTGGCGTGCAGAACACATGCACCGGACGCGTCCGGTGTTCGAAGGAGCATCCGGTGCCCCTAAAAAACTGCGCGGATCACCCAAAAATCACCGAAACTATTTCGATTCAACTCTAATGGATCTAAGAATTTGTGGGGAGGTTTGCAAGGTACATTAAAATCTACTCCATGAAGATCATGATCTTCCTTCCCTCACAATCTCGGAATTAATCAAAATCCAAAAGAACAAGTCAAAATGAAAAGAAACACGAATCACAACCGATCTAAGTGCTCACCCCAAATCAATCAAATTCCTTCAGTCGAAATCCTCACAAGGGTTCATAGCACCTTCTCCAACAAGCAGATCAAGAAAAGATCAAGCATAGAGAGAGATCAGGCAAAAACCAAAATAGGGGAATTGCAAAAACACGAAGATCACACACACAAGCAATTCACAAAACGAATCCCAGAGGATACGAGGAGGTTACGACCTCCATTCCTTAACACGAATCCAAGTTACATGATTAGTTCATTCGTGGACCTCAAGCATGAAAATATAGAGGAAGGAAAAATCTAGGAAATATGTGGGAGGAGGAAAATGCAAGAGGTGAGGATGAGGATACCCCTTCATTCTCTATTAAGGAGGTCTAATGGAAATTTCCAATTAGCCTCCAATACATGAGAGAATCACCTAGCCCTAAGACATTGTGACTCAACTGTCCCGAATCTTCATCTCCTTTTGATCGGATGGCCCCGTTTTCTGCTTGGACTTGTCGCCGCCTCAATGCAACCTCCAAAATTCCACCACATGCCATCCCGGCTTCCTCGGAAGCTCCGTCCGGGTTTTGAGGCCCAAACCAAAAAACCTTCCACCGGTGGTTTTGAGGCTCAAACCACCAAACTGCTCGCGGGTAGCGTACTCCATATGCGTCTCCTGCTCCTCGACACTTGTCTCCGCGTCTTCGACCACCCAAGCGCCAAGCTTATGGAGCCTTCCCGCTCGACTTGCTCGCCCATCGTCTTGACTTGGTCAACACGGTCACCTCCATGTATTCTCGCACTTGTCGATGCCCCAAGTGTCAACCACCACAGCTAGTCCTTCAGCCCTCCAGTCCCTCTGTCCAAGCCTTACGTCCGCCCTTCACCGCTCTCAGTTCATCGGCATGACATGTCTCTACTTGACCTTTACCTTGCCATTGACTACCGCTCCGAGCTCAACACTTGCGCAACACAAGCCAAGAGACATGCACATCCTGCTTTCATAGTAGGTTAGATGAACACACTCAACCTGAAATGGCTTCATGTTGGCAATACACTCATCATAAAACCAAACATCATGGGCACTTATCAACCATGTGTTCGCATGGAGTAATCCAATTTTAAATATCTAACCCAAATGAATGGATGTGATTTACTTAAGTCTAATAGCTTAACCCCTAAGTAGCACACAAGGACTGAGAAGTTAAAAGATAGGAGGGATCACTAAGGCTTTCTGGTTCTGTTTTATCTTAATATATTTATTAAGGTTCAATTGGGGACAATTACTTTATTAAGCCGCAAGCACAGTACGACACTACTAAGTAATTAATGATCCTACGAGGCCCTATAAACGGAAGGTGGACTATAGAAGATTCAACAGGGCTATAAGAGTCATCCCTGCGAGCTTCCACCAATCTGGAATATAGGGCACATCTATGAGCTATTAAGTCTAAGCACCACACTTACACTATAAAAGCAACTTTACTTCTAGAGCTACTAGAAATAAAATACTCAAAAGAGAGTCACAGACCTGATGAACAATAATAAAATAATGCAAACTTACTTGTAAGCAAAAGTTGATTACCAAAGTGAATCTTAAATAAAAGGCCGTGGCTAACGATCTTGAATCTGCAGGTACAAGGCGTAGAAGCAGCACCGACAGGCCAATACTTCCTCCAAGTTTGTCCCTTACCTCTCTCTCTCTCTCTCTCTCTCTTCTAATTCTAATACAAGACTAGATTTTAAACCTAAACTAGAGGGAGAACTAGTCTTCTTCTTGATAGCTGGATCTAGAGAGGTTATCCTTTCGAGGGACACCTCTGATCCTAAATGAAGATCTGAATTATGAATTGTAGGATGCCTCTAGGGGGAGGTCAAGCCCTTTATTTATAGTCCAGTGGGATCAACCGCAACCCTTGAATCAAAACCGACTTTGACAACGGCTTAGATTGCATATATAGGTCAGTTAGACGCTGCCACACAAAACGGGGGGGGGGGGGGGGGGAGGACTCCCCCAGGCTGGCCCGACCCCCCTTTGGTCCCCTTCTACCTCTGGTTTTTCTGGTGTCCTCTGATGTCTTCTAGTCTTCCAGAGCTAGTGCACGATCGTTTTGTGCAGGGAGTCGTGTTGGAATTGGATTCTTCTCTATATTAAATCCTATTTTCTTGTTTAATCCCAATAAAATCATAATTCACCAAAACTAGTGGAATATTGTCAGTTTAAACCCTATTCTATGGTGATGATCCTTTTTATATCCTTTTTCTTGATTTAGTTGATGGTTTATAATAAGAGTTAATTACCATCAACAAACTCGCCCACACTAAGGCTTTTGCTCGTCCTCGAGAAAAGGTTGTATTACTCAATACATAACTTCAAGACAAGGTATCAACACTAATCAATTCCTAGTTATATATGTACTGCGGGATTCAAAGTGTCTATTATAAAACTTTGAGCGGTTGAAGAATGAAACAGTTTGAAATAGATCACCTACTTCTTGCTAGTCAGTCAATTGTAGTTTTTGCAATGACTTTTAAAATAAAACATAGCTTACCATCTCCTTCTCATAGCACACTCAAGACACTCTTATATGTAGTATTTTTGGATCCTTGCCAAGGCATGAATAAGTGATGTCTTCAAAATATCCTACCTCTAAAAAGGCTATATCTAAAGTTATAGGTGATTCAATGAAATAACATACTTACCTTGCTTGTATTGTAAAGTCAAAACTAGGATCTTAGGAGGGGAATGTCATACTTTTAGATTAAGATGTGCATGTGTGTGAAATATTTGGTGGCTAACCTAATTCTAGTATGCTCATTGATATTTCATATGTTTTGATAACTTGAAAATTCCTGCAAGGCATAAAGATTATGGGCTGCTGGACTTCGACTGTATGCAACACTCTTTTCCCCTTAATGAAAAACTAGCGTCCCCGGCGCATGTTCACAGAAAAAAAAATGAACATTGATCATTTTTCCCTTAAGAAGACCAGGTATACAGAGATTAAGAATGAGTCAACACTCTTGATGGGACCTTCGGCTTATGAGACAAAAAAAAAGCGGGCATTGGCTTTTGGTGATGGGCGTCTCTACAGCCTTGCCTGTTTGTTAATTTCACACAAATTGTATAGAAATCTCACAACCATCAGTTTAGTTTCACAGAAAGAGTGCATGATTTAGAAAAAAAAAAGTTCTCGCTGTCCAAAACAAAGGCTGCTGATAGTACAAACCAAAGTTTGGCCTTGCATAGACAGGACTGTGAAACGCGATATGTTGTCCGCACATGAACGTACGGCAGCTTCGACCAAAATGGGGTTTCACACAACGGCAATTTTCTAGTCACATACAAAAGTAGATGTGAGAAGAATATGCATTCTGTTTGTTGACTCATTCTATGCCACCTGTGCAGCCTATTCAACAAGGATATGTTACACATACACCTAATCTAACAAATCAGCACTGTCTAATACTCGCGCATATGATAAAAAAAAGCAGAAGACGAATGAACACATCTTGAACTATATCGATCCATGGGAAGGCCTCTCCACTAGTAGAAAAATCATTTTTACTGCTACGTCTTTTTTTTTCAGAGGCGGTTCACAACTTTATGACGTCAGTACAAAAAATAGGGTGAACCCAGCAAGAGAACCGCCTGTGTAAAACCATTTACACAGGCGGCTCTCATATCTCTACCGCCTGTGTAAATATAGGGGTATTTACACAGGCGGTCCTCCTTACCAACCGCCTGTGTTAATGCTGCAATAAATTCCCTTCTTCCACCTCCAGACAAGAACAGTTACTCCCGTGCTGTGTGCACAGTGTCCGACACAGAGGTGGCTATTCCAAGGGGGGATGTTTTGAACTTCACTTCTTTGGTGAGAAACTTCCAAAAGGTTAGTTAGTGTTGTTGCCGCCATTTTTTTAGTGATTCTTTGGTTCAATTCTTGTATTGGAGGTGCTCTAAATCTAGGGTTAGGGTTCATAGCTAGGCAAGAGAGAGAGTTTTAGCTATTTTTTTTTGTAAATTCATAGTAAATTGTATCTTGCTCGGATTATAGAAAATAAATACTTTTTAGAATTCTTGTGAGTACATCTATGTAATAGAATACTTAGGGTTTATGAATTAATTTAGTAGTTAATGTTTTGTTAATTAGGGTTAGTTATTATTGTCTATACTTAGGGTTTGTTAAATAGGGTTAGTTATTATTTCATGTAGCTTAGGTTTTTCAATAATTTTTGTTAGTAATTGATGGTTTATTACTTAGGGTTAGATATTTCATGTACTTAGAGTTAGTTAATTAATTTAGTTAGTAATTAATGGCTTATTAATTAGGGTTAGTTAGTATTTCATGTACTTAGGGTTTGTTAATTAGGGTTTCTTATTTTTGCTTATACTTAGGGTTTGTTAATCAAGATGCCATCTCCGTTTAATTAATTCTTATAATTATAAAAATGAGTTTAAATAATTATTTAAATTTTTTATTTTGTAAATTCTGTAAGAGGTAGGTTTTCATATCTATTTAATTGATGGAGGATAGAATCTTAGTTATGAGGGATTATTTTCGTTTTGTTTTTAGAGTGACATACAATGTTTTCCTAACTACAGATAAATATGGAGAGGTCATTATGGATGTACAACTTATCAAGATTAGACCCATCTTATGTAGTGGAGGTCCAAAAATTTATTGATGCCGTGAAGATACATGCTCAGAGAACAAAGGCGAAGCACATATGTTGTCCATGTGCAGACTGTAAAAATATTGTGGTATTTGACAATGTGGAAGCAATCACTTCTCATCTGGTTTGCAGAGGATTTGTGGAGGACTACTTGATTTGGACAAAACATGGTGAGGGTAGTTTTACACCTTATATGCGGACAACTGACAACACTGCAAGTAACATCAATGTGGAGGGTCCAATACCATATCTCAATGAATGTGATGTTATGTCAGATATCAATGAAACCCATCATGTTATGTCTGATGTCAATCAAACTCATAATTCTACGTCCGATGTTAATGAAACTCAGCATGTTAACACTGATGCCATTGAAGATGTAGATTTTTTAGAGGCAATAATGAACCGTTGTGCGGATCCATCAATATTCTTCATGAACCGAATGAAAGCCTTGAAGAAGGCAGCAGAAGAGCCTTTGTACGACGAGTCGAAAGGTTGTACCAAAGAGTGGTCGACACTACAGGCTGTTCTTCAGTTTTTGACGATTAAGGCTAGATATGGTTGGTCCGATGCTAGTTTCAATGATTTATTGCGTGTACTTGGAGACCTTCTTCCTAAGGAGAACAGAGTGCCTGCTAACACGTACTATGCAAAGAAGCTAGTCAGTCCACTTACGATGGGTGTTGAGAAGATCCACGCATGTAGAAATCATTGTATCCTATATCGGGGTGATCAGTATAAAGACTTAGACAGTTGTCCAAACTGCGGTGCTAGTAGGTATAAGACGAATAAAGATTATCAAGAGGAAGGGAATGCAGCCTATGTTTCTTCAGGGAGGAAGCGAAAGAAGACGCAAACAAAGACTCAACAAGACAAATGTTCAAAGCCCACTAGCAATATCGAAGTGGACTATTATGCGTTGAGAAGAATTCCTGCATTAGTGATATGGTATCTCCCTGTGGTTGATCGTTTGAGGTGTTTGTTTGCAAACCCTAATGATGCGGAACTTATGACCTGGCATGCTTCTGATGAAAGGAAAGATGATGGAAAGTTACGACATCCAACCGATGCAAAGCAATGGCAAGAATTCGATAAGAAATATCCAGACTTTACTGAGGACCCACGAAATGTAAGGTTTGCTCTGAGTACTGATGGAATGAATCCATTTGTCGAGAGGAGCAGCACGCACAGCACATGGCCAGTGATCATGACAATATACAATCTTCCTTCATGGTTGAGTCAAAAAAGAAAATATCTTTTGCTAACCATTCTTATTTCTGGACCTACACAACCTGGAGTTGATATGGATGTATTTCTAGAGCCCTTAATGCAAGAGATGCAAATACTATGGGAAGTGGGTGTCAAAATGATCGATGCGTTCCGCAAAGAGACATTCACACTGAGAGCCCCCGAGCGTATCACCACGTGAATCTCCCAGAGCTAAGAAGGCCCGTCTTGAGTTGGAACGTGACCCTAATTACGAGCCTGAAGCTGAGCCAAATGAGGATGAGGTATATATGCTCGTAGATTGTCTATACGAGAGAATAATGCATGTACCTAACAATTGAATTGATAGGAGGTGTTCTCTCAAGTTGTTGCCGAAATGGAGGTAGAGTCACAAGATGTGCATAAGGACACAACGCCTCAAACGATCGGGACCTCCTCCAAGCGAAGAAGTACACAGAAAAAGAGTGATCGAGCACGAGGAGATAGAGGAAGGAATAGATTTCCAGAAGAAGTTTATAAGATTACAGAGATTAGCCCGAGCGGAGATCCCTTAGCACCTCTAGAGGCGCTACCCAAATTTAGGGCCGCCATTGGATGGTTAGTAAAGGAAGAATTTGATATCACCTGGAGTGATTGGAGTATGGTGCCTGAAGTAAAGAGGACGAATTGTTGGACTCGATTGTGCACTAAGTTTATTTTACCGAAGGAACAGAAGGTTTGGTCAAGGGTCATGTCATGAAGCAGTTAGCAATATCGTTCCGGGGCTATAGGTACGATATGAATAAAAAGTGGCTACAGAAGGGGCGGGACCCAATGAAGCGGTACCCTATGACAGCAGAACAGTTGACACGTTTCAGTGTCATGAAAAACTCCGACGAGTCCAAGGCTAAGAGCCAAGCCGCCTCGGCACTTGCGAAGAAGAACAAGTACCACCACCACCTCGGCACTGGCGGATACAAGACCAAGATTCCTAAATGGAGGGAAGAAGACGAAGCAAAGAGGAGAGAGGGCAAGTTGGCATTGACAGATATAGTGCCAGAACGAAGTGCGAATTGGCTTCGCGCTCGGAAGGCAAACACTGAGAGCGATGAGATCTCCTATCCCGATGAGATCAAGCCAGTTACCGAGAAGGTTTTGGAAGCAACAAACCTGGAAAAGACAGGTGCCTTCAAGTCACAGAGGAAGAGGGACATCCTTTCCCTTGCTCTAGGTAACCCCGAGCATCCAGGTCGTGTACGGGGCGTCTGATCCAGAACCACCTGGAAAGAAGGGTTCGGTGAAGAGTGGAAAGGCATGTATAAGAAAAGAGAACGACATAAGGAGCAATTGAAGGATTATTTTGAGCAGCAGGCTGCCAAAAAATTTAGGGATTTGATGGAAGACTTCGTTAAAAACCCTGATCCTGAAGTGATGAAGCGGTTGGCGGGAGCTGTGTCTGCTCAACAGATGACATCACAAGCTCCTTCATATATGCAGCATGTCCCAGGCCCAGCTCAACCCTTGGGTAGCCAGGAGACGGCCACACAATCTATGCCCTTTCAATGCAGTATAGCGTTAACATCAAATAAGGACCATTATCCAGTTGACGATATTGATAAACCTTGGTCTTGCTCATTGTTAATTGGATATGGCCTTAGGAATCAACATACAAAGCAAGTGGCCACAGGCAATGCCATCCCTGGACGTATGTTCCATGGTGTCGAGATGAAAGATGCATACTGCAGGGTGGAAGTGTTGACGGTCGAGAGTGCATATGAAGACGACTTCATCGACATCCCGACCTCTGAGGGTATAGAGAAGCTTGGACAAGCAATCAAGAACTTCATACAATGGCCGAGACGGTACGTAAGGTTGATTGATCCACCAACGGCACCCTCTCCACAAGTCCATCAAGCATCCCAAGAGGTCGAAACAAGTCAACAGCCAGCATCGCCAATGCATGCCCCAGCATCCCCGTATATTTATGAGCCACCGTCGTCATCCCCAATACATGATATGTCATTCTTGCTGGATGAGCTCGAGGGGCTGACCACGAACATGCCTGAGCAGCAGACTCCGCCAGCCAAGAAGGACACAACACCAGAGAAGGAGGTAGAGCAAACTCCCCCGCCACCACCAAAGCATAAGGAAGCAGAGCAAACTCCCCCACAAGCACCGGCCTCCAAGAAGGCAAAGAAATTTCCAATTCCAAAATTGGTTTCTCCCCATGAGCCAAAAAAGGGGAAAGCAGCAGGCACGGTTCTATTTCTGAAAGGGATTGGAAAGCAGCGGACGGCACGAGTCGTTGAGCTCGAACCGCCACAGAATAAGGAAGCCGCCGGCCAAGCAACTGAAGCCGTGCCACCAACAAAGGAAGCCCCAAGTGGCGATGTTCATGTCGAACCGCCGTCAAATACACCACTGACCCTTAAGGATATAAGAAAGCCAACGGTTGATGATTATGTCAATGTCCCCAGTAACTACGTGCCCGGAAGGCCTATGCTGCAATGGACGGTGCTTGAAAATGGTCCATGGACGATAAAAAGGTTTCATGACTGGTACATGAGAGCAGTGAATGCTGGCCTGCATGCAGTTAGTGTTAACATACCAGCAGACGTGTTTGCTACTGGCCAGGATAAAAGCGAGGCATTTGTTATCTTCGAGGACATGCACCTGCTGTTGAACTATAGAAAACTTGACGTCCAACTCATTACAATCTGGTGCCTGTAAGTATCACTCATGCACACACATTGTTATTATTAAATTTTGGAATGTGATAAACTCTAATATGTGGATGTTGTATGTAGTTTGCAAGACCACGAGCAGAGATCGTTAACTACAGACACGATGGTCGGTTACCTGAGTCCAATCAGGTTACAAGAAAATATGCACAAATTTGTACTTACAAATGAAGATAGAGCAAAGATAGAGAAGGACAAAACCCAGAACAAGTTGCAGAAGCTGTAAAGGAATTGCAACGAAAATACGAGGACACATATGCCCTCTATCTCGGTAGAGCAATGCTGAGATATAAGTACAGGGATTTTATATTGGCACCCTACAACTTTGGGTAAGCGTGACCTCGTATACGTACTTCAAATTATCGTGTTAACAACCCTAAGTACATATGTCGCTCACTCGTTTATTCGTGCAGTGACCATTGAATTATTTTTTATATATATCCATTCGAAGGGAAGGTGCTTGTCCTAGACTCCTTACATTGTCCTCCTCAGTCGTATCAAACATTCCTGATTCATTTAGAAAGGTGAGCCAACATGCAACCGCATCCGTACTTATATGAATTAGAGTTTCTAAATAACTATAGTGTTTTATATTCGATATCTACAGGGCATGGCGGTTTTATAAGAAGCAAAAAGGACCGGTCGACGCCGCCCGCTCAGATCCTAGTATGCCATTGACGATACAACACCATTATCCGGTAAGTTGTCCGAACACATATCATCATATAAATAATACATAAGGCATGACAATTTTAGTTTAATCTTTTGCTCATTAATTACATAGTGCCACAAGCAACCACCTGGATCGGTCTACTGTGGATACTATATGTGAGAGTTCATAAGGCAGCGGAGACGATACGTCAGGGACAAAAATATGGTAAAAAATATCTATGTATGAAGTTTTCTCATTAAAGTTGGAAATATTAATATTGGACATGTGTCAATGATGCTTTTAAACTTTGTTTCCAGCCGAGAAGCAAAGGAAAGGACGTGTCATTCACTCCAAAAACTATGGAAAATATAGTAGCAGACTTGTGCGGTTTTATTATGAGAGAAATAATTCCATGTATCGGAGTATATTTTGATGAAGCCGGTGATTTAGCAAGTGAAGGATTTAGAGCGCTGACAGACATAGCAGGTCTAAACTTGGAAACGAAATGACATGTAAACACCAAATGGTTGAACTCATAACTTGAAATGATGTGTATTATATGTAATTTTATGCTTGATGTTTGATTTCGTGTGGATACATCTGTAATATTTATATGTGTTGTATGTATGATGCAATTTTATGGTTCATGTTTGCATATCTTATATATATATTGTGACAAATATAGTACAGTGTGGAGTGGAGGCAAATATTGAAATTTGAAATAAAAAAAATAATTACACAGGGTGTGCCGCCTGTGAAAAATGGATTTTCACAGGCGACTGACAAAGTGAGCCGCCTGTGTAAATAACTATTTACACAGGCGGCTGACAATGTGAGCCGCTAGCCCGCCGCCTGTACTGTGGGCCGATTAGTACTGACCCCTAGTACAGGCGGTGGGCTTTGCCGCCTGTACTAATGCCTCTATCACCGCCTCTAAAAATGTTTTTTTTTACTCATGCTCCCTTCAACCTACCGCTATATATATATAGTTTCAACTAGACTAGACTACTAGTAATGGTGCCAATGCCATCCCGGAGACTGCTTGAAACAAATATACGGAAGGCAATTACATGGAAAGTGCCCAAGGCCATGCTATCTCCATGGATGAACTCCCAGGTGATGGCATGTTCATGTGCTCTGAGCTGTATATTGCTGCGTTCGAGGGGCGGACAGAGGATGTTCTCATCGGGCTGCAAACTGGGGCGTCCACACGGCGACGGCAGCTAGAAATGGTCGTCGGCCGCCTGCTGGCGATGCTCGAGCTCGACCAAATGGTATGTACTACGTTTATTAGTACCTTGCAGTTGCAAACCTCTAGTAGATGGCTGCAGATGATCCGAACAAAATACTATGAGAGAGAGAGAGGAGATGAGTTGGTGTGGGAATATGGGACAAAAAATGCATGGATCGGAGAGTTCATCTGAGCAGCTTCGTTCCCTGCTGATTGGTGATTATTGTAGGCACTACTCAGCATGGACCCTGCTGCACCACCCGAGAGGTGACCGCGGACCGCAGCACGCTGCTCCACATCACCGCAGGCCAGGGCCACCGCGACCTCGTCACCGAGCTCGGCCTCCGCGACGGCGCGCTCCTCTTCGCGGCCAACTCCTCGCTGGACACGGCCCTCCACTGCGCGGCGAGGTCCGGGCACGCCGGCGCGATCGAATCCATCGTCCGGCTGGCCACCAGGCGAGACGCGGACTCGGATAGGCTGCGACAGGATCTTCTCGGCCGCAGGAACCGCGGCAGGGATACGGCGCTGCACGCCGCCGCGAGGCACGGCCACGGCGAGGCGGTGGAGGCGCTGATGAAGCTGGCACCCGAGCTGGCCGCCGGCGTCAACGACGCCGCCATGTCGCCGCTGTACCTGGCGGTGGTGAGCAGGTCGGTGCGCGCCGTCGAGGCCATACTTGGGTACAGGGACGTGTCCGCCGCTGGTCCCATGTCGCAGAACGCGTTGCACGCGGCGGTTCTGCAGAGCCCAGGTTCGTTCAATCAGCTCCCCATGGTCCAAATGGTTGAACTGGAATAATCTTACTGGAGTTTTATTAGTATATGTAGTACAGTAATAATCATCATTATCAAGATAGTTGACTTTAGCTTTATTTTAATATGTGAGCACGAGGAACAAGTAACCAGTGGACCCACGCACACAATTCAACTTAAATAATGCTTTTCATAATGTGAAGAGGTGCTTCCATGTTGTGAACATGATCCAAGGTATCAAGTTGAAATATGAGGACTACTATAGAAATCTTAATCGCGGCAGTCATTTTGACTTATCTAATAGTTAACCGATTAACTGTGATGGTCAACTTTACTCAAACCATCTTAGTTATTCTAAAGATATCGCCTTGTTAAGATTTTAACCGAGGCAATTATCTAAAGAAGTCCACCTCCGTTAACGAATTTGGTTATTATTAGTTACCCATCTCGTTAATGGTTTCTAGATTAAAAAAATGCTTTTTGAAATTTGAATTTGAATTTGAATTTGCTAATGAAAACATAGATGAAGTAGAAAACATAGATGACAAACATATTACATTCATTCTCGTTCAACGAACCAACATTAAGTTATTACATTAGTTTCACAAACACACAAATTGATTTGTACATGAACAACACTAATACCATTTATACTTTTACTAGAAAAGAGGTCCGACAGAACATATATAATCCGAGATTCGTATCTAAATATATTACTATATTACCTCGAGGGGTCATAAACAAAAGGTGGACTTCTAATTATTTCATTCAAATCCGACTATATTCCCTATATGAGTGAAATGTTTTCTGTTACCAGCTGCTCATATTATGAATTACAATGCGACATAAGTGTGTAGCACACTATGTTGGCCGGGTGCACCGACCTGCTCATCTTATTAGTTGTTGTAAATTTTTGTCCACATGTGTGCTAAGTTAAAACACTGCTGCTAATTATATCTTCTATTAAACTTCAATTTTGTATTCTATTACTCCCTTTGTCCCTGAAATAATAGATTTCTGGATTTGTCTTCAGTTAAACTTTTTGAACTTTGACCAAATTTCTAGAAAAAAACATTAAAATTTATGGTATCAAATTAATATCATTAGATTTATCATAGAATATATTTTTACATGGTGCTCATTTTAAGTCATAGATGTTATTATATTTTTCTATAAAGTTAGTCAAAGTTAAAAAAGTTTGACTGACACGGATTGTAAGAATTGATTCTTTTAAGTACGGAGGAAGTAACAAATATATTATACAACTCTATAAAAAATGTGCCAGCATCTACTACATCAAGTTAGTTTTATCTATCTACCTACTAATATGTCTTGATAGTAAACTTATTTGATTATATATATATATATATTCTATAAATTTGGTTAAAGTTAGAGAAGTTTGACTTATGGCAAAATCAAAGTGACTCTTAGCTAGTATAGTGGCCTAAATAGTCATTTTAGTATGGATGCTCAAATTGTTTTTTATACCATATTCCATGTGATGCAATATTGTATATATAGAAACACAAATATTTACAAACTAAATTACCAATATTGTTGTGTCACAACGTTATATGTATATATAAACTTATATCTAAAGTAATATCTATTAAAATTTATTTTCATGCAGTATTATTAATATAAGATATGTGTCGTTGGTATACACGGTTCATTAAGTGAACATTTTGTATGATTGATAATTTATTGAAATAAATATTTATATTAATGTATGTATAATTACTTTCTACATAGTAGCATTTATGCTTACTTTTTGTTTAAGAACAATAGAAGGATGTGATTTAGAAACATTAAAATCATACTACATGGTTATTATTTTTTCCCCATATATAATTTGATGAGAACTTTTAGTTTAGAGGCGGGTAATTTAGATAAAAATTAAATGGGTTACGTTTATTGTTTTTCATAAAGACACATATCCACAGTTAAAAAATATAGGGGTTACATTGCATTATCGTTTACAATTGAAGATTTTTGAAAAGCAATTTAATGGTTTTTTAATTATCAGTAAAGCTAGGAGATTTATTGAAATTTAGAGGGTTACATTTTTATCATGGCAAACGTGAGTATTTGTTATCAAACAAAATAAGAGCATCTCTAAGAGTTCCCTAAATCTCTTTTTAGTCTTTTAGTACTTGGTAAAAGTCACTCGATTCCGCATAAAGTTTTGTGCTTCTAAGTCGCGCGTAAAGTCCGACTTTTCTAAGGTGAAAGGACGTGGAAAGAATAAAAAATAGAAAATGGTTCCTGATGCAAATGTAGAAAAGAGAGAATATATAAACTTAGTTATGGTAATTTAGAAATAGTATAGGATTTCTGATATAAAAGTGTCCTCATTGTTCATAATTGGACCTGCAATTTTAGGAGTGGATTATTAGAAACTTTTGGAGATGTTTTTTTTCTTCCAATATTTTTTTAAGAGCTGGAAAACATGATAATTTTAGTAGAAATATTTAGAAAACTTTTGAAGATGCTATAATATCCAATAGCTATTATTCACAATACTCATCAGAATTTATCTTTTTCCTAGTGCGCCTCCGTGGGGATCACAATATATGCTTTTTTGATATTAAGATGGATTTTATTCTTCTTCTATTCCTTCAGCATTTGTGCATTATGTGTTCCACTCCCAGCAAGATTATTATGAAATGTTTAATCTTGTTTTTTTTAAAAAAAGTCAAATTTCATTCTTTTTGTATAGAAATGGTTTCTTTGCTACTGCGATGGCAGCCAGGACTTGCAACGGATCTTGACTGCTACAAGAGCAGCCCATTACATTTTGCTTCGTCGGATGGTGACTGTGATATCATCAAAGAGATCTTAACATACGCACCACCAACCACAGCATATTTGCAGGACAGAGAAGGCCTCTCGGCTCTTCATGCTGCAGCGCTGATGGGTAATGGTCCTGCAGTGAAATTGTTGCTACAATTCTTCCCCGCTTCTGCAGACATTCGTGACAACCAAGGCCGGAGCTTCCTGCACGCAGCTGCTTTGCGAGGCCACTCCTCTATTGTTTCCCATGTTATAAAGAATCGGATGCTAGAAAATCTTCTGAATGTCCAAGACCATGAAGGGAACACGGCACTTCATTTGGCTGTGCAGGCAGGGAATACAGAGTTGTCTCCAAGCTGTTATCTAGTGGAAAAGTGCAGGTTCACATTATGAACAATGAAGGATGTACCGCATCTGACCTGATTGAAAACTCAACTAGTTTCTATTCAATGGTAAGTAATTAATATCCCATCTTTTATGGCAATACCAATTCCAGTTAATTTCTTCATTCTAGTTGAATGATGTTAGATAGAGTAGAGGTTGTGATGATGCATGTGACACATTTGCGAGCAAGCAGGTAAGGTTAGTGGTGAAGCTAAATGTCTACCAAGCACAATTCAGGCCACAGAGGCAAGACCATGTAAAGAAATGGGCTGGCCAGGACTTGGTGAAATGGCGTCTGGGAACATCGAAAAACCTCGCAATTGTTTCCACCCTTGTGGCCACAGTTGCCTTCTCTGCGGCATTCAACGCGCCTGGTTCATATGGATCTGATGGGAAAGCAACTCTGAATGGGAATCGCATGTATAATGCCTTCCTCGTGCTTGACACCATTGCTGTGACCACTGCCGTGGTGGCAACCATCCTACTCGTTTATGGGAGGGCTTCGCGATCCCACCACTCCTGGTTGGATTTCATCATCTCGATGCACTTCCTCTGGCTATCACTTCTCAGCATGATGCTAGGATTCTTCACAGCTATAGCCGCGACGAGTAATAAGAATTCTACATTGATTACGTTGGTTAGGCTGATCTACTCTGGGTTGTATGTCCTGATAATGCTGCTCACAATCCTAGGGAGTCCAGGATCACTCAGAGGGGTTCTGCGGCTTCTGTTTGGACGAAAGCAACATCTCAAGAGGCGCATCAATCGACAGTATCCCTTTGTAGTAATTTATGCCTTCAACATGCTTTTGTTCATTGTCATAAGCAATATAGCAATTGCTGCTGTGGACACAATTGGCACGGTGTCAACGTCTTCTAGGAGTCATGTATAAACACTTGGGCTTTGCTATGGTACCTCTAAGTGATTGTGAACTGTTCATTTATTTTGATCGAACGGTTATGACAATATATTACCTCATAGGAAGTAGTAATAGATGGAATAATTATTTATTTATTTTTTAAATTAGTAAAATTGAATAAACAAGGAAGTTTTAGATACAATTTTTTTTCGATATTTGATTGATGCATGCATGATGTGGTGGATATGGTAGTTCTTTTAATGTGTGATATAGTAATGGATTTTGCTGTGGTACACACAAATAACTATGAGCCGTTTATTTAATTAGATCGGATGATCAAAATCATTTATTACTTTCTAGGAGGTAATATGTGCAATAAGGAAAGTTTTAGGTATAAAAATCCTTTAAAATCTACTTGATGTACATATGATCTATTAGATATAGTAAATCTTTTTATTTTTGGCAACTTTAGATATAACATAACTGAATTAGAATAATCTAACTATATTTTGAAGCACATGTATATACGTATGTGTATATACGTGCAAATTAACGTACAAGTGTGATGCATAACGTATGTATATATGTACCAATGCACATGCGAGAACTTTATGTGCATAAATAAAATTTTATTGTAGCTAGCTATATGTTTTATAATAAAACCCTCTCAATTACGTAATATAATTTTAATCAAGTTAGTATAATGTACATACTCAATCATATAATATGTTAGCGTACAATGTATTTTAGATCACTAAAGTTTTTGGCTCAATTAACATATTAGTTATTATAGTTTAATGTATATTATATATATATATATATTTTTTATTAATAGAGTCACCTTCACATATTAGTTTTTGGCTCAATTAACATATTAGTTGTTACCATATGTTTTTTAATGTATATAATAAATGAAATGTATCTAATTTTATGAGTTACTCATGTTGTTGTACGTACATACGTGCTTGACATAAAACGATACGTGCCAACATGTTGAAACTTGTTATATGCTCAAAGAACGTGTTAGTGTACATTAAATTTTATACGTCGCACTTTACATATGTATTAATTAAGTTGTCATATATACACACTTAATTATATAAATGTATTTTTAACTGAGAGTATACGACATGATCGGACTTAAATATGTATTGTGTCTTGTGTACATACGTGTAGGTATACATGTATATATTAGTAGAAAACTAAAATATTAAGGTGTTCACGTTAAGCCCAAAACAGAAGGCCATACGACATGCACTCAAAAAAAGGAAGGGGGCGTTGTGCTGGATCCCTCTTCCTTCACTTACGGATTTGACAATATTTCTTTCTTTTTAGATTGATTAATTATAATTAATTAATTCAAAAAATTTAAATAAATCAACGGTTCCGATTTATCTAAGGTATTACCTCCTGACAAGTAAAGTTTGTACCATAGCATTGTCTTATAGTAATAGCATTTGATTATGTGTTATAATACAAACGTACATACATGACATATTGTGACAGAATCCTCCTAAGTTATTGGGCCCACTTATACCTAAATCATTATCTCAAAGACTTCTGATAGCTGTATGAGTACAACCGAATAACTTAAAATACCCATTGGGTGACCTCGAACCTTCGGTTCACCTATTCTGAGCAGGAACACTTTACAGACATTGCAGCATCATACACATTTATTACAAAGTAGATCAGAGTAAAACGTGGAAGTCTTACATAACTTTAATTTACAAACCGAGTTTCAAACTTTTAAACTATAGTTTATTACAATACTAAAGTTCAGGAGTAACATATTACAAAATCAAAAGAAACCTCGCCCTGGGTTTCGCACACATCTCACTCACCATCTTTCACATCCACGACGGTCACACAACAGGAGGACATACAAACATTCTCTTCACATGCAACAAGGGTCGACGAACCCTGAGTACGAGGGGACTGAATAAGACTTATCTGAAAATAAACCTTAAAAGGTATGCTGGTTAACTGGGATTCAAGATGTGTTTTAATAAAAGCCAAAACCTTTTGCGGGGATAAAACTTTTTAAAAAGTTATTATTCGTTTAAGTTCCAATTACTCAACGTCCCTTTTGGGAGTCATGTATCTACTACTCCTATATTGCTAAGACCCACTTAGAGGGTCCCCTCTGTAAATCATGGACCCTTGTGTTTAGGCGATTAACGACAATACTAGATCACTATGACTAACGTGTGTTTTGCAGAGACAAAGTCATATATGTTAGGTCCCTGAGTGATGTATTTTGAATGGGCTTAATGGATACTCATGCCCCCAAGATGGAAATCGTTTCGGTTGCAAAGGATGGAGATTCTCGACGTAGACTAGGCTAGTTCTTAGTGCCATGAGGTTGAGAAGGGCACTAAGTATAGCTAGGACCTTTGTTTTTTCCTTTGACCGTACTATAAAGGGGGGTATGAGGTTAGTAGCTTGACCTTGGAGAGTTTTGGAAAGTGGGTATATGCACACTTGTCACAACTAGTCCTAGAGACCTTGCTTTCAACCCTTGATAAACCCTAGAAATTGTAGGAGAAAAATCCCTTGAGAATCCTCAGCGAAAACGGTTGTTAGAGAGGAAGAAAGAGGCTCCGGACCACTCTGCTAAGTAGGCACCGGACCAAGGAGAGTAGTCCGGTGGTCCCTGACTTAGGCAGATTTCTTAGCTCGAGGAGCCCGACCACCTGTTTGGAAAGCACCGGACCATAGGAGAGTGGTCCGGTGGCTTGGTTCAAGAGTCAGAAGGCCCGGACTAGTCCACGGTGTCCGACGGGTAGCCGACGCCCCCAAGACAGGAAGTTTGGTCTATGCAAAGAGCACCCTGGCTCCGACCAGCGTCGGACCAGGGCACCGGACCAAGGAGAGTGGTCCGGTGGTGTGTAAAAGAGAGATCATTTTCACTCAGAGACCCCGAGGCTCCGGACCAGAGCGTCGGGCCAGTGCGTCGACCAAGCAGAGTAGTCCGACGGTGCCTGAGTTTGGAACGAAGTGAGCTCCGGCCAGTGTGCATGGTCCGGGCTATGCAGAGAGAAGAAAAAAGTGAAAAAACGGCTAGTTTTGGAGGTGGGGACTATTTAAAAAGTGTCCCCCTTGGACCTTAGGGTTGACTTGGCCATTGTTTCAGCAAGTGACCACCCCTTAGAAAATCTTTTGGAGAGCCAAAGTCAGTGAGGAGAGATTAGAGAGAGTTTATCTTGTTCTTCCCTCCTAGAGTGATTAGGAGACTTGTGTGCATCCATCCACCTTCCTACCTGAGTGGTCAAGTGAAGGTCTTGTGCTTTTTACTCTTGGTGTTCGACAGCACCTAACGGGGTGGTGGTGTTCGGAGGAAGTGACCGTTGGGAAAATTTTGGCGGCGCTTCTCCAAGCTCTTTTTGTGATCGGTTTTTTGGGCGATTTCCCCCCGAGCCGGAGTGGCGAAGAATCAGCCCGTAGAGAACACCTACCCTTGCGCGGTAAGGGGAGCGATACCTTGCGAGGTGCTCCAACAGGACTAGGGGGGGGGTGTCGACACCCTCGATACCTCGGAAAAAAAATCGCTGCGTCCATGAGATTCTCTTTTCCCTAGCTCTTTACATTTCCATCTTGTTTTACATTTCCTACTAGAATTGCTTAGGTTTTTCTTTAATTCCTATGAACTGCTACCGCTTTCTAGTTAGGACACACGGAGGGTGGGCACTAGGGGTGATTGGCATTTGATAGGTTTTATATTTGTTTTAAAGAAATTTTAAAACAAGCCCAATTCACCCCCCTCTTGGGCATCTTGATCCTTTCAATTGGTAGTCAAGACAGGTTCCTCAAATTGGGCTTCACCGCCTAGAGCAAGATGTCCCATGGGGATGGACCCCACCCATGTTTGAGGGGGATGATTTCCCGTATTGAAAGTGTGGATGGAGGCCTACCTTGAGGCCGTGGATGTCGGCGTTCACAAAGCCGCCACCCAAGGTGGATCGGGTTCGCCGAGGATCCTTACTTTGAGAAGAACAATGCCAAGGCAAAGAATATTCTTTTCCGTGGCATTTGCAAAGGTTTTGGGTTCAACCGTGGCGAAGCAAAACCGCGAAAGGAATTTGGACAAACATTTGTCTCTTCACGAGGGCACAAAAATGTAAAGAGAAGAGCGCTATCACCTTACCATTGCAAAGTTAAATGCTTTCACCATGCTACTTCAAGAAAATGCAAATGAAAGTATTCTCGCTTGAATTTGTGCTTGTAGAGGATTTGAAGGCCTTGGACTCTCTCAAATGACACCCCCCGATGTGGGCGAAAGATACTTTGTGCCTTCCAATAGACAAGTATAGCCACATCGTCACGGTTCTTCATCAAGGCGATCTCTCCGCAACTACACCAACACAAGTGTTGGGCAAGATCAATGCCCCATGAGATGTACATGAAGATCAATGATGGAACTTCATCATCCTCCAAGAAAAGGAGAAGGAAGAAAAAAGGACTTGGCTCTCAAGGCATCTTCCAAGGAGAAGTGCAAGATTTCATTTTTGTTGTTGAAGCACAGTGATGATGAGATAAGACAACATCGTCCCCATGGTGAAGAGACCCCGAAGATTTAAGAGGCTAAAACAAGAATTTGGGGTCAAGTTTGACTCAAAGAAGAAGAAATTCTCACAAGCTCTTCAAGAAGGGCCATCTCCCAAAAAAGTGCTACAATTGCGGCACCCCTTGGTCTCTAGCCCATGCATGTCCCGAAGAGAAAAAGGGCAAGTTCAAGACAACAAGTTTCAAGAATTCAAGAAGAACAAGGGCGGAATGATGACTCAAGTGATGACAACAAGAAGCAAAAAAAAGCCCCTACAAGAAGAAGAAAAACTTCAACTTTCCACAAGAAGAAGAAGGAGCAGGCTTACATTGTGGGTGAATGGCTCACCCGAATTGATGATTCAAGCAACTCCTCCGATGATGAGAGTGAAGAAGAAGAAGGTGCCCCCTTTTTGGGGATTTTTCTTTCGATTTCCAACCGCCACCAATCCTCCTTCATCGCCGGCTCACCTCTACACACCTATGCCTTATGGCTAAAGGTGACAAAAGGTACAAAAAAAAGGATGATGGGATGACCTCTCTAGTGATGATATGATGATGAAAAGCACCTTCCTATGATAACTAAATTAAAATTTGCAACAATATGCTAGCATCATAAGGAAGTAAAAAAGAGTAAAAATGACAAAAATTCTTGAAATCAAGGAAAACTTGCATGATAAACTTGATAAAATTGTCTAGTGCAAAAGATGATTTGAAGCTTGAATTAACTCTCTCACATCTACACTAGGGGGCCAAAACCCTCTTAAGCAAGCCAATGAGAAACATGATAAGCTTGAGAGGGCATCCCAAAGCTCCTCACAAGATTTAACTTGCTAAAAGATACTACAATCAAGTGAAAAGTGATCATGGCACACTAGTTGTAGCAAATGAATTACTTTACTCAAGACTACACATTTTGCTACTAAACCCGTGTGCTAAGTGTGCAAGTGCTACCTCTTGTGATACGAGCTTGATGATGTGGCCTTGAGCAAAGTGCAAAGTGCAAGGGCAAAAGAGTTGTAGAAGCCGACAATATGATTATGTGAAGATGATTGAAGAGAACTCAAAGCTCAAGGAAGAGCTCATCAACCTCAAGGAAAACAAGCCCTTTACCATCAAGCCGGTTCAAGAAGAAGACAAAGATACTATCCCCCTTGACAACCTCTTTGAGAAAAATTGCCAAGTTAAGAATGACAAGACCAAGCTTACAAGTGGCCTTGAAAAATTCACCAAAAGGGCCCCCAAAAACCCCCAAAGGGTTTCCCCAAAAGGCACCTTTTTTGAAAAGGGAAAAACCCCGGAAATTTGGGGACAAGGAGAACCCCAAATGTGAAGGACAAGGTTTTAAGTTTTAACCCAAAAAAATATACAAAAAAAAGTCCCCAAAGGCTACCAAAAAAGAAAACCCAAAAACCCAAGCCTAAGGGGTGTTTTTGGGTGGGGAAAATTTTTTGGCCCCCTTTTTTATTTCAATGCAAGACCCCCTTTCCCCAAAGGGGCCCCTTTTTCCAAAAACACATAGGGCCCTTTGCTCAATTTCTCACAAAGTCATAAAAAAAAATTTCCCAAGGGGAGCCCCCTTTGGGGTTTTTTTGGCCAAAAATTTTAAGAACAACCCCCGGGGTTTTTTGGGGTTTCAAAAAGGAAAATTTTGGTTTTTAAAGGCAAGGGGCCCCCCCAAAAAAAGGGGGGGGCCCCAAAAACCCAAAAAATTTCTCCAAGTTTTTTGGGTTTAGGTGAAATTTTAAAAGGGGCCGGGGGGCCTTTTGGGGAATTTTATGGGGTTGGGGAATCAACACATTCCCGGGGGCCCCCCCGGGTTTTCCCCCAAAATTAAAAAAAGGATTTGAAAAAAAACAAGATTATTTTTTTGGGGAAAAAATTTAAAGGGAAAATTTTTAAAGGGTTGGGGAAAGGGGGCAAAAACCCCCAAAATCAAAAAATTTTCCCAAAAGTTTTGCTAGTAAAATCATTAAAACTTAAAATTGCAAAAGGGTTTTGGTTAAAATTTGTGCTGGGGTTTTTTTTTTCCCCTTTTACACCAAGTGAGGTGGTTTTTTAACCCAAAATTTTAAGATTTCAAAAAAATTTTCCCCAAAAGGGTTTTCCCGGGACAAAAACCTCTACTTAGGGGCTTCACTTCCAATAAGAAAAATTTTTCAAGCGGTCCCATTCTCCCAAAAAATTTTTTGGGGGTTGGGTATGGCAAAAATTAGCTCATGGGGGGGATGCCCCAACCCCTTTGGGAAAAAACATCAAAAAGGGAAAAAAGGTTAGAGGAATCAAGGATGTGGTTTTTTTAAAAGGGGCAAACTTTGAAAATGCATGTAAAACCGGCAAAAAAAGTAAAAAACACCCCCCAAAAACCAAAGGGCCCCTTTTTAAAACCCCAAAAAGTCCTAGAGTTTTCTACACTTTGGGCTTATTGGGGGCCCACCACCTATGCGTTTGGAGGAAATCTCAAAATTTTTTAGTGGTAAATGGGGGAAATACTCTCGGTCCCTTTTGGGTTTTTTTTTTTTAAAGGGGCAAAGGGGAAAACCAAAAAGGAAAATTTTTAAAAAGTTTTCAAAAAAAGCTAAAAAAAAATTTTGGGGTGTAAAAAT
The DNA here is from genome assembly GCA_022036555.1 of Microstegium vimineum. NCBI lineage: Eukaryota > Viridiplantae > Streptophyta > Magnoliopsida > Poales > Poaceae > Microstegium > Microstegium vimineum. Next base: position 26,962,175 of record CM039132.1, read on the forward strand.
AAAGGGGAAATTTAAAAAGTGACAAGGGCCCCCCGGGGGGTTTTGAACACAAAGTTTGAAGATTTTTGCGAAAAAATTTGGGGAAAACAAGCTTGGGGTTTTTCCCCCAATATATTTTACAACCAAAAGGGGGTTTTGTTTGAGGGGAAAAAAACCGGGCCCCCTCAAAAATAAAGCAAAGGGCAAAAATTTTTGAGTACAAACTCCCAAAGGGAATTTTTTGGGCCCCCGGCAACCCAAAAAACCCCCCTTGCTAGCGGCAAACCCTCTTTGGGCCAAAGGCTTTAAAAAAAAACCCCTTGAGCTTTTAAAGGGGGAAAAAAGGGGCCGGGTATTTTTATTTTTCCCCGGGGTTTTTTTGGTTTTTCAAGGGGTCTTTTTACAAAAAACGCCAACACCCTTTGGGAAAATTTTTCCCAAAGGGGGTGGACTTTGGGTTTTTTCCCTTTTTGGGGTTTAAAATTTACTTAAAAACCAAGGCAATCGGGATTTAAAAAAAAAAACCCCCTTAGTTGAAAAAAGTATGACTTGGGTTTTTATAAAAAAATGGGCCCCCCAAAGGGGCCCTTTTTGGGGGAAAATTTATTAGGTAAAAACCCTTGGGGGGGAATGAAGAAAAAACCAATTGGTGCTTTTCCCCCCCCCAAGAGGGGGAAAAAAATTTTTAAGATGAACCCCAAAAAAAGATCCCCCTCCCCCTCACCCCGCCTAAATTTTATAAAGGGGGACCCCAAAGGGGGAAGAAGCTCAAGAAACCCCTCACTTTTCCCCAAATCAACCCCGGGGCCCCAAGCAAGCAATTTTGAAGCACCACACCCCCCCCCCTAAGAAAAAAAAAAAAAACCAAAAAACCCCCCCCCTTTAAGTTTACCCCCCGGGGCCCCAAAAATGGGGAAAGCCCCCCCAAAAAGGGGTAAAACTCGCTTGGGGCTTGATTTAAAAAGTTGAAAAAAAAATCGTTTTTTTCCCCTTTTTTGGCCTACAAAAATGTAAAAAAAGCACTTGCGGACCCCGGGTTTGGGGGAACCCCAAACCCCCAAAAAACTCAACAACTTCCCCCGGGGAAACCCAAAAATGTGGACACTTAAAAAAAGCCAAAGGGTGAAGAATCTTTGGGGCCCCCAAATGGGTTTTTTTGGAACAAGCAAATGATAAAAAGGGGGGGGTTGGGGGGAACCCCAAACAAAAATTGGGGGGAAAAGGGGGGGTTTTTCCCCAAGTAAAGGGTTTTTTTTTGGGGGAGACCTTTGCTCCTGTTTTCAAGATTTTTAACCCCCCTTTTCCCTTTTTTGGGTAGGTTCCCCATCCCAAAAAAAAACCCCTTTCAAATGGATGTGAAGGGGCGCCTTCTTAAAAAAGGTTTTATTTAAAAAAACTTTTTTATGTCTTTAAAACCCTTTCCCCCTTTAAAAAACCCCCCAAATTTTCCTAATATGGTATTGGTTTTTCCCCCGGCACTCAAACGTTTGAACAAGCCCCCAAATTTTTGGAAGAGAGGGAAAAGGGGCTTCCTAATCAAAAAGGGGTTTCCCCAAAAAAAGGGGTGGGGCACATTTCAGTAAAAATTTCCCCCAAAAAGCTTAATGGAAAAACTTTTTTTGGCCCCCAAAAAAAATTTTCAATGACATTATTTTGGGGAAAAAAAATCAAGACCTTGCAAGGAATTTTGGGGGACTTGGCCCAAAAGGGGTTCGAGTGTCAAAGGGGTTGGCGGGGCTAACCTTTTTCCCCCATTTTTTGTGAAGAAAAAGAGAAAAGGGGGAAAATTTCCTCAAAAAAAAATACATTTAAACCCCAAATTAAGAATTTTAAGATGGGGGGTTTTTAAAACCCCTTTTAAGACCCCCCAAGCCTTTCAAAAAAGGGCATCTCGATTTTAAAGGGGGGGGGTAAAAATGATCAAAACCAAAAACCCCAAAATCGTTCTTTAAAAATTTGGGGGTTTAAATTTACCTCACCCCAAACTGGGGCCCGGTAAACATTTAGTGTGTGTTTTGTGTCCCCGGGTTTTTTAAGAAAACCCCAAAGGAAACCCCCTCTTTGTCGGTTAAAAGAATCCTTAGGTATTTTAAGGGACCCCCTAGATGGGCCCCTTTTTGGTCCCAAAGGAGTTTTCCCTTTCCCCAAAAAGGGGGGCTTTTTTCCCATTCGGTTTTTGGGGGTTTTCCCAAAGGGTTTTTATGGGGGAAAAACCTCCGGGGGGGGCCACATGCTGGGAAAAAACCCTTTTTTTTTTTGGCCCCCCAAAAAAAAAACCGTGTGGGGATTGTAAAAATCCCCAGGGGGAATAAAAAGCCATTGGGGGAAAAATTGTGCAAAAAATTTTTTACAAACCCAAACACCCCTTTGATTAAAGGGGGGTTTTTTAAAAAAAATTCCACTTTTTTTGTGAAATAAAACCCCAAAAAAACTTTTCAAAAACCCCCGGTTTAAAAAATCCCCGCCCCAAAAAAAATTGAAATTCGCCATAAAATTTTTAGAATCGTGGCTGGGGAAAAACATCACACTATTTTTGGGTTTTTAAAGCAAAAACCCCAAATTTGGGGGATATCTTCACTAAACCACTCAAGAACCCCAATTTTTTTAGGTTGGAAAAAAAATTAAAAAGGGGCTTGACACTTTTTAATTCACAAAAAAATGACCTTTTGTTGGGGTTTAAAAAATTCATATGTAAAATAACCCCCCTTTTAAAATTTTGGGAAAACACCCCCGGCTTGGGGAAAGCGGTTAAAAAAACCCCTCTCAAAGGTTTTGGGGGGGAAAACTTAAACCCCCCGGGTTTTAAAATTTCAAGCAACCCCTTATTCAAATTCCCTTTTTCTTACAAATTTTCCCCTTTGTGTTTCTTTCCCCCTTTTTTTAAAGGTTTTAATTTGTTGGCAAAAAAATTTGGGGTTAAAACCCTTTGGGGGGGCAATTCAAAAGCTCTAGCTTCAAAAAAATTGGGCCCCCCTTTGTGCCCCAAAAAGGGGGCCCTTGGGGCTTTAGAACAAATTTTTTTATAAAACTAAATTTTAAAACCCCCGGCAAACTACTTTAAAAATTTTGGGGGGTTTTTTTTATTTTTCTTTTTTAAAAAAAACAATGGGTTCCTCTCTGCCCTTTTTTGTTTGGCTTGGCAAAAAAAAAAGATTGGGGGAAAAAAAAAAAAAAAAAACAGAGGGAAAATTTTTAAAACCCCCCCCACCCTCCCCGGAAAACCCCTCTGCAATTGGGGTTGGAAAACCCCGGGTTGGTGGCGGTCCCCCCTCGCATTTTTAAAAAAACCCCCCAGCCAAAAAAATCCTCGGGCCAGTGTCCGAAAGCCACCCCGGCCCCCAAAAACAAGTTGTCCCGGTTTTTTTGTTTTTTTTTTGTTTTTTCCCTCGGGGGAGTTCCCCCGGGGGCCCCCAAAGGACAAATCCCGGGGAGTTTGTCCCTTTTGTTTTTCCGGTTTTGGCGGGGGCCTCCCCCGGGTTTTCCCTTTCCCGGGAACCCCAAACCCCCCCGTCGGGCCAACCCCCCGGACCCCAAAAAGGGGGGGTCCCACCTTTTTGAATTTTTCTGGATTTTAAACCCCCCCCGGGGGGGTCTGTTTCGGGAGTGCCTTCGTTCACCCCCAAAAAACCGCCGTCTCGCCGCCGTCGCCCTTCACCCCCGGCCCCCCCCCAAAACCCCCCTGCCGGGGGCCTTTCCCTTTTAATCTTTGCCCCCCTTTCCCCCCTCCTCTCCCGCTTTTCCCCCCCCCGCCCCGCAAACCCGGGGGAAAAGTTTTCCCCCCCCCGTGCCTTTCCCAAAACCCCCTTTGCCGCCGCCGCGCCCCCCTCCCCCACCTCGCCCCCCCGGGGGAAGGGTCTGCCCCAAAAACCCCCCGCCCAACTCCCCCCCCCTCCAAAGGGTTTTTTTCCCTTTTTTCCCCCCTTTTCCACTGGGAAGTCAAGTTTTGGGGGTTTTCCCCCCCCCAAGTTTGAGGTTTTTTCGTTCGCCCTTTGAACCCAAACCCTCTTGACGCGTTCGCCCCGAACCCCCCCCCCCGGGGGCCCCCTCGTTTTAAATTCGTCCCCCACCGTTTTGGGCGACTCGATTTTCCCTCACCCCCCCTTTGGGGATTGGTTTCGGGGTTTTTTAAATTTTTTGTTTTTTCGAAACGTAAATTGGGGTTTTTTCCCTAGGTAAATTTTTTGAAAAAAAAATTTTTTTGAAAAAAAATAAAAAAACTAAATTTTAAATTTCCAATTGTAAAAATTTGCAAACCCGGGGGTTTTTCCCCTTTGGAAAAGTGTTTGGTACTTAGATTGCTTTTTAATAGTCACGCTCTTTTTACCTCAGGTATTTTGTCAGATTTTTAAATTTTATCACTTATTAGATCTTGTTCCATCGAAATTTTTTTAAAAACTAGAAATTTTAAAAGGTTTTTTATAAAACCCAAAAAATTTTTATCCCCGCAGGAAAAAAGTGGCAGTTTAAAAAAAGGGGGAAAGCTCGCGAGTAGGGGTTGAGGCAAAAAATCACAAGGGTTTTTTCCAATTTTGGGGGGGAGGCCCCCCCCCGTCAGTGGGGTTTTTTTTGGGTTTTATTTTTTGACTCTTTCAGGTCAGTTTTTTCCGTGGGGGGAAAAACTTTGGGTTTGATAGTGGAAAATGGTCTTGTAAATTTTTGTTGGGCCCCGATATTTCGCCTTTTTTCAATATTAAAACCCCCCACTCGTTTAGGCAACTTTGGGGCGGGGGGGATTTTTCCCCCCCCTTTTCCCCCCCCTTTTTGGGGACAAGGGGAAGGGCCATATTGGAAAGCTAAAAGAAAAGCGCAAGCTTTCAGAGGCTTAAAAAGCCCAGGGGAGTGGCCCTGCAGCGGGGGGCGCAAAGCGAGGGGGTCGCCCCAGGTACCGTGAGACCGGGACCCCCCCCGCGGGATCTCCCCACTTTTCCCCAACTGGGTTTCATAATGAAAGGGGAAAAAACCCCAGGGGCCAAGCTGTTTCAAAGGGCCCTTTGGGGACCCGGTTTGGAAACCCTTTTTTCCCGGGGGGGCTTTTCCCCCCCCTCCCCGTCCCGCTTTGTACCCCCCCAGCGGCTTCCCCCAAACCCCTTTTTCTTCAGAAAACCCTTTTTCCCCCGGAACCCCTTTTTCCCCAACAATTTTTAAAAACTCAGGTTTTGTCGCTTTAGGGGAAGTGGTGGGCCGGGGGAGGAGACCCCCCGGTTTCCCGGTTGGGGGGACAAAACCCCTTTTTGGGGATTTCTATCGAGCAGCTCTTTTTTTCCCTATTCAAAATTTGACCACAAAGGGTTTTCTCCTTTTTAAGGGGGAAAGGGTTCCCCCCAGGGGGGGGAAACTCCCCCTTTAAATTACCAGGGGACTCGCGATTTGTTTGGGCATTCCGGTAACTAAAACGAGCGAAAAAGGGAGAGAGTTTAAAGCAAACAGTTTTGGGGGACCGGGGGACAAGTTTTTTCCCCCACACCCTTTAAGGCGAAGATTTCCGGCTGTACTTGACCAACCAGAGAATCTTTCGTTGACAGGGGGTGGTGAATTTGACCCCGCACTAAAAAAGGGGGTTTCCGAGGAGCTTCATGCCTCGCCGACTCGCGGGGGGGCCCAAAAATTTTAAGGGTTTAGGGGTGGCCATCTGTTCAAAACCACCCCTTTTCCCCCGGGGTCCCAAAAGGGGGCCCCCTGCTGGCTCAAAGGGCCTTTCCGTTCCAAAAAATTGAACGAGGGGCCCGTCATACCTTTTTCTACCCCGAAAGGGGGAAAAGGGGGGTTGAAAAAAAAATGCAGCAGCTTTTCCCCTTTTTAACCCCGGGGTTTCAAAACCAAAAAATTGCCCCCCTTTTAGAAACCCCAAAAATAGAGGATGTGGGGGGCAGATGGCATTAGGGGCCCGACGAAAAGTTTTCCCCATGCTCACTGGGTTTTCTTCGATGTTTTATTGAGCCCCCGGGGGGCCAAACCCCGGGGCTCCGTCTTTTTGGGTAGGGCCTACTTTTTTCCCCAAAATACAGAGTCTTGGGGGGGGGTTCGATAGCCCTTTTTTGGGAAAACCCGGGTTTTCCCCCCACTTTTTTGGGGAAGGGGAAAACCCCCCCACGGGGAAATGGGGATGCTTAGGATGAGGGGCCCCCTTTAGAGTGGGTTTTTCATAGGGGCCCATGGGGGGGGAGATACGGGGCGGGTTTTTCCAAAATCCCGGGATAAAAACAAAATTTTTTCAGATGCGACTTCCACCGGTTCCCCAGATGCCCCCAAAGGGCCCCACACTGAGGGGGGGGGGTTCTGCCCCGCCACAGAGACAAAGGGCCCAAGAAACCTTTTTAGAATGAAAAGCCCCAGAGTTTTTTATCACCCCCCCGCACTCAGAAACAGCCAAACCCCCAGGACCCAGAGCAGCGACCCCCGTCCGAGGGGCACCACTTTTAGAAGCAAAAAACAAAGCTTTCTATGCAGCAAAAATCCCAAAAACCCCTTTTTTTACAAAATCCCAGCGCTCAGCAGCAGAACTGGCATTTAAGGCCCCACGGGTGAAGTGGACGGGGCCCCTCCACTAAAAATTCCCTGCACTCCTCAGATTCAGAAAAAAAAGATTCAAAAACCCTCCAATCAGTTTTGGGGGGGGCCCGGAGGGCCCAGTTCCAGTAAAGGAAACCCCCCTTGGCCCCCCATGGGGCCCCCCCCACCCCCGGGGGCCCCCCGTCACTTTTCCCCCCCCCCCTAAGTCCCTGGCTTTTTGGGGGTGGATGACCACCTTTTCCCCCCCCAAAAAACCCCGGCGACTTCCCCCTGACCCCGTGGTTGGGGGCGTTTGGGAAAACCACTCAGCAGCCCCCCCTTACTACAGGTTTCACTCCCCTTACCGCCACCCCCGGTTTTTTTTTGCTAAGATCTGTCACCTCTTTTTTATATTCACAGGGCACCGGCCCCCCCCCCGGTTTTCCCAGATTTCAGCAAGGGGCGAGGCCGGCTTGGGCCCCTTTTCCCCAAAACTGTCAGCCCCGTCCCCAGTAGGGGTTTCCCAAGGAAACCCTGGGCGGGCGGGGTCCCCGCCTTTTCTCCCCCCCGAAACTGCAGTCCCCCACCGATGCTAAGGTTTTTCCCCCTCCACTTTTCCCCCCCCCTCAAAAGGTTTTCCGGTTCTTCAAAAATCCCCAAAACCCCCGCATGGGGCCAAAACCCCCCTTTTTTCCCCCGTTTCCCCCAAGGGGCCCCCAAAAAGACAAAACCCCCCCCAATTTCCGGGTCCTACTACTTCTCCGCTACTGCTCCCCCCCCAAATCGTCGACCCCCAAACAGACCTGGCAGCTACCACCCCCCGACCCCTTCAAAACCGGCTACCGACACTTTAGGGGGAGGGGTTTGATGAAGACATAACGGGGGGGGTTTTGGGGGCCCCGACCCCTCCCCCGGGGCTTTTCCCCCCACCTCCGATGCTTATTTTTTTTGTTTCGACGCCAAAGGGGGAGAGGGGGAGCGAAATAAAGGGCTGCTTTTGGGGGAAAAATTTTTTTGGGCCGTTTTTTTGTTGTTATAAACCCCCATTGGGAAAAAAAGCATCTTCCCCTTTTTTTCCCCTTTTTTTCAGGGGGGATATTGGGGGTTTTAACTTTAAAAATTTTTGGGGGGCATGGTGGGTTTCTTTTTTTTTTAACATGGGGCCCCTTTGGGTTTTGGGGGTTTTTTTTCCTTCCCCCTAATCTCTGAAAATTTTTTTGGGTATAGCCAAAAAACTTTTTTTAAATTTTTGTCCCACTTGTGTGAATCCACCCCCTTTCCCTACCTTGAGTGGGTCAATTTAAAGGGCCCTTTGTGCTTGTTACTCTTGGGTTTTCGACAGAAACCTAGACGGTTTTGGTGGTGTTGGGGAGGAAGTGACCGCGGAAGATTGTTGGGGGCGTTTCTCCAAGCCTTGTGATCGGTTGGGGGCGATTCCCCGGACCGGGTTGGCGAAGAATCAGCCCGTAGAGAACACTCTACCCTTGCGCGGGAGAGGGGGAGCGATACCTTGCAAAGGGCTCCAAGGGGAAACGGGGGGGGGTTTGTGTCGACCCCTCGATACCTGGGGAAAAAATCGTGCTCCATGAAAATTCTCTTTTCCCTAGCTCTTTACATTTCCGTCTTGTTTTTACATTTCCTACTAGAATTGTTTTAGGTTGTCTTTAATTCCAAAGAACTGCTACCGCTTTCTAGTTAGGACACACGGACATTTAAGGCACTGGGGGGTGATTGGCATTTGATGGTTTTTTAAAATTTGCTTTAGAAATTTAAAACAACCCCAATTCACCCCCCCTCTTGGGCATCTTGATCCTTTCACCCTCCAAAAATTTCCCGGGGATTTGCTAAAAGTGAGTCATCTTACATCAGGTGATGTCATCAGCCCACTAACCCAAATTTTATCTCCCCACTACTATTTCTTTTTAAAAATAAAAAAAAGCCATACACCTAAACTAAGTATCAAAATTTAAAAATCCAATTGCACCATGGTGTTCCTTGCAAGAAACTCTTCAAAAAAAAGACCCCACATGGGTATATTTCGATAAGATATATTTTGATAACTCTCTCAAAGCGCTTCCATGGGCGAAACCCTTTTTTCTGACAAAAATGTGGTAAAACTGCATATCACATGGATTTTGTGAGGTTTTTTCCCAAAACCCCTCAAGGAACCAAACACAAAAATACCAGAACTCCTTGGAGGGGAGATGCCCCCCGGGTATATTTGGGGAAAAGGGGCGTTTTAGTGAAAAACCCCCGGGGTGAAAGGCTTCAAAAACACTAAGGTTTACGAGAACCCTCTAATTTGGCTCCACCGAAAGCGGTGACTTCCCCGGCCGGGCCCAAAAACCCCCTAACCCAAACTGGTTTAAAACGGGGGGGTTTAGGGTGACTGAGGCCTAGGACTAGTAGGGCTACCCTAGGGCGATCGGGTGGGGGGGGGGAATGCTCGATGTGTCGTTTAAGCAGTTTAGGGGTGGTATGTTTTTGACACGAGTATGTCTCTTGGATCTCGGGGGCCCAAACCCCCCTTTTTTTATCCCCGCGTCCCCCTTTTAAAAGACCAAGGGGAGGCATGGGAGTACAGTGATCCTAGACTGTAGAGGCATGGGAGGGGTGTTCGTGTTGCCATGCTTGCGATGGGGACGTCGATCACTATGGCAGTGGGCCCTCCTGCCCCTTCCCCCGTGCTCAGGGGGTTCGTTCGACCCCCTGTCCGTAATTTGTGGCAGGGGGGGGGGTCGTTCGTTCGACCCCTGTCCGTCATCGGGGCAGAGGCGGGGGGTCGTTCGTATTCGACCCCAGTCTGTCTGTTTTTCCAGTAATGGGCCGGCCCGCGACTGGTTGCTGTTGCCCGGTGAGGGAGGCTTTTGTGTGGTGGGCCTTTCTTCTTGGACTCGAGCGGCTGATCGAATCCTGTCTTAAAAATGGTTGCTGTGTTGAGCGTTGGGTTATCGCAGGTTTAGGGTACCCCTTACCTTTGTACCCGATAGTAGCCCCCGAGCCTCTGTGCGGATAAAAGAATCCGCATGGGGGCTTTCCTGCCATTGACCTGCAGAGTTAGTAAGAGGTTCGATTCTCCGCGGGGTGCGCGCGAGCGCACCCCGCGGGGGGAGCCCCCGAGGCCTCAGAGGAGTGATTAAGAACTCCTCTGGGGGCTTTGAAAGTGTGTTTTAAACGAGGGGATTTAGGATTACCTAGAGTCGTGGCGCCCTTTAAACCCAGCGGTCGATTCCGTTCGCCAGGTTATGGGTATCCCACTTCCTGAAAAAAAGGATGCTCGAGGGCGGCTGTCGAACCCTTCCAAGGGCCAGCCTTTCGCTCCCTCGAGTGTTACACTGGAGTCGTAGTGCCCCATCGAGGGCCAACCTGTCTGCCAGGCTACGAGTGTTTTTGACCCTCTTTCGTCGAGGGGCCGTGCGTAGTCTGGCCCCGACCTCGCGTGGCTGTGCTTTTACACGTCCTAGCGTCCTTCCCATGGATCCTTGCGCTCGGATTGTGGGGTGAACAACATCGTGCTATCCTCGTTAGGACGAGCCTCGAAGTCCCTGTGAGCTGGTGTCAGGTAGAAACGTCCCCGGGGACGGGGAGAAATCCCCAAGTGAGAACTCGTGCCCCATTCGATAGGGGGCATGAAGCCTGAGGCTTTTCATTAAGCAAGATCGTAGGGTTACCTAGGTGCCAAATCCCTTCATGGGGTTGGTGGCCGTGCCTCCCCAATAGGGTCCTTTGGGTTTCCCGTGGTTATGCCTTGGTATTCCTGGGGGGCCTCGAGAGTTCGTTCTCGAGCTAGGGGCTTGCGCCCCCCCCTGGGTCACCCGACTCACTACTTGAGGGGGGATGTGAACCCCCGTTCGTGGGGGCCCCCTTCGGCCCCCCGAGATTTGGGGGGGGACCGGAGTCCGTAGCCCTGGGTCCCTCCACCTAGGTACTCAGGGCGGTGTCGAACCCTATGCTGGGTCAGCCTTCGCTCCCTCGAATTTTTACGAACGGGTCGACGTCCGTTGCTTACCTCCAAAGGGGACTCCTATCCTGTGGGAAAAAAGGGGGGGAGGTAGGGATATTAAATGCGGGGGCATACCTACTTTTTGTTGGGTCCGCTTGTGGGGCTCGCGCCGGCCCCTCCCGGGTCATTTCCCGATTCGAGTACTCGAGGGGGCTGTTGAAACCCGTTTTGAGGGCCCCCTTCGTTCCCTAGAGATTTGAGGGTGGCCGAGTCCTAACCCGGGTCTTCTCTGACCTTAGGACTTGAGGGGGGCTTCGAACCCCGTTCGAGGCCACCCCTTTTTCCCTCAGATTTGGGGGGGGGATGGAGTCCATAACCCTAGGTCTTTCCCCACCTCAGGACTCGAGGATGGCTGTCAAACCCCGTTCGAGGGCCGCCTTCATTGCCTCGAGATTTTCGTCGGGCGGGGTGACGTCCGTTTTCTTACCTCCGAAGATAACGCCCGCTGTTGCAGTTGTCTGCAGTAGGCGGTGTTTTTTGGGGATGTCCGTTCGACTTTGGCCTGGTAGGCAAGGGGCAGCATCTGTGGCGCGGAGCCCTGGCGACGGGGGCAGCTTATCTTACGGAATACAAGAGGCGGTTGGGGAGCGCATTAAATGCGAAAACTTACTTGCCTTTTTGTTGGGTCCGCCCTTGGCTTTCCTTATAAATACTGGGGGTGGGGGGGCCGGCTTCCCCACCTTGCCATTGCCTTCCCTGTCTCCTTCCTCTCGCCGTTGCCTTCGTCGCCCCCCGAGCCGGGGCTCTTGTGCGCGAGAGAGGAAGGGGGAGATTGGGAAACGTACCTTTCCCCCCCCGCATCCGAGCGCATCCCCTTCCCGCCCTATGGCCCCTACAGCTTGCGCGGCCTGACGCCTGGGTTTCCCTCGCGGGGGTGGGGGCGCTTGGGAGACTTGGTGGAGAGCGGCCTTCTCCACCCACACCTCCGTGGCCCCGCCGGAGTGGGGGGTGCAGCCGAGGGAGGACCTGACCCAAATCCGCCGGAGGGTTACGGGGTTAGCTTCAAAACTTTCCACCGGGCGGGGTTGGGATCCCCCTAACCGTTTTCTGCCGGGATCCTCCACTACACGGCGTGGAGCCCCAAAACACCCCCCCCCAACGGCATTTGCCACGCGGGGGGTATTCACTCCCCGTGTGCGAAGGTTACCGGGGGATGGAGCCACATTGGGGAGCTTGGCTCCATCTGTTTGAGGTGACCCGGTTCCCGCCTCAGCCGGGAGCGGTAGCCGCAGGATGGTCCGGGCGGCGCTGTAGCATCGCCCTCAAGAGGCGACTGCGGACCCGGGAAGCTCAGTCGACCACTCCGGATGGCACCCGGGTGGTTCTACCTGGGGAACAACGACGGTTTGTTCCCCGCCTACACCGGGAGGAACGATGGACTCGAGGCCCGCCCACTGGAGGTACGACTCATTCAAAGAAGCAAACTCCTCGACCACCTGCTCGGCGCAAAGGACTTACGGGGGCCATCGTTGGGGGGTCGGCCTTTCCCCACGGCGGGTCGTGCGGGTGATGGCTTGCCCCGCGACGCCTCAACGAAAAAGCGCCCGGAGGGAGACCCCAGGGGGGCGCCTCGGGAGGACGAGGGGCCCCTTTGAGGGGGTGGTTTGCCAGTATGCGCTTCCTTCGCCGGTGCATTTGAGTGGGGGGGGGCGTTCGTTCCCATAGCCAGATCAGGGCCACGCCAGCTGGTAGGACCCTCTTTTTCTCCGTCAGTATTCTTGTTGTCTTGTTCGTCTCCCTTTCCTGCGTTCTAACTTCCTACGTTTCCCCCGGGGGAAATCGTCTTCCGGAAGTCGCTGCCCCCCCGGTGAAGGAGGAGCAGGGGGACTCCTAGGTAACGCCTTCAGGCCAAGCGGACGAAAGGCCAAGGAAAAGGCCGAGGAGGACAAAGGGGAAGAAGCCTGAGGAAAGGGGGGAGCGTGAACGACGCTGGGCTTGGGAGGGCAGGCCAACCTCTCCGAGGGGGAGTCCCCCTGGAGGAGGATGAGGAGAGGGGGGGGCGGCGATGAGGTTGTTGGCGACATGGGTCGTGGCGCAGGGTTGCGACCGTTACCTGATCCGACGGATTGTTCTTTGTGAGGAGGAGGAGGAGTCGGAGCGGAGGCCGACCGCGCGAGGGCCGAGGAAGAACGAGCGGCCCCAAAGCGCAGAGGGCGACCGTCGGTAGCGGAGGAGGAGGGGGGTCGACGTCGAGGGGGCGGCCCCAACTGCTGGAGCCGAGCGCGGGGTGACGCCCCGCGCTCTTTAAACTGAAGCGTCGCGGCGGACACGTACCGTTCGCGCGGTCCCCTTCGAGGTCGGTCGGCAGCCCCCGATGCCCACTCGGGCGGCACTTGGGGACAAGCCCTCAACCCAGGGGAACTAAGGCGCCGGCGAGGACTCCGTTGGCCCGTGCCGCGGCCAGCCAGCGAGAAAGTGGGTCCCGACGTGCCTCGCAGAAGCCCCCCGGGGGGCTCGAGGTCCATTGGTCGAACCCCAAAGACTCCGCGGGGGAAGTTGCTTTCCTGCTATCCCGAGTGTTTTTCGTTGTTATGACTTGTCTTACCATCGCGTATGAGTTCCTTTTTCGGGGGAAGGGGCCCCGTCGGGGGGCGCGCCTTCACCCCAGCCAAGAGGTTGAAGGGGGAGGCCGTGACCAAGATGACCGTCGGGACCAGTCCTGCCGCCCCGTCCCCTTCGACCCCA
>CM039132.1:26975430-27003421 GCA_022036555.1 Microstegium vimineum
CCCCTTCGACCCTCACCCCAGAGGCGGCGTGGGCGGCCAGGGCGTGCGAGGCGATGGGGTGAGGGTAGGCGCAGGCCGCCGCGGAGCTAACTCGAGCGGGGGAAGAGACGGGTCGGCCCGCCGCGTCGGCGGGGTCTTCCGGAGCGGCGGTCGAGGCCGAGCTCACCCACCCGTCGGAGGGGGCACGCCCGCAGCCTCAGAAGGCGTGGAGCCGGGTTCGACGACGGTCGTGACAGAGGAGGTCGAGCCCCAAGCCGCCATAGAAGTGGAGGTGGTCGACTTGACCACCGCCGGTGAGGGAGAGACGTCGGAGCGCCCGGCGCCGAGGCGGTGGCCCGAGAACCTCGCGTCGTGGGAGGCGCGTCTGCGGGGCGCGCACGAGGGTGCGGTTGCCACCACGGCAGAGGTGCCTCTGGAGATGGTGGAGATGACGGTGGAGACTATCGATGGAGAGGTGGCCGAGATAGTGGCAGAGCTGGTGGACCCGGCGGAGATGGCTGCAGCGATGGCCCCTTCGTCGGAACCGGAGGGGGCCGCTGCGGCGTTACAGGGAAGCGGCGCGGCGGACGTGATAATGTCCGAGGCGTCAGCTCGGCCTCGTCTCGAGGTCGGGCAATCGTCATATCGAGGTAATCCGTCCTCTAACTTAGTCGACCCGCAGTGAGCCTGCGACATTGGGCGCTGATCGTTTGCTTTCTTCACCTCGTAGGGTTGTTCTCCCGGCGGGGACTTCTTCCGCTTAGGGGCGATGACTCGGAGGGGCCGGCGGCGGCGCCGCAAGGTGACCCCGAGGCCAGGATAGCCCAGCTCGAGGGGGCGGCTCCCTTCCCTACTCTGGCGGAGCGGGTGGTGCTCCACGGGGGTGGCCCCGAGATGCGCCAAGGCATCATGCGGGATGTCCAGGAGAGGATCGACCGCAGCAGCAGGTTCTAGGGGCAGGAGCCCCTCGAGCTGGCCGACCCCCGAGACCCAGGGCGCACCCTCTTCAAGCTCGACGATCAAGCCGAGCTCGGGGAGTGGGAGCACCTGGAGGAGTTCGGGGTGTGGCTTGCGCACGTGGTGCGCCTGTCGGTGGAGGTTGCTTCCGCGAATCTGCACCGGGGGATGGAGGTAAGCCTCGTTCTTCCTTTGATCTTGCTTGGGTTACCTGGCCGCTCTTTTCTGATGACCTTCCTTTTCATCCCTGTTAGGCGTTGAGGGTGAGGTCGTACGATAAGTCCCAGTTCATCCTCCGGGCGCAGGAGCAGCTTCCTACCCTCCGCGCTTCGCTGGAGAAGGCGGAGGCCAAGGCCGCCCAGGCAAAAGCCGAGGCGGCAGCCACGCAGGAGGAGGCCAAGGCTTCCCAGGAGGAGGCCTCCCGGGCGTGGTCGAGGACCGAGGCCGCCCTCAAGGAGGTCGCCGAGGTCGGGTAGCAGCGGGACGCTGCCTAGGAGGCCCGGCGCAAGGCTGAGGAGGAGTCCACCCAGCTGAGGGAGGAGCTGACTTTGGCGGCGGAAAGTATCCAGGAACTCCAAGGGGATGTTGACACCGTCTCCCACGAACACGATGCGTTGGGTGTCGCGGAGGAGAAGGCCCGAGCCCAGATTGCCACTCTGGGGGAGGAGGCGGCTTACCAGAAGAGGGCCCTCGATGTTACTGGCAAGATCATCGAGGACCTCCGGGCTAAAAATGGCGACCAAGCTGCGGAGCTTGTCGACGTCCGCCATCAACTTCAGAGGGCCGAGCAGGGCTATGTCACCCTGGAGGCGCATGCCAAAGGTGAGTTTTTGGAAGTGTTACTGAGCTTGCCTGGTCTTGACCCTTCCCCTGCTTTTTGGTTTGGACTGAGTCGTGTGCTCGTTTTGGCATAACTCATAGGGGACAAGGCCCGAGCTCATGAGGATCTGACCAGTCTTCAGAGCCTCCTTGGGGCGGAGACAAGCCTGAACGAGAGGCTCGAGGGCGCCACTCCTCCTTCTGCGATGACATGGGGGTCGAGCCGGAGCCGGCGGTCGAAGGCGATGCACGAGGAGACTCCCTCCTGCGCCGCTTCTACTCCATGACTCGAGAGGTGACGAAGCAAGTCCGTGCTGCTCTACATGTGGGCATGAAGCGGGCGCTCGCGGTGGTCCGCTCGGGCTACATCTACGACCTTAATGTCGTCGCCAGCGGCTTCGTCGTCAACCCGAGGCTGGCTGAAGAAGAGAACGTGGCGAGATGCCATGAGCTGATCGAGGCCGCAGAGGTGCCTGGAGGCGAGCTGGCAAAGCTCTTCGAGCCTGAAGTGCTCCCCCTGCCGGACGATGACGGCGATGAGTAGTCGAGGCCTGTGAGCCAAATCTAGACAAGAAGGTCCATCTAACAGATTAGCTTTTGTGACAATATAATGTCGAGCCCCCGAGGGCTTCTTATGTTTAATGCATTTTATTCGAGATGCATCTGAGTGTTTTTATTTCTCGAGCTGTCTCTATTTCTCTTCGCCTGAGTCGTTGCTTATGGACTAAGTATTCGACGCACGCTCATATCCCTGGAGGGGGGGGGGGAGGCGAGTGGGGGTACCATAGCCCTGAGGCGTAGGAGAGTCCCCGGCTCGGCGGCCCTTGACCCTTAGGGAGTTCGAGGCATTTTTTTTACTTAGCCGTGAAGCGTGCTCGGGGCAAAGGTGGAAAGAGAGGTGCTGAGTTTCGAAAAAACGTTCGAGTTTTTAGAGAGCTTAGGAGGGGGGTCCCCCCCTGTCAGCCCCCGAGGGAGGCTTGACTTTGCCAGAGCAGAGTTGAGGCTACCTTAGGGTTATGAACGAATGTGAAATGTATTTCAAGAACATTTTATTCATTCATAGTGCGATAAGTGTACATAATACGGAAAATGTACAAGGCGTCGAGGCCTTAGGGATAGAAACAACGTAGCTGTTCGATGTTCCATGCGTTGGTGAGGATCTCACCCTTGTCGTTCTTCAGCTTGTAAGTCCCTGGCTTTAGCACCTCTGCCATGATGAAAGGTCCTTCCCAAGGTGACGTCAGCTTGTGACGTCCCTTGTTGCTTTGTCGGCGGCGCAGTATGAGGTCGCCGACGTTGAGGTCCCTTTTGTGTATGTGCTTGTCGTGGTAGCACTGCAGCATTTGCTGGTACTTTGCCAACTTGAAGAGGGCCACGTGCTGGGCTTCCTCGAGCTGGTCGAGGGAGTCCTCTCGGGCTGTTGCGTTGGTTTGCTCGCTGTAGGCCTTTAGTCGAGGGGACCCGTATTCGAGGTTAGTGGGGAGGACGGCCTCGGACCCATAGACCAAGAAGAACGGGGTGAACCCCGTGGATCGACTTGGTGTCGTTCGGAGACTCCATAGGACAGAGGGCAGCTCATCGACCCATCTCTTGCCATGTTTGTTCAGCCGATCGAAGATCCTTGGCTTGAGGCCCTGCAAAACCATACCATTGGCGCGCTCGACCTGGCCGTTAGTTCGAGGGTGGGCGACTGTAGACCAATTCACCCTGATGTGGTGGTGGTCACAGAAGTCCAGGAACTTTTCGCCGGTGAACTGCGTGCCATTCTCGGTGATGATGACGTTGGGGACCCCGAAGCGGTGGATGATGTCGGTGAAGAATAGCACGGCTTGTCGAGATTGAATGTTGGCGATGGGTCGGGCCTTGATCCATTTCAAGAACTTGTCTATGGCCCCGAGGAGGTGGGTGTGTCCACCTTTTGTTTTCTTCATGGGGCCGACCATGTCGAGCCCCCATAATGCGAATGGCCAAGTTATAGGTATCATCTGAAGAGCTTGGGCGGGTAGGTGGGTCTGCCTAGCGTAGAATTGGCATCCCTTGCAAGATCGAACAAGTTTCGTAGCATCGGCGACGGCTGTCGGCCAGTAGAAGCCTTGTCGAAAGGCGCTTCGTACCAGCGTTCTTGGCGCCGCGTGGTGGCCGCAAGCCCCCGAGTGTAGGTCCTTCAGTAGTGCCCTCCCCTCATCGAGGGTGAGGCAGCGCTGAAGTATACCGGTAGGGCTGCGTCGGTACAGCTCGCGGCCATCCCCATACAAGACGTAGGTTTTGGCGCGTTGGGCTATACGGCGGGCTTCGGTACGTGATGAGGACATCACCGGCTTAGATATGACCATGCCAACCACTTCTATACCAAAGGTGAAACCATTCTATATGAGGTTTATCATTGTTACATTTGATGAATGGGTGCTGCACTATGAAGTGTGTATGTTTTCATTTTCAGAATTGCTTACATGGATCAAGGAAGGGTTAGATTGCATATGGAAAGCATGGATGGTCAATGAAGTTGATTGGGGACCAAATCCAAGTGTTCCTAACGTTCTCCACCAGGCCACCACGTCATATTGGATCCAAGGAAACAAAGAGTTCAAGTCCAACACGTTTTGGAAAGTTCAATTCGGACTGCAGAAGAGTCCAAACTTGCGACGGTTGCCACGACTTCATACGAACTCCGATTGGGACGTTATAGGACTTTTTGGAAAGCTTATCAAGTATACTTTTCAATGGGTCTGGACTCATACCTATATCCTATCAGATGCGTGCGCAGTAGACAATTTAATACCGAGATCTTTTCTGCCAACGGTGCTGCGTCACCCTATTTTGGGCCGATGGCCCGTGTATCAACTTGTGTCCATTAGGGACTCATCCTAGGGTTGTAGGACGACATCAGGACCCTTGTGGTCGTCCTCCCTCCTCCTTATATCCCCCTAGAGCCGCCACAAACAGATTGAGTTTTGTTTAGATGAAAGTTTAGCTGCTGCTACTTCCTTGTAGACGCGTGTGTCGACTAGACCATCCGTTCTACTTGATTCGGAACCCCACCTTCATGTGTATCACATCTGATCCTTCATCTCTTATTTGCAATTGAGTGCTTGTTCTACTTGTTCTTGCTTGTTCTTCGATTGCTTGCAGGAATAACCCTAGTGGTTTGGTTGGTTGTGATCCACAAGATCGTGAGCAACCGCTGGAATTGGTGTATCGATCGCTAAGGCACAGCGTCCTTGGATGGTTGTAGTCGGATCGTGAACGTCTCTCCAGTCAAATCGTAGTTATCAATCTCCACCGAAAGATCGGGACACCCAAACACTCATCAAGTGGTATCAGAGCTACCATATATATCTTTGCTGCACCATATTCATCCACCCTATTTTTTCTCATCGAGAAGATCTGATTTAGGCACACAAAAAAATCAGGATTGCTAGTTCTACTCTTGTTCGAGAAACACATTGTCCATTGCTTTTGTTGAAATCTGATTTGTCAAGTTTCAGATTTGTTCTAGTTGAGGAGAGTTAAAGAAAAGGTTTTTTGAGGAGAGTTAAAGAAAAGAAAAAAAAATCAGAAAGAAAAAGAAAAGAAAAGAGGATAACAGAAAAGAAAAACAAAGAGAAAGAGAAAAGAAACAAAAGAAGAGAAAAGAAAAAAAAAGAAGAGAGGAGAAAAAGAAAGGGAGTGTTTTGCTTGCTGTTTTTGTGCCTTTTCCTGCTGTACTGTGACTTCGTTTGTGTCTAGGCTCGCGTCTCTAGCACGGTCTAGCCTAGGACCAGCACGGTACCTCCGTTGAACGATTTCTCAACTTGCTTTTGTGACTAATGTGGTGCTAGTACTTCCTTGCACATTATTGTTTAGCCCTCCTATAGCTCCACATATCCGGATACAGCTTGACAGGTATTGTTGCTGTGGTGTCGATACACTACTTCCAGGGTTTCCGACTTGTTGTTTACTGCCACCTCTTGTTTTGCTTGGTAAGAACTTGTAAGAATTTATTTGATCAAGTTGAGAGTGAGAGAATTACAGCAACCACATTCTACTAGTTGATAGGGACATAAATATTATTGTGTATGTTTCTTGTTTTCTTCTAATCATGGCAGGAAACTACATGAAATTACGAGATGATGAGGTTGCATATTCGAATCACTTTGCTAGTGGTATGACAAGTGATAAGCTTGTTACTTACGAGGTATGTGATGCTTTGCTAGATAAACTACAATCTGCACTACCTTATTTTGAAGGAAACTATGATCCTTATGCATATATTGAATGGGAGCTACATGTAGACAAGGAATTTAAAAAGTAGGATCTATCTGAAAAACAAAAGGTTAAAGTTACTTCAAGTGTTCTTATTAAGTATGCTTTAACTGAGTGGAAACACCTTTGTAGATTTACTAATGCTCCTCAATCATGGAAAGATATGAAAAGACATTTTAGAGATGTTTTTGTTCCTATCTATTATTCTGATATTTTGTATGGCAAATTGCAATCTATAAAACAAGAAAACAAAACTGTACTAGAATACTTAGATAGACTGAAATTATGTTTGCTACGTTGTGGCTTTGAAGAAAACGATGAGTTTCTAGAACATAGATTTTTGCAAGGTCTTAATGTGTAAATTCAGAATATCCTTGTTGATAAACATTATAAGACTTTTGGTGAGTTGTTTGATCTTGCTTGTGAATTTGAAATAACACTAAAAACAGATCTCACAAATACTATAGAAGCATATGTCTCTCCTATTACTAACAATTTACAGCAAGCGGATGCCAATATACCAATGGGCATTGATCAATCTAAGATTAGAGGTGACACATTAAAGAAGAGCATGAATCTAGCTGCAAGAACACCATTTGCGAAGAGCATCAAAGGTAAGTCAGACAGTTGTAACATAAATCAAGGTGAGCATACTTTAGTAGAATTACATTTGTCCACTAATCATAATATTATAGATCAATCAATTGTGGAACCTGTTGCTGATTTTCCTTTGTCACACTTTGATATGCTTGATATTCCTTGTGACAAAGAAGAGTTGTGTGGTAATGAATTACTTATATCCATACCACAACTAGTGAATAAAGCTACAAATTCTGTATTAATGAGTGCTGAATTCAAGCATGTTGTTCATATTGTAAATGAAAATGAAGAAGCTCAATTGTTGTCATCTTTACATACAATCGGATATATTGAATTCGATGATCTTTGTGAGCTTAAATATTTGCAGAATAATCTGACTGATAGATTTGAATTGCCATGTTTTTCTAATATCAGTTTTCATGCTATTGGCAAATATAATTATGAAGATGAGTATATGGTAAACCGAATTTACATTTGCTCAAATATACAAACTCCTTTTATAGTGAACAGAACTAATCAATTAGAAGTATGCAATAACAATAACCATGCCATGTCAAGCTTCCCTAGTTTTATTTTAAAGAAACAAGATAACTATCAAGAATGGGAGTATGGTTTGATTGTATCTACAACACATCCTCCGACAGTGGTCAAACCGAGGACGGTTTGCTGTCAAGAAAGGGAGAATGATGAGGACATCACCGGCTTAGATATGACCATGCCAACCACTTCTATACCAAAGGTGAAACCATTCTATATGAGGTTTATCATTGTTACATTTGATGAATGGGTGCTGCACTATGAAGTGTGTATGTTTTCATTTTCAGAATTGCTTACATGGATCAAGGAAGGGTTAGATTGCATATGGAAAGCATGGATGGTCAATGAAGTTGATTGGGGACCAAATCCAAGTGTTCCTAACGTTCTCCACCAGGCCACCACGTCATATTGGATCCAAGGAAACAAAGAGTCCAAGTCCAACACGTTTTGGAAAGTTCAATTCGGACTGCAGAAGAGTCCAAACTTGCGACGGTTGCCACGACTTCATACGGACTCCGATTGGGACGTTATAGGACTTTTTGGAAAGCTTATCAAGTGTACTTTCCAATGGGTCCGGACTCATACCTATATCCTATCAGATGCGTGCGCAGTAGACAATTTAATACCAAGATCTTTTCTGCCAACGGTGCTGCGTCACCCTATTTTGGGCCGATGGCCGGTGTATCAACTTGAGTCCATTAGGGACTCATCCTAGGGTTGTAGGACGACACCAGGACCCTTGTGGTCGTCCTCCCTCCTCCTTATATCCCTCTAGAGCCGCCACAAACAGATTGGGTTTTGTTTAGATGAAAGTTTAGCTGCTGCTACTTCCTTGTAGACGCGTGTGTCGACTAGACCATCCGTTCTACTTGATTCGGAACCCCACCTTCATGTGTATCACATCTGATCCTTCATCTCTTATTTGCAATTGAGTGCTTGTTCTACTTGTTCTTGCTTGTTCTTCGATTGCTTGCAGGAATAACCCTAGTGGTTTGGTTGGTTGTGATCCACAAGATCGTGAGCAACCGCTGGAATTGGTGTATCGATCGCTAAGGCGCAGCGTCCTTGGATGGTTGTAGTCAGATCGTGAACGTCTCTCCAGTCAAATCGTAGTTATCAATCTCCACCGAAAGATCGGGACACCCAAACACTCATCAGTACGGTCCTCGGGGAGCTCGCCTCGTATTAGATACTCGAGGTAGGGTGCTCGCCAGTCCGTCGAGGGGGTTGGTGTTGCGGCTGTTCCGTCGACCTCCATGACTTCTTCCCCGTTCGAGGGGGATCGGTCGAGGGGGGTGGATCGACCCCTTGCTCGAGGGTGGGAGCCCCCGAGCCTAGGTTGACGGACGGCTTGTGAAGGTCCCTCGAGAAGACACCGGGAGGGACTGTACCTCTAGTGGACGCGATTTTGGCCAGCTCGTCAGCAGCTTCGTTGTACCGGCAGGCGATGTGGTTGAGCTCGAGGCCGTAGAATTTGTCCTCGAGCCCTCGGACCTCCTTGCAGTAGGCTTCCATCTTGGGGTCGTGGCAGCTCGAATCTTTCATCACGTGGTCGATTACCAACTGCGAGTCCCCCCGAACGTCGAGGCATCGGACCCCGAGCTCGATGGCGATGCGCAGACCGTTGACGAGGGCCTCGTACTCGGCTACGTTGTTGGAGGCGGGGAAGTGGAGGCGGATGACGTAGCGCATGTGGACCGCTGAGGGTGATATGAAGAGCAATCCGGTGCCTGCCCCTGTCTTCATCAACGATCCATCGAAGTACATGGTCCAGAGCTCGGTCTGAACTTGCGCCGGGGGTAGTTAGGTGTCGGTCCATTGTGCAATGAAATCTGCCAATACCTGAGAATTGATGGCCTTCCGAGGGCGTAGGAGAGGGTTTCCCCCATGAGCTCGACCGACCACTTGGTGATTCTTCCAGACGCCTCCCGGTTCTGGATTATCTCCCCGAGGGGAAAAGATGAGACCACAGTAACCGAGTGGCCCAGGAAATAGTGATGGAGCTTGCGCCGAGTGAGGACGATGGCATACAACAGCTTCTGGATGTGGGGGTATCTCTTCTTAGTCTTAGAAAATACCTCGCTCACAAAGTAGACAAGCCTTTGAACCGGCAGGGCATGTCCCTCTTGCGCCCTCTCGACCACTACGGCAGCGCTGACTACCTCGGTAGTTCTTGCGACATAGAGCAAGAGGGGCTCGGGGGCACCAAGATAGGTGGCGAGGTGAGCAAGGCTTTGAGTTTGGAGAGTGACTCCTCGGCCTCGACGGTCCATGTGAAGTGTTCGATCTTCTTTAGGAGGCGATAAAGGGGGAGGGATTTTTCACCGAGCCGTGAGATGAACTGGTTGAGGGCGGCGAGGCAGCCTGTGACCCTTTGTACGCCTTTAAGATCCTTGATCGGGCCCATCCTGGTGATTGCGGTTACCTTCTCAGGGTTGGCCTCGACCCCACGTTGGGAAACTATGTACCCTAGGAGCATGCCTCGAGGAACCCCGAAGACACACTTCTCTGGGTTCAGCTTTATGTGGTTTGCCCTGAGGCACCCAAACGCGATCTCAAGGTCCCCGACCAGGTTCCCGACTGTTTTGGATTTGACCACGATGTCATTGACGTAGACCTCGACGGTCGGCCCTATGTGTTTTCCAAAGACATGGAGAGCTGATCGGACTCCCTCATCCTTATTTGGTGATAGCCAGAATACGCATCAAGAAAGCAGAGAGTTTCACATCCCGCGGTGGAATCAACTATTTGATCGATACGTGGTAATGGAAAAGGAACTTTAGGACATGCTTTATTCAAGCTAGTATAGTCTATGCACATTCTATCCTTCCCATTCTTTTTCTTAACAAGTACGGGGTTTGATAACCACTCGGGATGATGTACCTCCTTGATGAATCCGGCTTCAAAAGCTTGTCGACCTCCTCCCCGATGATTCTGCGCTTCTCCTCGTCGAAGCAGCGCAGCCGTTGCTTCACCAGTTTGGCTCTGGCCCGGATGTCCAAGGAGTGCTCGGCGACATCCCTCGGAATGCCCGACATATCCGAGGGACTCCACGCAAACACGTCAGCATTCGCGCGGAGAAAGTCGATGAGCACGGCTTCCTATTTGGGCTCGAGGGTAGCGCTGATCGTCAGCGCCTTCCCATCCGCGTGGCCGAGGTCGAGCGGGATGGTCTTGGTGTCCTCCGCAGGCTTGAAGTTGCCGGCGTGCCGCTTGGGGTCCGGGATCTCCTTGGAGAAGTCGTCGAGGGCTGCGAGGATGGCTGATTCCTCGACCTCCTCGGTGTTTTCCACGCACTCGTCGTCGCAGTCGTAAGCGTGCTCATAGGAGGTGTCGACGGTGATGACTCCCTTGGGCCCCGGCATTTTTAGCTTGAGGTAGGTGTAGATCGGGACCGCCATGAACTTGGCATATCCCAGTCGACCGATGATGGCGTGGTAGATGCCGTGGAATGCGACCACCTCGAAGGTCAGATCTTCCTTCCGGAAGTTCGAGGGGGTACCAAAGCAGACGGGTAGCTTGACACGGCCGATCGGGAGTGCCTTCTTTCCTGGGACGATCCCATGGAATCCCCCCGCGCTGGGCAGGAGCATGGTCCTTGGGATCCCCAGGAGGTCGAGGGTCTCGGCGTAGACGATGTTGAGGCTGCTTCCCCCATCCATGAGTACCTTGGAAAGGCGGGTGTTGAGTATGATTGGGTCGACGACGAGTGGGTAGACCCCTGCGTTGGGGACATGCTCGGGATGGTCGGCCTGATTGAAGGTGATTGGCACGTGTGACCAGTCGAGGTATCGAGGGCCTTGAGCTCGAACGGAGAAGACCTATCGACGCTCACTCTTGCGCTGACGCGTGCTGAGTCGGGTCGAGGGTCCCCCGAAGATCATGAAACAGTCGAGGATCTCGGGGAAGCCCCCGTTCTTGCCATCGCCCTTGTCCTGTGGGTCCCCCTTCTTGTCATCTTTCTTGAAGCCAAGAGAGTCGAAGTGCCTTTTGAGCATGCGACAGTCCTCGAGGCTATGGTTGGCCGGTCCCTTGTGATAGGGGTAGGGCTCTTTCAGCATCTTGTCGAAGACGCCCCCCTCAAGGGGGGGGGGACCTCGAGGCTTCTTCTTGTCTATCGCAGCGACAAGGTCGTCGGGCTTGAAAGGATCAAGATGCCCAAGAGGGGGGGGGGTGAATTGGGCTCTTTTTAATTTCTAAACAAGAATTAAAACTATAAAGAGCCAATTAACCCCCTAGTGCCTACCGCTTGTGTGTCCTAGATAGAAAGCGGTAACAAGGCAATGGAAAGAGAAAACTTCCTACACAATTCTAGTATGAAAAGAAAGACAAGTGCGGAAAGAAATGCGGTAATAAAGAGCTAGGGAAAGAGATGCTTGACACGGCGATGTTTTGCCGAGGTATCGAGGAGTCGACACTCCCCCCTAGTCCTCGTTGGAGCACCTCGCAAGGTATATCTCCCCCTCAATCCCGCACAAGGGATGAGTGCTCTCCATGGGCTGATTCTTCGCCACTCCGGCTCGGTGAATCGCCCACAACCGATCACAACGTCGATGGAGAAGGGCCGCCGACAATCTTCCGGCGATCACCTTCCTCCAAACACCACCGGACCGTCTAGGTGATGTCGATCACCAAGAGTAACAAGCCTCGATCTTCGCTTGACTCACTCAAGCTTCACAACTAGAGGATGCACACTTGAACTCTTGGATGAACTAGAGAGAGGATGGATGGATTCGCGAATCACTCTCTCTCTCTAGAGCTCTTGCTCTCTTCCTAACCTTCTCAACGAACTCAGCAACCCAAATGAGCAAAGGCAAGGTGGGAGAGAAGTGGGAGGGGCTATAAATAGACCCTCTGAAAACTGCCTCGGGCTGACATTTTAAGTTGGCGACGGACGCTCCGTCGACTAGGCGACGGACGCTCCGTCGCATGCCCAACGGCTAGTTTGTGTTCATAATTGAGGCGATGGACGCTCCGACGCCTAGGCGACGGACGGTCCGACGCCTCTGTCTAACGGCTAGTTCTGACACACTGTTCCCAGCGACGGACGCTACGTCACTGGGCGACGGACGCTCAGCCACAGCGTCCGACGCTGAATTCTGGCTAGGGTTTGAAAACACCCTCTCTGGAAGGTCGACGGATGCTCTTCCCAGCGTCCGACGCCTGGCTGACGGACAGCGTCCGACGCACCCTGAAAAACTTAGCCAGAAAACAACCTCTCTGGAAGGCCGACGGACGCTGTGGACTCAACCACCCAGCGTCCGGCGCCGCTGCCAGGAGCGTCCGTCGCCCAGAAAAAGATTTTGACAACTCCGTTTTTCGTCGCGATGAATATGGAAGTTGTTCTAGGCTATCTTACGGTCACCATAGGCTTTCTTAGAGCTAAGGAAGTCAAGCGTGCACCACACCTAAACATGAAGCTTTCCTAAGTCAAGCTACTAGTCTCAACCCCTCTTAATAGTACGGTCAAAGGTAAAAAGAGAAGCCCTATCTAATTCTAAGTGCCCTTCATCTCCTTATGGCACTTAGCCTACCATTCTAGGGTCTTCATCATGTCTCCTTAACAACAGAAACGATATCCATCTTGGGGGCTAAGTGATGACCTTTAGAGCCCATTCTCCTTGATCACCATGGCTAGGCTACGCATAGCCTCTGCAAAACACACGTTAGCCATAATAATCTCTAATTGTCGTTAATCACCGAAACCAACTAGGGCCATGATTCTTCAATCTCCCCCTTTTTGGTGATTGACGACAATAGAACCTCAAGTATGGATAAGAGTTTTGGTTAAGAATCGAGGGTGACTTGGAATGGTTGAGCAAGGGTTAGTAAAATGGTAATGAAGCATACTTGCTCACCCAAACCAAATCACAAAACATGGTACTCATGGATATGAATGGAAAAGAAGTACCTCATGATATTCTCAACGGATGTATCGGAGTAAAACGCGGAAGCTCAAATATCGTTAGGCAATGAGATATATCATGAACATGAAACAACTCACAAGATATATTAGAGAACCACAAGAGTTTGTCACATGCAACCATATATACATCAACCATCATCACATCACACATATAGACAAATGCATAAAAGATAGACATGATGAAAGAGTACGGGGAAATAAACATTCAAAGATCCAAATCCCTCCCCCTATCTCTATACTCGACCCTCTCTCCCCCTTTGGCGTCTAGCACCAAAAACTAAGAGTCTGGGGCTGGAGAAGAAGGCGAAGTAGCGGCAGCTCGGCGATCCAGCATGATGAAGTCCTGAAGGTCGGACTCGTCTGACTCATCTAACACGGTCTCTGCCGGTGTAGGTGCAGCTGGGGTGGCCTCTGAATCTGTCACTGGCACCTCTGGAGCTGCGGTCTCAACTGACTCCCCCTGAGGCTCTGCTGGTGCCTCGGACGGTCCTGCCTCAGTGGTAGCGGGCCTGGGGGCCCAACGAGTGAAAACTCGAGGCGAGGGGGACGGAGTCACTGCTAGTGCCACTAGGGACACTGCCGCTGCAACCTCTGCAGGCGGAGTCTGACCGGGAGAGGACACTGCCACTGTAACCTCATCTGCTAGAGATATGGCATCCGTCTGAACGGCAGCTGGAGGTATGGTGACGGTCTGTGCCGACTGCTCAGGTGCGATCTCCGACGATGCAACAGAGGACTGGTGAGTGCCTATCGCCGGAGGATCCACTGCAGTCGCTGGAGCTGGTGTGACCTGCTGAGGTGCTCCTGGTGAGTCTTCTCCCGTGATCTCAAGATATGAAGCTGACAGATCTCGCGAGGCCTCTGCTAGAGTAGTTCCCCGGGTAGGAGTGAATCCTGTCTGGAACTCCCCGGGTGAAGCTATCCAAGAGGACACCTGAGTTCTCGGAGTCTGGTACTCTGGAGAAGCTACTGGCTGGAACGGAGGTGTAGCTGGTGCCTGACTCTGCTGTCCTCTAGACGGTAACGCTGGAGTGGGCACCACAACTACTGGAGGCTGCGGTGGCGGAGAGGTGAACTGCTGCTGCTGAGAGACGGCGGGCAACTGAAAGTGTGGCGTGGAGGTCTGCCCGGAGCTAGAGGCCAGAAGACGCTCAAGTAAAAGAGTCTGAGTCTTCTGGATCTCTGCCTGCTGTAGCTGATAGGCTAGGAACTGGCGTTGGAACTCATCCTGCCTAGCCTGTGTCTGAGCCTGAGCTGCCAGCTGCTGCTCAGTGAGCCTCCGTAGGTCTGCAGCCTGTCGTCTCTGCTCCTCTGCCTGGCGAGATTGCTCCTCCTGTATCCTCGAGAGTATAGTGAGCAGGGTAGCCTCTGAAGAACTGGAGCCTGGAGCTGGAGCTGCTGCGGCTGTGCTGGACCATCCAGCCTCGTGGTCATGTGTCATAGGTGTATACTCGTGCACGGGCTGGTAGTCCTTGTCAGAGCTGTCGGAGTCGAGATCCTCTCTAAATACTGTCTCTGCAGCTGTATCGATCTCGGCGTCCAAGTCTGCCAGCTCTGCCTGAGCAATCTGCTCAACTGTCGCATCGGTGACCTCGGCTGACTGTGGTGGCACTCCGGCCTGTCTCGTGCTTGGTCTGTAAGCTCTGCTGGGGCGAGGCAGCTGTCCATGGGCCACAAGCTGGCTCATCAAGTAGACGGGAAACTCTGTAGCTGACCTCGTGAGGGTGACTCTCATAACCCCTGACCCAGTCTTGGCAACTACCAAGTAGGAGATCCAATGTGCGAACTGTAGCTGCCAATGACCTCTGAACCCAGCAGCTATGATGTCCTCGAGCTCGCTCACTATCAGATCCCATAGGTCGAACTGTAGCTGAAGACGAGTGATAGTATCCCTAGCTCCAATCCTGGGTAGAATAGTCCGTTTGAGAACCTCGTGGAGGATCCGAGCCAGAGGAGTGAGGTCTCGTGGAGTACGGCTCGAACCCTCAGTGAACGGCTGCTGAAAGCACGGGCTGACAAAGTCTGTGGATGGCACTATACCATCGTGAGGTCGGCGAGGGGCCTCCTGATCCCCATAGCAGAGACTGTGGATCCTGGTAGGCGAAGATCCGAGGTGAAAGAGCTCTCGGAACCTGGCAGCTGTAACCCTGAAGTCACGTCCCTGATAGGCGAAGTGGAGGAACTCGTGATCAGGTGAGATCCACAGGGAGGTGTAGAACTGATAGACCCACTCCTTCTGATATGCCCCTGAGTGACCCATCAGATCTGTCAATCCCTGGATGTACTGGAGATGCTGCAGGATCTCTGGACCGCCGATCCCCTCAATCTGAGTAGCTGGGCACACCCTGTGGGCCCTGAGAGGAGCATCAGTGTCAACATACGCTCGGTAGAAGTCCTCGTGCACTGTGGTATAGAACTCTCGTCCGGCACGGGGGTCCCTCTGAGGTGGGAACCAAGACTGGAAATCGACAAACCGAAGCAGCTGGACTTGCTTCGCTGTAAGTGTCCTATCCTGGTGCCCCACTGGGTCTGGGAGTCTGGGTCCTGGAGGGCTAGGTGGTGCACCTGAGCCTCGGGAACGAGTGACTCAACGGCTCATCAGCTCTCCAATAGTAGAATGGCCCGCGACCTCTGTCGGCTCAGTCGCTGGGACTGGCTCTGTAGCTGGTGCCTCTGTAGCCTCGACGAGCTCTGACTCTGGAGGTGGAGGGGACTCACGACGCGCTCCACGGCGAGGTGAGAGCCTCAAGCCGGCGCGACGTCCTCCTCGCTCAGCTCTCTCGGCTGCCTCTGCTACTGCAAGAGCTGCTACTGAATCCGGATCCATGGCCGGCCTCTTGCGCTTCCTCGAGATAACCTTCTGTTTGCCCTTCCCGCGGTCAGTGGGTGGACGCGGTGGAGGTGGAGGGTCTCCACCACTGCCGGGAACGGGACCTGCATTCTTCGTCCTTGCCATAGCTCAAATCTACAAACAATCCACTGACAGGAATCTGCAACAAACAAACCACGGCCCCACTGTCGATCAAACACTGTCACTGACCCTCTGACAGACCACAGAACCAAACAACTGAAAGAGTGGCACGCCGGCCCTGGACTGTCCTCGCGAGGCTTTGCCTCGATATGTACTCGCGGGCTTTGCCCCGAGTTATCTGTCACTGGCCACTGTCTGATACTCAGATCAACTGACCAACTGACCCTGCTCGTCGGAAATAGATATAGACCATAAGCATATAACTAGAGGTACGGATCTATAGAAGCATGAAAATAGGAAAGAATAGAATCGATTGATATTCACTGCCATACCTCGAGCCTCTGACCAAAAAGGGATAAGAAAAGAGATTTCCCCGATCCATCAACCACAAACCACAATCCGCACTCTAAGATAGAGAGATGAAAGAGTTAGGATTGGTAGGGTGGAGAGGTGAAATGCAATTTTGTGGATTGATAAGATCACAGAAGTGAAAGAAGGTTTCACCTTTGCACCCTAAAGGAAGAATCGACCTCCAACAGGGAGAGCTCCTCGACCTAGAGCTCCTGCTCGGCGGGATTAGAGCAGAGGACAGAGGTGAAGCAGTGGAGAAGCTTGGGCGCGAGGTGGAGGAGAAGGCACGGCGGCGAGGGGCGAGCGAGTGCCTGCGGCAGCTTGAAGAGCAGAGGGGTGCAACGGCGGCGCTGTGCAGACACAGCGGCGCAGGGGCAGGTGGATCTGGGTGGAGGAACTACGGGCGGCGCAGGGAGATGGAACTCGCTGGCGAGGAGTGCCCCGGAGCTCAGCGGTGGCGGAAGGATGGCGGCTAGGGTTTGGGAACGGCGCGGCGGCGAACTGAAAACGAAACGGGAGAGACAGAGGAGATCGGGGGTTTTCAAAAAAAATTCGCCGATTAGTTCGCGACGGACGGTCCGCCGCATAGGCGACGGACGCTCCGTCGGTATGCTACGGACGCTCGGGGAGCGTCCGACGACATCATCCGTTGGGCTTCCAGAGCCGATTTGAAACGCCCAGTCGCATTGACCGCGACGGACGCTCCGCGACGGACGCTCCGCGATGGACGCTTGGGAGAGTGTCCGTCGCCCTTTCAGCGGGCAACTTTAATCTCCGGACGATCGCGACGGACGCTGAGGCAATTGACACCGAGCGTCCGTCGGCAGCGTCCGACACCTAAAAAGTGGAATTTTTCAAATTTTTCTTTTTGCGTCTTTCTCCCAACCAAGTTCCAATCCCAAAAAGATCCAAATAACACTTGATTGGACTTGATATGAGAACCATCTCTCAAACACTCATTTTCAATTATTTTGCCATAGGCTTAAATTTAGTTTTTAGCTCAAAATATTCGAATGGAAGCGCCAAGGAGTCATCATATGGCCACAATAGGGGTAGAGAAGTGATTTGAGCTTGGAATGCTCCCCCTAAGTGGACTATCATAGAGGATGCTCAAGAAACTTAACCGAAAAAGAAAGGGCAAACAACACACATGCATATGCTTATGCAATTCGAAAGGTGAATCTAGGTTGCTTGCAAGTTTAAACCGCGGTTAAGCTTTGTCACACGCTTTGAGGGCGGTTATCTTAACCGCGTTAGCCAAGCCTATGTGCATTACCATATTAAACATGTTATATTACATATGAATGCATGGTTCACACAAGATCATCTTTTAGTGAAATTAGAGTGATCAAGCACATTTAACTCGCTTCTCAACCTACAGAAGGTTGTTTCATCGAGTGGTTTAGTGAAGATATCCGCCAATTGCTCTTCGCTCTTAACTCCAACTAGTGTTATGTCTTTCCTAGCCACATGATCTTTAAGAAAGTGATGGCGTATATCTATGTGCTTGGTGCGAGAGTGTTGAACCGGGTTGTTTGCAAGCTTTACGGCGCTTTCATTATCACACAAAAGTGGAACTTATTTTAAAAACACGCCGTAATCAAAGAGTGTTTGGGTCATATATAAGATTTGTGCACAACTTGCTCCCATGGCAATGTATTCCGCTTCGGCGGTTGACAATGCCACACTATTTTGCTTCTTTGAGGACCAAGAAACAAGTGATCTTCCTAGCATGTGGCACCCGCCGGAGGTACTCTTCCTATCAACCTTACACCCGGCGTAATCCGAATCGGAATAGCCAACTAGTTGGAAGGGAGCTCCTTTGGGATACCAAGGATCCATGCTAGGGGTGTGCCTTAAGTACCTAAGGATTCTTTTAACCGCAGAAAGATGCAACTCCTTAGGGTTTGCTTGAAACCTAGCACACATACACACACTAAACATGATATCCGGCCTAGAAGCGGTGAGGTAAAGTAAACTACTGATCATAGAACGATAAAGAGTTTGGTCGATCGGTTTACCTCCCTCATCGAGATCGAGATGCCCATTAGTAGGCATTGGGGTCTTGATTGGTTTGCAATCCTCCATCTTGAATTTCTTGAGCACATCATAAGTGTACTTCTCTTGAGATATAAAGGTGCCCTCCCTCAATTGCTTAACTTGAAAGCCTAGGAAGAAGGTTAGCTCACCAATCATCGACATCTCGAACTCCTTGGACATCAATGCACCAAATTCCTTGCTATGACCTTGGTTTGTTGACCCAAATATAATGTCATCGACATATACTTGGCAAACAAAGATCTCTCCATCTAGCACCTTGGTGAAGAGTGTGGTATCCACTTTCTCGATCTTGAAGCCCTTCTTGAGTAGGAAGTCTCTTAGCCTCTCATACCAAGCTCTTGGAGCTTGCTTCAATCCATAGAGTGCCTTGGACAACCTATACACATGATTAGGACAAATTGGGTCTTCAAACCCGGGAGGTTGTGAGACAAAAACAAGTTCATTAATGAAACCATTAAGAAAGGCACTCTTCACATCCATTTGAAAGAGTTTCATTTTATGGTGTGAAGCATACTCCAAAAGGATACGAATGGCTTCTAGTCTTGCAACCGGTGCAAAGGTCTCCCCAAAATCCAATCCTTCAACTTGGGAGAACCCCTTTGCCACCAATCTTGCCTTGTTTCTCACAACCACGCCTTGATCATCTTGCTTGTTCCTAAACACCCACTTGGTGCCAATGATTCTTGCTCCTTTGGGCTTTTCTACTAGTGTCCACACTTCGTTCCGGGTGAAGTTGTTCAACTCTTCGTGCATGGCGTTCACCCAATCCGGATCCGCAAGTGCATCCTCCACACTAGAAGGTTCAACAAAGGAAACAAAAGAGTGATGTTCAACATAAGAAGCAAGTTTAGATCGAGTTGTTACCCCCCTTGATGGACTCCCTATGATGAGGTCTTGAGGATGTGCTTGAAGCATAGGTGTAGATCTTCTATTTATCTCTTGGGGAGGAGGTTGCGGTGCTTCAACATTGCTTGCTTCGGCCTCGGCTTGATCTTGAGGGATGTGAGTGTCTTCTTGAGCTTCCCTCACTTGATCTTCTTCATCAACTTGAGGCATGTGAGGTGGAGAAGGATTTTGATTTGCTTCATCTTCAACTTCTTCCACCTCTTGTGGGTTGATAGCACCAATTGGCATGTTCTTCATTGCCTCCCTCAAGGGTTCCTCACCTACATCATCAAGATTTTCATGCTCTTCTTGAGAGCCATTAGTTGCATCAAACTCCAAGTCATACGTTTCTTCAACTAAGCCGGTGGCTTTGTTAAATACACGGTATGCCTTGGATTTAAGTGAATACCCAACTAAGAAACCAATGTCACATCTTCTTTGGAACTTGCCCAAGTGTTGGCGCTTCTTGTAGATATACACTTTGCAACCAAACACTCGGAAAAAGGATATATCCAGTTTCTTTCCATTCACAAGCTCATAGGGGGTCTTCTTGAGAAGCCTTTGGACAAATAGCCGGTTGGCCGCATAGCATGCGGTGTTGATTGCTTCGGCCCAAAACTTCTCGGGGGTGTTGTATTCATCAAGCATTGATCTAGCAAGAGTGATAAGAGTCCGGTTCTTCCTCTCTACTACACCATTTTGTTGAGGAGTATATGTGGCGGATACTTCGTGCCTGATTCCAACTTCATCACAATAGTCTTCAATCTTGGTGTTCACAAACTCGGTCCCATTGTCACTTCTTATCTTCTTGATCTTCACATCAAACTCATTTTGGGCTCTAGTTGCAAACTTCTTGAATATTGATTGAGTTTCTCCCTTGTCTTGAAGAAAGAACACCCAAGTGTATCTAGAGTAGTCATCAACTATCACCAAGCAAAAGAGATTGCCGCTAAGGCTAGCATAGGTGGTAGGTCCAAACAGATCCATGTGGAGTAGCTCTAGAACTCTTGAGGTTGACATGAAAGCTTTGGTTGGATGAGTATTTGCTACTTGCTTGCCGGCTTGACACGCACTACAAAGTTTATCTTTCTCAAACACCACATCCTTCACACCTCTAACCAATTCCTTCTTGACAAGCTTCTTCAAAGTTGACATTCCCACATGTGCTAATCTTCTATGCCATAGACAACCCAAGGAACTCTTGGAGAAAAGACATGTTTGCAAACTAGCTTCATTTGAGGTGAAGTCCACTAGGTAGAGATTGTTGTGCCGAAACCCTTTGAATATCAATGATGAATCTTCAATCTTGGACACAACTACCTCATTTGGAGTGAAGAGACATTGGAAACCAAGATCACATAGTCGTCCCACCGATAGCAAGTTGAAGCTCAATGATTGTACTAGCAAGACATTTGATATTGATTGATCATTTGAGATTGCCACTTTGCCTAGACCTTGCACTTTGCCTTTTGAATTGTCCCCAAAGGTAATCTTGTCTTGCCCTTCACAATCTTCCTCAAGTGTGGTGAACATCCGGGAGTCACCGGTCATATGTTGAGTGCATCCACTATCAATCACCCAATGACTTCCACCGGTCTTGTAGTTCACCTACACACAAGCAACTTGGAGTTAAGCTTGTTGTTTGGGAACCCACACTTGGCGAGGTCCCATAGCCTTGTCCACCAACTCCTTAGCAACCCATAGCACTTTGGGCTTGTTCTTCATCTTCGGACCGAGAAATACAACTTGAGGTCTACCCTTGGAGTCCTTGTTGATGATGAAGTGTGCATCATGAGCGAAAGGCCTTATGTGCTTGGGCAAGGTCTTGGGTGGTGGAGTCTTGCATTGGGATTGAAGATGACCCTCTTGACCACATCCAAAGCACTTCTTGGGTTTGGGCTTTGGTGTGTCATAGATGCTTCTCATAGCCTTGTTCTTGTAATAGTTCTTGGCTTCTATCTTGACCTTGGCCTTCATGATTTGGTTCTCCTTGAACCCAATGCCGGTCTTGTCGGTCTTTATGATAGTGTTCATCAAGAGCTCACTTTGAAGGTTGTGGCCCTTGGTGAACTTCTCCAATCCACTTGTAAGCTTGATCTTCTCAACCTTGAGCTTTGCATTTTCCCCTTTGAGAGACTTGATCAAGGTCATTGCATCTTTGTCATCTTGTTTGGCCGACTTTATAGTGAGTGGCTTGCTTGCCTTGAGGTTGATTAGCTCTTGCTTGAGCTTGGAGTTTTCTTGCCTCATTTTCACATAGTCATCATGCTTGTCGGCCTCAACTACCTTCTTGCCCTTGCACTTTGCATTTTGCTCACTAGCAACTTCATCAAGCAAGTCCTCACAAGAAGTAGCTATATCACACTTGACAATCGGGTTAATAGCAACATGTGTAGCAAGATCATTTGAAAGCAATTCATTAGCTATCACAAGTGTGCCATGTTCATTTTTAACTTGGTTGTAGTCATCTTTTAGCAAGTTGTATCTTGATTGGAGCTCTTGTGTTGACCTCTCAAGCTTATCATGTTTCTCATTTGCTTGCTTGAGTGAGGCTTTGAGCTCCCTAGTGCTCGATGAGAGAGATTTATTCTCAAGCTTCAATTCATCATTAGCACTAGTCAAGTCATCAAGCTTATCATGCAAGTTTCCATTTGCTTTCTCTAGTGATTCACTTTTGCCTTTATACTTCCTAATGAGCTTAGTGTATTTGTTGCAAATTTCAATTAGCTCATCATAGGAAGGTGCCTCAAACTCATCATCACTATCATCACTAGAGCTAGCCTCATCATCACTATCCTCTTTTTGTACCTTTTTGTCACCTTTAGCCATGAGGCATAGGTGTGTAGAGGATGAGCCCGGAGATGATGGAGGGAGTGGCGGTGGAATAGATGAACCAATCACCAAGGCGGCCACCTTCTCTTCTTCACTTTCATCTCTGGATGAGTCACTTGAGTCTTCAATGTCGGTGAGCCAATCACCAACAATGTAGGCTTTGCCATTCTTCTTCTTCTTGTGGAAGTTGAAGTTCTTCTTCTTCTTGAATGGCTTGTCATCCTTCTTCTCCTCATCACTTGACTCAACTTTGTTGCCCTTGTTGTACTTGAACTTGTTGTTAGTTTTCTTGTTCTTGTACTTGTCTTTCTTTTCTTCGGGGCAAGCATGAGCCAAGTGTCCAAGTTTGCCACAATTGTAGCAATCCATCTTGGAGAGGGGCTTTCTTGAAGAGCTTGTGAAGAATTTCTTCTTCTTTGAGTCAAACTTGACTCCATTCTTGCTTAGCTTCTTCAACATCTTGGTTGTTTTCTTCACCATGAGAGCGAGATCATCATCATCATCATCATCATCACTTGTGCTCTCATACATGACTTGCATCTTGTGCTTCTCCGACGAGGATGCCTTGAGAGCCAAGTCCTTCTTTTCCTCCTTCTCTTTTTCTTTCTTCTTGGAGAAGGAAGATGAGCCACCATCACCAATCTTCATGTACATCTCATGGGCATTGATCTTGCCCAAAATTTGTGTTGGTGTAGCGGCGGAGAGATCTCCTTGGTGAAGCACCGTGACGATGTGGCCATACTTCTCAATGGGCAATACACAAAGAATCTTGCGTACCACATCAGCCGGTTCCATTTGGTTGAGACCGAGCCCATTCAATTCCTCTACAATAATATTGAGTCATGAGTACATTTCATTTGCATTTTCATTTGCATGCATAGAGAAAGAATTTAGCTTAGCCATAACCAAGTGATAGCGTTCTTCACGCTCACTCTTTGTGCCTTCGTGAAGTGCACAAATAGTGGTCCACAACTCAAATGCGTCTTTGGCATTACGCACTCGGTTGAAGACATCCTTGCTAATGCCATGAGAGAGTATGTTGTTTGCCTTGGCATTGTGCTTTTCAAAGTTGAGGTCCTCCGCGAAGAGAGTACCTCCCTTTGTGGCGGCTTTGAGCACGCCCACGTCAACGGCCTCTAGATAGGCCTCCATACGAACTTTCCAATAAGGAAAGTCGTCTCCATCGAACATGGGAGGTGGTCCATCCCCATGGGACATCTTGCTCTAGGCGGTGAAGCCTAATTTAGAGCAACCTCGCTCTGATACCAATTGAAAGGATCAAGATGCCCAAGAGGGGGGGTGAATTGGGCTCTTTTTAATTTCTAAACAAGAATTAAAACTATAAAGAGCCAATTAACCCCCTAGTGCCTACCGCTTGTGTGTCCTAGATAGAAAGCGGTAACAAGGCAATGGAAAGAGAAAACTTCCTACACAATTCTAGTATGAAAAGAAAGACAAGTGCGGAAAGAAATGCGGTAATAAAGAGCTAGGGAAAGAGATGCTTGACACGGCGATGTTTTGCCGAGGTATCGAGGAGTCGACACTCCCCCCTAGTCCTTGTTGGAGCACCTCGCAAGGTATAGCTCCCCCTCAATCCCGCACAAGGGATGAGTGCTCTCCATGGGCTGATTCTTCGCCACTCCGGCTCGGTGAATCGCCCACAACCGATCACAACGTCGATGGAGAAGGGCCACCGACAATCTTCCGGCGATCACCTTCCTCCGAACACCACCGGACCGTCTAGGTGATGTCGATCACCAAGAGTAACAAGCCTCGATCTTCGCTTGACTCACTCAAGCTTCACAACTAGAGGATGCACACTTGAACTCTTGGATGAACTAGAGAGAGGATGGATGGATTCGCGAATCACTCTCTCTCTCTAGGGCTCTTGCTCTCTTCCTAACCTTCTCAACGAACTCAGCAACCCAAATGAGCAAAGGCAAGGTGGGAGAGAAGTGGGAGGGGCTATAAATAGACCCTCTGAAAACTGCCTCGGGCTGGCATTTTAAGTTGGCGACGGACGCTCCGTCGACTAGGCGACGGACTGTCCGTCGCATGCCCAACGGCTAGTTTCTGTTCATAATTGAGGCGACGGACGCTCCGATGCCTAGGCGACAGACGGTCCGACGCCTCTGTCTAACGGCTAGTTCTGACAGACTGTTCCCAGCGACGGACGCTACGTCACTGGGCGACGGACGCTCAGCCACAGCGTCCGACGCTGAATTCTGGCTAGGGTTTGAAAACACCCTCTCTGGAACGTCGACGGACGCTCTTCCCAGCGTCTGACGCCTGGCCGACGGACAGCGTCCGACGCACCCTGAAAAACTTAGCCAGAAAACAACCTCTCTGGAAGGCCGACGGACGATGTGGACTCAACCACCCAGCGTCCGGCCCCTGCCAGGAGCGTCCGTCGCCCAGAAAAAGATTTTGACAACTCCGTTTTTCGTCGCGATGAATATGGAAGTTGTTCTAGGCTATCTTACGGTCACCATAGGCTTGCTTAGAGCTAAGGAAGTCAAGTGTGCACCACACCTAAACATGAAGCTTTCCTAAGTCAAGCTACTAGTCTCAACCCCTCTTAATAGTACGGTCAAAGGTAAAAAGAGAAGCCCTATCTAATTCTAAGTGCCCTTCATCTCCTTATGGCACTTAGCCTATCATTCTAGGGTCTTCATCATGTCTCCTTAACAACAGAAACAATATCCATCTTGGGGGCTAAGTGATGACCTTTAGAGCCCATTCTCCTTGATCACCATGGATAGGCTACGCATAGCCTCTGCAAAACACACGTTAGCCATAATAATCTCTAATTGTCGTTAATCACCGAAACCAACTAGGGCCATGATTCTGCAGGGCTCGACGTCGCGTCGACCCGACTGGTTCTTGTTGTTGTTGTTGTTGTTGTTGTTGTTCCTCTTGGGCCTGTTGTTCGAGCCCCCGGGCTCGTCCACCTTGGCCTTCCCCTTGTCTGGGGATGCATAGAAGAACGCCCCAACGTCTTCCTCGCCAGCCACGTAGTTGGCAACGATGTCCATGAGCTCATTGGCGGTCTTGGGGGTGTTCCGTCCCAGCTCCCGCACCAACTCCTTGCAGGTTTTCCCGGCGACGAACGCCGTGACGACGTCGTGATCGGAGATGTGGGTTAGTGCAGTACGTTGCTTCGAGAATTGACGGGTGAAGTCGCGGAGGGTTTCCCCTGGCTTCTGCTTGCAGCTGCGAAGATCCCAGGAGTTTCCTGGCCGTACGTAGGTGCCCTTGAAATTTCCCTCGAAGATTCTGACTAGGTCGGGCCAGTCTTGGATCAAGTCCGGGGGGAGCTCCTCGAGCCATCTTCGAGCGTTGTCGGAGAGGAAGAGCGGGAGTTGCCGAATGATGACGTGGTCGTTATGGGCTCCTGCTAGCTGACATGCCAGCCTGAAATCAGCAAGCCAGAGCTCCGACTTGGTTTTGTCGTTGTACTTGACCAGGCTGGTGGGCGGATGAAAACGAACAGGCAAGGCGGTTTGCCGGATGGTCCTACCGAAGACTCGTGGCCCTGGTGGTTCTGGGGATCGACGTCGATCCTCGTCACTATCGTAGCGCTCACCCCGGTGAGCGCTGTAACCTCGAGCCTCAGCGTCACCGTGTCAGCGTCGTTTATTGTAGTTGATGTCGTACCGCGCATCTCTCGGTTGTCGGTCGTCGAGGATGCGGTCTCGAACTAGTTGCCGCTCCGCTCCGCCTTGGGGAGCCTTGTCTTGGTGGACAGATACCTCTCGATCTTGTCGAGGAGGCACGTCCCGCCGCTCGGAAGCAGCTCCTCTACGCCTCGAGGCCGAGCTCTCCGCCTGCTGAACGACCGTGGTTTGGAGAAGCCCCTGGATTTCATTCCTGATGCGTCGCGCCTGGGGCGTCGATGGTGCCGGCATGTCACGAAGCAGCATCGCGGCTGCCACAACATTCTAGCTAGCGCGGTTGTAGATGTGGCGCTCGTTTGCCCCCTCCTCGACGATCTGTCGATGGACTTCCCGGGCCCGCTCGCGGGCTCCTCCACCTTGTGACCGCCCGCGATCTCGCTCGAGGGCGTGCTCGAGCTGCTGGAGTCGCAGATGCTCCTCCTTGAGCTTGGCGAGCAGCTCTCAGACTTGCGCGATCTGAGCGTCCTGTGGTGGATCGGCTTCGATTGGAACCGGGGGGGGGGGGGGGAGGGGGCGAATTCTCGCACCGGGGTGCCGTTGCCCCCTCCTCCTTCATCCGTGGCCGCGGCGTCGTTGACGTCATCTTGGGAGTCAACCTGACCGTCGAGGTGGAAACATTCCCGGGTGGGATCGTAACCCTCATCGGGGGAGTCCGAGTCGGGGTAGCCATGGTAGAAGTTGGGGAAAGATCCCCAGCATTCTTCCTCCAGCCATCGCCGTGTCATCCCCCAGGTTGACACCCTAGGGGCGGGGCTCGTCGCGACTCCGGGCGCTCGTCCGGTGGAGGAGTGGTGACGAGGTTGATCGTCGTACGTAGCAGGTTCCCTGAGGAGCCATAACGTGCCTACATCTGCGAGCCTACAAAAGCAGAACAGAGTCTGGCGCTGTTATAGAGCCCATGTGGAAACAGGTCCTGCGATGGTGCGGCCGAGTATGTCGGAGAAGTCGCGGGAATCCTCTGAGATGACAGTATGGCAGAGCCAAAGTCAGGCTCAGCGAGGTACCCGCCCCCAACCCGCAAGCATGGGTCAAACAGGTTCCCGAAGGGAGGAACTGTGTTGCCAGTTGAGGCCGGGGGGACGACATCCAGCGTCTCGGGATCCGCCCGATGAAGAGTGCGGCGGCGTCGTTCACGCCCCCTCCTGGTCACAGGCAAAAGGCGCGAGTGGTGGGACCGTCGTCTGCTCCTCCTTGGCCCCGGAGTACCGGAGCTGCTGCTATCCATGCCACTAGCCGAGAGTAGAACCATGTCGTGGCCGTGGCCCGTGGACATGAACTCTAGACTCCCGAACAAGACGGTGGTGGCGAATGGAAGTAATGGGATCGTGGAATCCATCTAGGAGAGTAGTTCAGAGTTGATCGACACGCAAAGCCCCCTACCTGGCGCGCCAACTGTCGGTGTTATGACCCAGGGGGTCAAGACCACCGGCTAGTAAATTTGTATTGTTGACACCGTTTTTCGACACGTGTCAAATAGGTTGAAGCTTGACTGGTCAATGTTCGTCCTCCATCGGCATCGGTGAAATATGAGTTAATATTGCCGATGGAAGAGTGCTGCAAAAGGCCAAGTGTGTTGCCGATGGAGGCTGGGCGATCTTTGCCGACAAAGGTTAATTGGTGGTCCTGCCGATTGCCGATAAGGACACGTTGCCGATTGCCGATGGAAGATAGTTGTCGATTGCCGATAAGGGTTTATTGCTGGTTGCCGACGAGGAGATGTTGCCGATTGCCGGTCGGGAGAGTGTTGCCGATGCCGATGGGCGTGACTTAGCACTTGGTGGCAGCAGAAGACTACAGGTGACCAAAGAAGGAAGGTGCAGGTTAAATGGATTTGCCAATGGAAAGTTTCCATCGAGAAGAAGTATAAGGAAACTGGTGTTCTGCGCCAGTATTAATATAATAGTTTGAGTCCGACTCTTGCATGGGTCGCTTATTTTCCTTTAAAATAGGTGTGTTTGTTTAGGGAATAAATATTGTTATCCGGCTCCTGCGCGAGTCAGTTTCCTTTAAAGTAGGAGTTTGTTTTTAGGAAAAATATGTGTCGTGTCATTGTACAACTCTCCATGCGGGAGTATAAATATGTGCCCGAGGGCTATGGAATAAAGAATCAATCCAATTCAAACCAAATCAATTACTTTTATCTTATTTACCTTT